>CM060950.1:354818985-355001485 GCA_030765055.1 Mantis religiosa
TAGAGTTAATTTTATAAACACGTTGAGATTAACTATGTGTATTCTATGTTTAGTTACTTTATTAAAGTACATGTATCAGCAGCAATACAGTACTCGGAAGTTAAAATAGTAGTTTTGACATAAGAAATAATTTGCACTGTCTTAGCACAAAATTCACTAAGTTGGATGGAATTATTTTCAATGGTCCTTGAAATCATCAGATGTATTTGTGAGTATTATCTATTGATGTTTTCGTTAGTAAGATATATACAATCCATTTTAATAAACACACATACGATACTCAATTTAAAGGACTTCAGCTCTTAGATAATTGAAATGTATACCATCCCTGAAACTTCTGCAACATAAAACCATGTTTATTGGCGCACTTTGGAAACTGCGATGTATAACGTGAAGGAGGGGACAGGGGTCCGGAAACACTTTGCACAATCGCTATATGTGCTGAAACATTAAAATCTAACGTCAAAAAAGATCACTGCTAACAATTTTTATGCTGCACTTTATATCTTCTAAGTAAAACGTTCATTATAAGAAAATTTGCAGTTTTGTAAAGCGACTTATTTTACAAAAGTGATGAAAATATAGATACTTAATTGTATCTCTGAGCTTTAGGCTCTAAGAAATGTAAGCAAACTTTTAAAACGATAATTTCTGTCTAAAATGTGCTTTAAATTCACAAACATATAAAGTCAGTTGCATCATTTTGGATAGAGTCAAACTGAAAAATTCCAGGAGATCCGTGGTTCAAATCCCGGCCATGGCATTGAATTTTTCAGTTTGACTCTGTCTATCTAATTATTTAGTCTATACACAGCTAGTGTGACAGGAACTATTTATTTCCATCAATTAACTTAAATAATCATAGTTTAACGATGAAGCCTGTGACTCAAGTACTTACAATAGTAGGTCACCACAAACGGCGTATCTCGAGATACGAGAACCCCTAGTGGTTTACCGGGGAAATATATGAGTCAATTGGAGAATTTAATGTCATGATGGCACGTTGGCCATG
Organism: Mantis religiosa; assembly: GCA_030765055.1. Classification (NCBI taxonomy): domain Eukaryota; kingdom Metazoa; phylum Arthropoda; class Insecta; order Mantodea; family Mantidae; genus Mantis; species Mantis religiosa. Next base: position 354,819,998 of record CM060950.1, read on the forward strand.
GTAGCTCAATGGGTAAGAGCGACTGGACGGAAACTAGGAGATCCGTTATTCAGATCCCGGCTATTGGCATTGGATTTTTCAGTTTGACTCTATCTATCAAAAACCTTATCCTTTACACGGCTAGTGTGAAAGGAACGATTAATTTACATTAATTAACCTTAGATACATCATGTTTTACAAATAATAAATAACTAGAGTACTTCGTATTCCACATATTTAATATAATGCAAAAACATCAAAAGAATAGGATAAAAGACTATTGCAAGGAACACTTCCTACACATGTAAATATTAGAAGAAGAATTTTGATGTTACATTAGTATTACTTTCTCTACTGATTCCTTAACATAGTATTTTTAACAAAGTTTTTTCGTCTATATACTTCACGTTGAGATAAACATTTGTAGCAGTCCTTCCTTATAAGCATAATGGCAGTATGGGAGTATAGTAGGCTATATCCAAACTCAGTTTAAGTTAGTCGCTATATTTGGTTTTGAAATTACGTTCCTTTTGCATTAAAATAAAAAGGAATAACATACTCCTACTTGAGTGAAGCATGAGTACCGTATACTCCCGATTATTCGTGTGCAGATTATCCATGCATCCCACCCGAAAAGAAAAAAAATATATATTGTATAGTCGTCTCTAGTAAACATCAATGAACGACCTGCCGCGTGACAGTGTCATTTCCAATGCTTAAACAGTCACCGCATGATAACAGAGTACCGTTTTCCGAGAACTTGAACACACCGTTTGTATTGTTTTCGGCTAGTCTGATCCGTGTTACTTTTGTCATAAAGCTCTAAGATTAGAGGGGGAATTTAATCCCTCATCTGGATAACCAGATTCAAACAACATTACGGTATTCGCGAACTATGCCAGGAAAGCTACTTAGTTCAAACGTTGTGGCCACTAATTTCTTCCTCGAAGAGTTCCAGAAATTTTGGAAGAAGGGAATGTCACACCAGGCCAAATTTATAATGCAGACTAAGGTGGTCTGTATGGGAAATGTCTACCAACCAGAACCCTTGCTTTTAAGAGCAACGTTCGTGCTCCTGGGGTATGCAAGTTGTCCTGCGCATTACAGTTTGGTACGCTTCAAATACTTCTGAGAACCACAAAGATAAACTACTGATTGGAAAATCAAAATGACTCCGAGCAATCAAAGTTATCGAAACTAAGGATCTTTCCGTGCTTTATTACAATAAAAAGTGAGCATAGATGGATAATAAAATGTTCAGAAGTTGGTTGCGCAGAAATTTTGTACCACAACCTTCGCAATTTTTAGAAGAGAAAGGAAAAGGCTGCTCTACTGCTTGTTAACGCCCTTTCACGTCCCAATGAGAGTAGTCTCATGTCTAATGATAGACTCATCGTAACTAAGGGTTTATCCCCAAACGTGATTGTCGTTATACAGCCAATGGCATAATTGCATCGGTAAAACGTCGCTACAGGGCTGGTCTACTGAGACTGCTAGATAGCGTTCTGGAATTTGTGGACGGGATTTATAATGCCTCGCAGGATGTCAAGCCACACGGTCGAGGAGGAAAATTCTTCCAGATGGCGAAGAAAGCGACTTTCAAAGTTTCAGTGACGAAGAAATAGTTGTACAATTAATGCAACTGGCAAAAGGCTTAATAACTTTGAAGTCGTCGATTAAGAAAACTTGAATGAGTGGCATAGTAAACCCGTTTTCAATACATGAGTGACGCCGAAATCGTGACAGCTGCTTCACAACAATAAAAAGATGATGACAGTGAATGTAAAAATGGGGATGATGACAGTGGCCTTGTAGGTCATTTAACTGCATTGTAATATGTTCATACTCTTCTAGATAATATGGGGCAACGAGGAGTTTCAACACAATCACATTATTGCTGAAAGAAACATTCGAAGTGTTGTTCAAAAAGGTGGCATCTCTCAAGGACAAGCGAACATCACAGAAGTTGAATGCACAGAAGTTGAATAATTTTTTTTGAAAAAGGAATGCCTATTTTAAAATAATGTCTCAAAGTAATTTCCTATTTAGAAATGTATGTTTTAACTTAAATCATCCCTCAGACATTAAACAAAAATAAGCAATATCTCGGAAATAGTTAATTCCACAAAAAAGGAAAAGGAAGTATTTGATATAAATTTTATGCACGAGAGGTACACTTTTTACAGTATGTTTTTATTTATCTCTCATTGTTTATCAGTCATCCATAATGAAGAAGACTTCAGGGGCTGTTCTCAAAAAATCCACGATATACCTAAATTTAATTTGTCATTAAAGGTCTCAGAGTATGTATGGTATGTTGATCTAAGGTAGATGTTTCTTGGAATTATTGTGTTGCATCCTTGAGAGACGACAAACTTAAATATCAATTTTGGTATTTATCCGATTCGTTATCTATTTATTATGCTGTTCGCAGTCAGATAAACACTCGGGCTCGAACGTGCTAACCTTCTTCTAACCTTTTACGATTTCCGAGGGGCTAAAAAGCATATTTCCAGTAATATTTCGGTACTGAATTTTGGACTGAATATAATACCCTTTTTAGCTCGACTTGGTAGAGAAAATAAAAAGCGAAGGAACAGCATTTTAAGATTCGGTATTTCGTATGATCTCGGTATTCCTTTATCGTATTTTAAACCTTCCAGCTTCTTATCTTCTTCGTTCCCTCAATGATATTTTCAGTAACTATCTTGTTCTTTTGCTTTGTAATGCTCACTCCTGCTTCTTTTTAAACTCCGGATACAACATAGTGAAATATTGTCGAACACGAAGCTGTTTTGGAGGGGAAGAGTCGAGTCAAATAAGTTAGTCGTCATCGCGAATGAGCGGGAGTAGATGAATCGCCTCGCCTTGTTGCTTATTAGCTGATGGAACGGGAGTGGCACAAAAATGTCATGATGCAGGGTGATACGGTGTTATTTTTGCGCAATATTGTTCCAGAATTCAAGAGGAGAACATAGGGCTTCTGGAAAGATCCAACGTGTCCGGCAGGATTATATAAAGGAGTAGTGAGACACCATTACAGGGGTAGTAGTGAGAGCAGTGTGATGCTTCGAGTTAATAGCAGCTCCGTGTGGGAGGAGTCGGCAGGCCGTGGAACAGTGCATAAGGCATTTCACAAATAGTAAGTACGGCTCTGTAGTATGGAATCGATGGGCTATGGGAAAGGCAGCGATGCAGTTTTTTTGTTAATATCGGAGTGTGCTGAGAATGGTCGTTCAGCCCCCTTTAAGAATTGGAACTGTGTGTAATCAGAAATATTATATCAGCACAAAGAGTGCGTGTTAAGGAGACATAAAGAAACACTATGGAGACATATCGAAGTGCTGTATTTGTGTAAAAGAGCGGCTGATTGAACGTTAGCATTGAGGTAGGAGTTTAGTAACAAATAAAGCCGTTTGGAGGCAAAATTTTATTGCATGTTGTCACAATAGTGAATATTTGAGGTTGAGGAAAAAGTGAATACATTTACCCCAATGCACATGCCCAGAAATATACATTTTACATAATCACAGCACATACCTTTCAAAAGTGGCCCCTATGGGTTAGATATATTCATAGACTAAAATTAATGAAAGTACATGGAAGAGAAATCCTTGGGGCTATTTTCCATTTCGTATAGTAATAAAATGTCGGAAACTTCCCCAAAATGTGAAATTTCACCTTTACTCCCAAAATACCACAATGGTATTTTACTATATGTTCCAGCTGGATGATGATTATTTTCCCGTTTTAATAATATTGCAATTTCCCACCGCCGGAGGCTATTTATTACTTTATTGTTATGAAAAAAAATTGTGGAGCGTTTGTTATACGAAACTTTTATTTCCTTTACTTACTTTTAACACTGTTTCAGCATAACAATACATATTTAAATGAGTGTAAAATTCAAAACGTAGCAAGTTTCAGAGGGGTTAAAACCTAAAGGCCCTTGATGAATAAATGCCATTTTTATATAAATGTAGAATGGAAATTCTAAAAGTGCAAAAAATGGAGAAAAATGTGTACTTTTTTATCAAACTACTCTACCTTTATGTAGCCCTAAAGTAAAGTAAAGTAAATAAATAAATAAATAAATGAGTGAGTGGGTGAGTGAGTGAGTGAGTGAATGAGTGAGTGAGTGAATGAATGACTGAATGAACGAATGAACGAACGAATTGAATGAATGAATAAATGAATGAATAAATGAATGAATAAATGAATTCCACAACAACCAAGTCCATTCTATAAAACCTCACTATGTAACTACACTCAACACATTGTGCCCGCCACATGATGATATGTTCAAATGAAGATGACTGGGTTGAAATTTCGTTTCTTGATTTCCACACCAAGAATTTTAGATCGTACTGGTGTTTTATTTCACACCGTGTTCCTTTCATTTAAAATCTGGCACACTGAGGGGTTAGATAATTAGCCATATTCACCAGCCTCTTTCTTTAATGTAGACTTTGGATGTTACTTGAATCAGAGGTTTTATTCTCATTTATCGATGGAATTGTGTAAATATAAGTGACAAGAGAACGCGAGATTTAAGCTAAAGAAACCCAGAGGCACAAGTTGCACCAAGTCGCCTAAGGGGCCGCTCTCCTATCCTGACTGCCTAACAGCGTACCTTAGGGATCTACGTAGCAACTTCCTCGGGAAGAATTGAGACACAAAGCGATACGAGCTACAATGCTCTTGAGTTTTTTGCTTTAGGAACATCGTAAATGCCCTCCTGCACTTCCCTTCGGGATGCGAATTTACGTAGAGTTTCATATAAAGGGGTAAAGAGAAAAGATGTCATTATTCACAGTAATCCTTAATAGTCTGTATGAAGCACGCATGGACCGAAAAATACAGTTAAGAAAGTTCTAATACAAATATCATGCATTTCCACATAACCTTTTGTCAAAATGAAAGAATACATAAGAGTGGAAGGACCATTAATAACCAATTTTAATCTACGGATAAATATCTTCGGATGCAACAAAAACGTCTCATAAACCAAACTGAGTTATTACTATTACTACAGTAAAACCTCTCTAAAACGGAAGGCGATCGTTCCGGCATTTATTTTCCGTTTATACACGTTTTCACCTTACAGAAGATTGTGTTTAAATACAAAGACACAGTCGCACAGGCTTACAGAGAAAGAATAGTATAAAATGAAGTGTAAGTAGTAATAGGCTGATATGTATTATGTACTATATTTTCAATTTACGTAGTTTGTCGCCTAGTTTCTCTGTTTTAATTTTACCTTTCCAATCTGCAACTGTCTGCGTATCAACATCATTTGCTTCACCACATACATCATTCAAAACAATGTTATGGCGATCATTGAAACTCTCGAGCCATCCATTGGAAGCTCTGAAATGACTTTGCTTCATTTTCTTGCTGTCTCTGAAGCTTTAGTCTGAAGTAATGTCCCAGAAATGGGAATTCCTTTAGTGAGCGCACTAACAAACCACTCGAACAAAGCTCGATATAGCTCATCATACTCTAGATTTTGTGCTGCGTTTCACACGCCCTGGTGTTCCTTTAGCCACTTGTCTTTAACTGTTATTTTATTTTTAAAAATCTCATGAAACTGACTTTTCCCCCACTTTAAAAGACACAGTTAATTTTTTGGCTGGACGTTTGTCCTATTTGTGTTCATCAATAACCTGAATTCTTTCCTCCAGTGATAATGTCTTATGTTTAGAACTCATTTTACAAAATTTGTGTACATGCAAACTATGTTTTAAAAATCACCAAAGCTCACAGTTTTCTTCCACTCGTACATGATCATTTACTTGTAAGAACGAAACTGAGAATGAAGACATTGCAAACCATGTGTATTGGAAGAGAGCTGACAGAGCTAATAATTTGTTTATAAAATAATAAAATTATTGAGCTTTATAAAATGCATGCGTTGTAACCAATCATATATTAACTAATCCGTTTTAATGAGGTTATTTATGAAAACGGTTCCTAAAAAATATTTCCGCTTCCCAGTTGAGCAGTTTTCCAGCTTAGAGTACGATAATTTGGGAAATTTATTTCCATTTTTTCCAGGTTTCCGGTATATAAGGGTTCCGTTTTAGTATATGATATATATATATATATATATATATATATATATATATATATGCACGTATTTTAACAGTAAAGCATTCTTAACTCTAGGAACCCCTTGCAAATTATATCTCGGACAGCCATATTGCATGACCTGCATAAATTGTTGGTGACATCAGGATGTGCTGGCTTTTTTCATGTATGTACGCTAGATAAGTTTCTGACTTACCGTAAATGTCATGCAAATAAAGCTGTTATATTAGACCGCACTTCTACTCTACTATTTATAACGCAAAGCTGCACAATGTCAAATACGTTGCTTAAGAGAGCAAGTTCTAATACAGAAAAGCATTATATCAGTATTAATAAGTTTTATTTAAATCCTCTTTTATGGTAAAATATAATATGAATGGTATCTTGATTAAAGCTTATAAAATGTTTTAAGATTTCTCAGTAGCAAAATTATGTTTTAATTATTTTTATACTGTTGTATTTATACATTGCCTTTAACTTCAAAGATCATACCAGCGAGTTTTTACCTTTGGAGCATTCTGTTATTAGACGATGGTGTTAATTCGTATACACTGTTTTGACTTTGTGTTTATTACATTAGATCATATACACAACGAGCCTCCAAAACTGATTTTTCATAAGTTATGAATAATGAGCTCACTTTATGAGGTCCAATGGGTTTTAAACCCTGTCGGTGATATGAATAATCCTACCTACCTCGTACCACAGCCCAGGAAATGGGTAAAAAGGAAATGAAAGGAGAGGAAATAAGGGACTGCAAAATTTTAGGTAGTACTTAATCCAATCAGCATTTCCTTTTCTTGGGAACATTGTGGGGGGGGGGGGGGGGAATCAAGATCATGGCAATCGTTTGAACGGGAATCCAAAGCGAGACCACCGCAGCCACAGCTAGTTACCGAGTAGTGGTACTCTGCCGGCCGGCTACCTGCCTATCACCAGTCATCTTGGGTGCAAATGGCCCCCGTGACAAGCTCTACGTGTGTCGATTCTTTGCAGTTTTGGTAATTTCTGTCACAAAACATACCTTAAGGTCGGGTCCAGAAACTCCCTCATCAAGAACGTTCCGCTATGTGTTCAATAAGGCACCGCCGGTGACGGCAGGGGACAGTAGAATGATTCCAATCGTCAGAGTCAGTCGAGTTGACAAAGGACAGTCGAAAAGTTACTCTTTCAACAGAGAGTAACAATGAGCGTTCTGCAAGCTTAGTACAAATCGTGATTGAGTCGTAATTCGGCAATTCAATTTAGACGGATCAGTTGTGCTTTGTTGTTTAAGTAACAATGCCTCAAGTGTAAAGTTAGCTCTACTCTTAGCGCTTATGCTTCAAATAGTGATTTAACAAAGTTTCTTCCGGGCTTAGATTAATTCGGACTCCGGTCGTGAAAGCTTCCTAACACTCAAATTAAGTGACTTTAGCACTAACTGATGTTCTCATTTTTATATATAATCATAACTTTATTTGCCAATTCTTCAACATATTATCGTTATAAGATCTTATTCTTCTATTTACTTCATGTTAATCAAGATCAATATTTTACAAATGGCTTTATTGCATATTTTTTTTTAAGTTCAATGGGAACAGGAGAATAAGCAGGCTTAAATGATATCCAAATCTTTTAAAAGTTAGTCGCTATATGATAGATTTGCAATTCAAGTTTCTTTGCATAACCATAAGAAAAAATAAGGAATAGTGACTTCACATTTGAGAAAACCGAGCGGTATGACTCAGGCGGTTTCGTCTGTGGCCCGCATTTGGGAGGGCTGGGTTCGATTCCCGTGGCCCACCTACCTGACCCGTGGGGTTTTTCGGGTGTTTTTCCGAGTCGTTAGGCGAATGCTGGGCAGGTTAATTACATCCCTCGGATTGCCTGTTCCTCCATTTCACCTCCATTATCATTTCACATCATCTCTCGTCTGGTGGTTTCTTTCAGGTTGGAAGTGTCGGCGGGAGTCTCCGCGGTGCATGGTATACTCTGAGTGGACACTTCCTCCGGCGGGACGGACTTCGGTCTCCGAGATGGTCTAGTGGGCCGATTCAGGAACGCGGCTGAAGTCTGAAATCTTCCTTGCTCTGGGGTGGGGGGAGGGCTCCGCTCTCCGAACCGGCCTCATCACTGTTTCGGCGCCCCGGTTGGTGGGATGGCGATTGTCCTGGACCGCCGGGGAGTTTCTATCTGGTAAAGTTTAGGGACCCCTTCCTCTGTATTGTAGTGACTCCTTGAGGTCGGCCGTGCTCTGTCTCCTCTCACTTCATCCTCCCTCCCGAAAATATTCCACTTGTTGCATAGGCCCAAAAGATCAGTATGGTAGAGGTGCTGAATCCCCTCCGAACAATCCCATCCAACTCCATTTGAGAATAGTGTAAGTATTAAGTTTTGGAATATTCAAACCAATACCAAGGAATTTTTCGAAAATGTTTAACTCCACTAGCTATATTTGACAAAAATTTGATGGTTTAGCAACCTCTACAACTTTAATGTTCTATGATTTTTTCTGTGTCTTCCGTTTACTAGTTATACAAAAGTCTTTCAGCGTGAGAACGCCTTTGGAATCTATAACCAAAAAATCTTCATTTGTCACGAGAATATGCTAGATATAAAACTCAATCAAATCATTAGTAATTTTTGAGAAAATCAAAATTTTTGAAAAGGTTTTCATATAAAGATTGGTTTGGGAAAATTGTTGTTGTTGAAAATATTCATGACCATTATAGAAATATTAACAACATATTTGTTTTCTGTTTTTCGTCCACTTCTGCATTCTTTACGCCTCAAAATACTCTTCCCCTGCCACAGCAGTATAGAGCGCGGTAACGTTACACGCTAAACTCTTGTTTAGTTCATGTACAGCGGTGTCAAACCTACACAACCTGTTCTCCCCTGCACTGAGACATACATACTAGGAGTGTTGATCCGAGGGAAATAGCTCCGCAGTAATGTATGAGGCTCGCAATAAGGATGTCCTGAATTCGATTTTTGGAGGTGGCCGCAATGACAATGGGTTTTTCATGTTTTCTTTCTGGTTGATAAGTAGAGCCTGCAGATGCTAGAGACTTCCGCGCGTCTCTACCTTCGGCCTTTGTCTCCTGCGGTTCTTTCACCTCAGGATGGTAAGCACAAAAGATCAACGTTGGGTCTCCTTGCATTATTTTCTTATTTAAGACTAGTTGACCGAGCGAACTTCAAATAAATGTTGTCTGAACTTATCTACGTATAGAAATAAAGCAAATTCGGATTAGTTAACTATTTATTGTGCAATTGGAAGTGAAGTTTAAGTACAACACAGTTGCAATTAAGCTGATCAGTTTAAAGCTTTCTGATAAACAATATTTCTTGTCTTTTCTTGTGGTGCGTAAGACGTATAATTGTCCATGAGAGAAACATGGAAACCCCAAGTTGATTCCGCAAACTTCCAACGAATGCCCTTTCGATTTATTTATGGCTATCGTATGGGAAATTGTAGATGCTTAAAATCAAAAGGTAAATCCGTTGGAATCATCAGAATACGTAGGATCAAGATATCCTATGCTTTGTACTTTCTCATAATGATTGTTGCCTCGATGACGTTGTTCATTAGTTTTTTCACAGATACTCTCGTTCCATTGCACAATTGTGGTTGGTTAATGTTACGCAGTACGATTACAACTGATCCTACTTTTAATTTCAAATTGTGAGGTGGGAGTCCAAGCAATTCTAACGAATTTAAAAACTCTGTGAGATAGTTGACTGCGTCATCCCGGTTTATACCAGTATCAACTGATTTGTGTGAAAATAACTCCCCTGGCGGAAATAGACATTCTAGACCGTAATTCTGACATAGCAGCACGACTATTAGCTTTAGGCGCGTCTCGCTGCTCATCAGTGTGGTCAGCACGCGACGTAGCTCGTCGCACATTTGACTGACTTCTACGGCCTAAATCAGGTCGTTTTCTCTTTGGCATGGTAAAAAACTTTCCTCTAACTTTACAAAGTCACAAAGGAATTCAATTAATGTCGTGTCAATTCAATTCGCATTCACAAATTCTCAAACACAAACTATACAGAAGGTATCCAAGAATTCGCCAATATATTTGAAACAATTCTCTGTGCTGAAACATTTAGAGTGTTATAGTGCATTCAGAAATTAATTTTGTGTCTAATCCTCGAAAGGTGTATCATCATGCTACATAAAAAGTTCAGTCTTGATAACAAATGATAAACGCTATTTATAAAATATAGTGTGTGAAATATCTTTGACGACTTTGGCAAGGAGTGGAATATCTTTCTACTTTGTAATGGTTTTGTCTGTCCAAAATAAAAGAAGTGTTTGTGTTCTGTAAAATTTTGCGTGTGTACTTTTATATTTAGTTAGTAACCCGGTCAGGTCTTTTTTCTCGCCTTTTAAACATTCCTTGGACTTATACAAATATTTCAAAACTAAAATTAGGCAAATCGGTTCAGCCATACTCGAGTTTTTGTGAGACTAACAAACGTCAATTCATTTTTATATGTAGAAATGTTGGGAGTAAGCTAAACGTCTAATATAATAGACATTTTACTGGTAATGCTGAGTTCCGTGCGAGATCCGTAAAACCGCCTGATTTCCGTGCGGGCCACCTGACGTGTACGCCTGAATTCCGTGTAGCTGCCTGCTACCTGACCGTTTTTATTCGCAGCTTATTAGCGCTACCCAGGAAGAACTACGAGGCACCAGGAGGCACTCCCATTATTTCTATATATGTTATAGTTTCTTCCTGTTTATTCGTGTTCTTATTTTTATGTACATTTTTTTTCTGTTTTTAATCAATCGCAGGTGATAATTTGATATATGATTTACAATTGTTTTTAACGCAAGCCCATCAGCTTCTTTTGAAAATAAAACTTATGATCGTCTATTACACAAATCAGTTTTTTTTTCCACCGTATATCACTTCCATTACGTTAGGTGAATAACCCTTGAAGCCGCTTGACCTTGATACCGATTCACTGTGATTAAACAACACCACATAGTGTACTGAATCGCCCGAACTAATTAGCTGAAAAATAAGTTTCCGCTCAGATACCAACGGCATGGAATTGAGGACTTTAAAAGGGCCGTCCAAGTAGTTCACACGGAATTCGTGACGAGGCCATTTTACTCGTATTTCTTTTTTCATTGCAGAAAGGATAACAATAATTAGGGTTAGGTACTAAAGTTAGCACCACTAACCTGGATACGGCTAGCACCATTAGAAACACGTGAACCCATTGTCTCCTGCTTTCACTGAAAGCTATATCAAGTATAGTAGTCAGACCGAGGGGCAAAGAATCATAATATGTCATGGATACCCTTTGTGCTTCGAAGTGGCTCCTGGGAAGAAGAGACGAAAGAGAGACGCGAAGGGCAAATATACCCGGATAATATTCTTAGTAAGTGTGGGGTCCCTAACGTTTCCACATGTCGCCAATCCTGACGTCGGCTAGTCTTGCCTTAGCCATCCGCAACCTGTTTGTCCCAGGAGTAGATGACATAGCTCCTAGGAAGAAAGGAGACCTCAGCCACCTCGCTAACCTTCAGGGAGAAATGTTTACACACTGCAGATTCTTCAGTCCTGCTGCAAAATACCAATCGTCGTTGCCTGGTCCTACAACTCGGACACAAACGAAATGAAACAGACCAAAAGAAAAAAGAGAGGAAGAAAGAAGTAGTAGAAGGAAACTACCCTACCATTTGCCTACTGTCCCAGGAAAATCACGACAAAACCCATGATCAGAGTGGCCGGCTCGACAGGAATCGAACACAGGACCAGCCGCCCACTTTACCGAGAAACCGGCTCACTCGTTCTACAAAAGGCAGTGAACATGTAATTTTCCATTAAGGATATTCTTCCTAAGCTGTTGCAGTTTTATCTATTTCCTTATTGTCTTTTAGCAATAGTTATTGTTACAAATTAATTCTGATATATCCATGATGTAATTTTAGCAGCTGCACCTCGTGATTTTGAACGTTCTCAAAACCATTTGTTATTTTAAAATCTCGCATGGCTTTAGTTAACGCAGTTACATTAGGCAATTCATAATTTCTGCCAAGCTAATTAGACAAATTGTCTCGAAAATTAAACCAAAAGAATGGCTTTGTTTGATTAAACCTACTTCCTATTATGGTCTTAGACCTATTTTTGGCCACAAAATGTCATTTGCTTTAACTTTAGCATGCTCTACAAAATATGTTATAAACCTTTAAATTCATGCTAGGTACATTTTTTAAGAGATAGCCTACGTGAACCAAGGCATTGTCATTCGTGCTGGATGTATGGTGTTTTTATCGCCCTTCATTCATAGTTTATGCTGAACAAACAAGCCGGCACAGAGAGGCACAAAACCGCTTCTGTCCCCGTGTGTAGAGCTAGTTTATGCTGTAAACTTCAAGATGCACCCTTGTTCTGTTAAATATGCTGAATCAATTTCTTGCCCAATACGGTTTCTGTGCCATAGATATTCGGTTTAATCATAACTAGGATGAAAGATTTTTTTGTAATATCCAGTTTAATTTGAATTTCATTTAATGGAAACCAGTATCAGCATTCTAAACATGCTTATATGAAATACTTCCTTAATGAGGGTCTATTTATTTATTGCAACAATACAGTTATATTTTATATAACAACGGTCTCTTGTCCAGCTTTGCATGGGTGCTGTTACAAGCCTCGATTAACGATTTCGTTAATTTGATTTACCTCTTTCTAAAATCTTTATTTAAGTATATGCAATGATTACCCAGTCGGATGGCTCCGGCGGGTTCGTCTGTGGCCCGCATTTGGGGAGCGCGAGTTCAATCCCGTAGCCGACTTACTTAATCTATGGATTTTTTCGGGGTGCTTTCCCGGGTCGTAAGGCGAATGCTGAGTACGTTAATTTCATCCCTCTCGTTTCCTGTCCCTCCATTTCATCTCCATTATAATTTCACGTCATCTTCCATCTGGTGGTCTCTTTCAGTGATGGCGGGTGTCTCGACGCTGCATGGCAGGATGATATGCTCTGAGTGAGCCACTTCCTCCTCCGATAGGACTGTTACCAGTCTCTCAACCGGCTGCTGGGACCACTTCCGAAGTACAGTAGGGGGATGTCCGTTGTCCTGGCATACCGGAGTTGGTTTCCATCTAAGTAAAATGTAGGCGCCCTGCCCTCTGTCGTGGCTCCTCTGTCTCCTCTCGCCTCATCATTCCCCCAAGGATGCCCACTTTGGGGCATAGGTACAATAGATCAAGACTGGTTGTAGTGTTGAATTCCCTGATTAGTAATCCTAATTCTAATATACGTTGGTTTAGAAGTCTTTAATATCAAATTCTTCCCGTTATCCCTAAGAACTGCATTTTATACAACTCCTGATATTTCTGCTCCGATGGTGCCCCAGGTTCTGAAAATGTTGAATAGTTCATTAAGTATATTTTGGCTCATTAGATACATTTTAACAGTGAAACAGCTGTGGTAATGTTAAGTAACTTTTAGACGATCGTAATAAAGAAAATTAAGCATCCGTACCTTTTTCTTTGGTCCTGAAGTAATGTAATTACGTAAAGTCTACACAGTTTTCGTACAATACAAAGACTTTGGCATCAATATACCACAAAATTAGGGCTAAACTACTGAAAGTGAAGATTACCTAGTTCTAGGCTACCATTTTAAATATTACATAAATTGTATCTACACAGTCTGCCACCATTATGAATGTCGTGGTAGACTTTCTCTACCCAACTGTTCTTGTAAAAGTTATTTTCTTAACTACTTCATATTAATCCCGAGAAGCGTTTGCAAAAACAATTTGGAGATGGATTTTGTTGTGCTTACAAGAGAAATGAAGGGAATCGAAGCAATAGTCGGCTGCTTAACAGTGGTCGCTGTATGCTATCATTCCATTATATCACGCGAAATAACTGAATGATGCCAACTCCAAAACGAACGAATGATCGAATAAATTAAAATCAATAACAATAGACGGGCCCAAATGACCTTGTTGTCGACGGGCCCTAAAACGCTACACACTCACTCACTCACTCACTCACTCACTCACTCACTCACTCACTCACTCACTCACTCACTCACTCACTCACTCACTCACTCACTCACTCAGTAACAATAGATACGTCGGAAATGGCTGATGCTGCAAAAAAGGTACTTGAAATAAGTGTTTTACCAAGGGTGTAAAAGGCTGTTGTCTATTTTTAGTGGTTTACCAGTGATAACCAAAACACGGTCCGACACGCTTGAAGTTAAGAACGCCCCAAATGACTGTATTATGTAGTTCGGTGAAGGTGGCAGAGGGCACCTGTAATTAACCTTGCCTCAACATGTAAAGATTCAGGCGCAGTAGGACCTAAAATAAATGTTCTAACTTTCCACTGCATGTTTATTACCCACAACTAACGTATATTAGCATGTACAAGTTTTCATATTCTAAAATAACCATTTTCCATGTGTATGTAAAACCACCAAATACATTACTTCACAAGTTAATCGATAGCATACATAAAGATATTCCTAACCTAAATAAAATGAACACATTACGCTTCTTTAGGAATCACTTCACTGCAAGGCACATTGACAATGAATCGAAAGAAGATGTATCTTAAGATTTCATTTAAATAAGTCCGAATTCATTCAACGAATTCAGAGAAGCTTCGTCACGAAATGACAGGTATATTACAGAAGAATGGGATATCAGACGAATCAACTTTCGTACATTGTTGCTATTCAGTAAAATGTCCTCTGTGGCGTACATATTTACAAAGTCAGTCTCTAGGACATATTTATTTAGCTTTTAAGCTTCGCAATAACAGATTCTGAGTTTGAGTTTGCAGTAGTTCAATTACGAACTGAAGAGCCCTAAGTACTTTTATATGTGACGACCATAGATGTGATATGATTTCTCAGAAGGAATGCATAGAAGTTTTTGCATGCCATACCTGTCCATATTTGACCCTAGCAGCATTGCTGTTTTGTTTGTTCCCAAGCCATGCCCCCATTACTCTATTTTAGACCTGTGTCTTTATCCTGATTCTCCATTTCCGATAAAAGGTTCTAGAAATTAAATGCGTTTGTTAATGTATATTTTAGAAAATAAGCCTGTTGGAGGCGAGTATCGACACGTCTGAATTCAGGATATTCGTAACTTCTTAAGTAACGAATAACGTTTATTTATCACAATGGTGGTGTCGTTTTGTCTCTAAACCTATAATAAAGACACGTTATTCATCTGTTGGTAACTGTTAATACACAGGATACTTTTGAAGATGGACACACTTTCAGTTCGCTATATTTCCTGAAGTACAACTTGTATTCTAATTCTGTAAATTACATTTGATTATACATACAGATGTTCAGCGCACACCTTCCGGCTCATGCAGAACGTCTAGGCAGTAGCTGAATTTATCTCACATTCAATGAACAATGTTTGGCGTCACTGGGTTCACCGCAGCTGTGATACGGTTTCTGAAGACATTCAAACTCATGAGAAGAGGCAGTACGTGAACTGCATCTTTCGTGAACCACACAAGAAGAAAAAAAGAAATCGCGGAGTGTGAGATCAGAGATTAAAGTGGCCAGAATTGAAGAGCCAAGGCTGCCCTCCCAATACGGCTATCCATCGTTGAGCTAAACATTCATTTAGGAAAGGTCGAACATTCCGATGTCCTGCTGGTAAATGTAGTCTACTGAATCTTCACTCATTTGAAGAACCAACCAGATTTGCAGCATTCTAAGATACGTGCTTCCTCCAGTAATCGCCTTTTCGTCAAAAAAGGATATGTCAACAATACACAGCAAAACGCATTAAGTTCCGCACATGTTCCAGTGTTACCTGGGAATTTTGTAGGTACCATATGTGAACCTTGTGCCTGTTGGCTTCCCTATTTAGGTGAAAATTATCTCCATCTCATCCTGCGCCATGGCGTAGTGGGTTAGAGCGTGTGCTTTGGTTTCCTGCGTCCGGAATGCGCTCGGGATCGATCCCAACCCTACGGGTGCGGATTTTAAGTCCAAGGTATAGGACCGATACCCACTCCGCATCATGAGGAAATTGAGGAGCTACGCTAGGCAGCGAACCCTGGTCTGGAAAGTCAACTTTACGACTGGAGGTGCTGAGATGCTGACCATATCTCCTCCCCATATCGGTTGGATGATCGCCTACCTCTGCCTTGCGTATGTGGGCGTGAGGCCAGCAGTCAGGTCGGCAGGCTCTGGTCTGCTTTGGGTTATTGCGCTATGGGTTACGTAGCTTCATCTCTAAAATCACACGAGGCAGAAGCAATTCATCTTTCATGATTCGGAGCACATGGTCACAAAATTCTACACGCTTTACCTTATTGTTTGTACCAGGTTTAGATGGTATCGTCTGCATATTAACCGGCGCTTCAATACACGCGGGGCAGTTGTTTTCAGTAGTGTTAGTCCCTCATTTTCTCTTTGAATTGATTTCACTGGGCTACGTGCAAAGCTTGCACGTTCTTCGACATTTGCGTTTGGCCTGTATCTTTACCTTTACATAGCGATCCTGTTTGATCGAATTGTTTATTCCAGCAATAAATGTCCTTCCTTGTTGAGGGTTCAGCGTTAAACTTACGCAGAAATGCATGCTGCAACACAGTCGCAGACACACTTTTACTGAACTCATGAATGCAGAAAATCGTGTGTGGCAGCCATTTCGCTTACAACTGACCCGTTATGTATGCGGTACAGTGCGCTACTGGAATGTTCTAATGTCAGTGGTCACAACTTTACTACATCCACTTTCAAGTATACTTGACAGCATTGAAGTGTACTGTATAGTGCAGGAAATATGGCAGATTGAAGGAGTGTCCATCTTTTTAAATCATCCTTTATATGACTCTATATCCAAATGATAAACTTAGAAATATTTTCGAAATGAAAATGAAGTGTGTATTGTTTAACGCCCGCTTTTACTACATACGACACCGCAAACGGTGACACTGATGATACATGAGATGAAGATGGAGCACCGGTGGAATGAGAAGGCGGGGAAAACCGGAGGTCCCGGAGAAACCCCGCCCCAGCGCTGTGTTGTCCACCAGAAATCTCACTTTGCGGTCACCTGGGATCGAACCCGGGCCGTCTTGGTGAGAGCCAAGCGGTATAACCATTGAGCCACGACGCGGCCGAAATATTTTCGATGTTATCTGTCTCAAACTAGAACAAAATCCTTTTGCAAACATACTGGAGGGAAGCAGGAGGAAACAGAATACACCAACGGAATGCTCTTTGGCTGCTGATTGGAAGAGGTAAATTCATGGGTGTTTATTGAGGCATTGCCCGTCCGGAACCAACCAGCAGCCTAAAAGAATTCCGTTATATATATATATATATATATATATATATATATATATAAAATAAGAAACATTGTTAATGAAGCGAGAGAAAGGTGAACGGGAAAACATAGAAAAAGAGAGGAGAGAAGCTTGGAGAGATGGAGAAAGAGAAAAGGAGACAGAGGCAGGAAAAGAATAGGAGAAAAATCAAAAAGGGGAGAAAAGTAAAAGAAAGAGAGAAATGGATATTTGCAGTTGGGCAATAACGAGAGCGGAACTGCGGGTTCTGCTAGTATAGGGTAGACAATGGAAGGTGACATCCCGAGCAATGCGACCTATTACAGATCTATTGTGGTTAGCCTCTCCCAGGAGGAAGAGATTATGTGGAGGAACCGCTGCCAAGGAGAAAAGAAAACAGTTTGAGACGTACGGTATGGAGCAATGTAGGGAAGTCCACGTTAAAGATTTCTTATTCTACTATTCCAGCTTTCATGCACTGCTGTATGCCGTACTTATCAAACTACAAACTCTTCTCTTGCGGTAAAGGTACAGAGAGCGGTGACGTCACACGCTGAACTCTTCAGTTTGAGCTGACGTCCCGCCGACAGTATATGTCTTCTCCTGACCTAAATGACACAGGAAATCCAATTCAGAGTGCAAGATCGACAGGGATCGAAACCGCATTGAGCAGCAGACGATACCGCGGCGCCACCCCACTTGGTGGGTTCTCCTGGTAGGAATTATTCTGTTAAAATACACAAAGAGACAAGGGTGGATTGTGACCATTTTTATCATGAAGCCTGCGTAGCAATTTGATGGAAGCTTTGCGAGTAGTTGTATAAGTAATTATTATTGTGCTCTAAGCGCCAACGTTTGCGAACCCCTGGTCCGGGTAAAAGCACAAGCTGAACTGGCTCGATATGACCATGTTACAGTGCTCTAGTGACGTAGTACTTTATATTTGTCTGCTTAATTTCTACTCTATTAGATACGACCTCACATCCCCTATAATGGTCACAGATTTATACCCGATTAGTCTTGGGAAATTTGGTATGGTGGTAAACATGAAAGTTGTATCAGATTTCAAAGGTTACAGCGGTTAACCATGTTTCGACATAAGTTTTTAAAATATAAATATTTAGCTTAAATACTGAAAGAGAGAATTAATGACATAAAACTGTACAACTAATTTTATTGTGTGCATGTGTGTGTGTGTGTGTGTGTGTGTGTGTGTGTGTGTGTGTGTGTGTGTGTGTGTGTGTGTGTGTGTGTGTGTGCGTGTGTGTGTATTATAAGCAGGGTCCGGAGTTTTAAATTTTCACCTTCTTTCACCTAAAAAATCTAAATGAGGGTTGCATTTCTAAGTAACATAAATAGCTGTTTTCCCTTTTTGAAACTAAGAATGTTATTTTCCGATTTCAAAGTTAATTTGGAAGTCATATTCGAGAATAAATTAATAACACAAGTGAAATGCACTCTTAAATGACGTTGATCTCAATAAGGAAGAGATGTGCGGATAAATCAGTCCGACCTAATTTCCAATTCTGCTACTTCGAAACTGTTCGGTCAAGAAGGTTTTCTTAAAAGCCCCAACACGTATACAATTGTTCGGCGACCCCTCTTTCACCTCGGCCGATAGTTACGCGCTGGGGAACTTGGGTGTCTGTTGCCGAGCACTTAAAGGACATTAAAAATGTCGTCTATGAATTAGATGAAACAGCAGCTTCCTCCATTGCCAAGGCTAAGAGATCACTCGAGTGCTCCACTCTTGCAGCTTCTCTTGCTTATATTAACACGAATTTTGGTTTTATACCAAAAGCTATTCTGCGGTTGGAAAGTACAACTTTGCCACTCAGAGATGCACTAGATATCATTGACAATGTTTCGAGAAAACAAATACCTGGATCAGTTGGAGGTGCATGTTCTTCGAAGTTGCAGAAGATTATTTAGCGAAATCCTGGTTTTGAAGACATCAAAATCATAAACTCAGTACTGCAGGGAGAAAAGTATACAGGAAAGCTACCCCTAGAACCTGCTGCACTGGCATCAATGGTCTACGCTCCAATGACGTCACGTTTTGTTGAAAGAATATTTTTGTCCTACAAGAATATGTTGTGTAACATTAGAAAACCGTTTACCTTAGAAAATTTGTATGTTTGTAACTATATTCTGCAAAGCCGAAAAATAACATAGAAAGCAAACACTAAACTCTATTTTGTGCGTTATTGGTTGAATATCTTTGACAATGTATACTTTTGTGTATTAAGTTCATGAATAAATCTTACAAATAAGAATCAGAAAAGGAAAATTATAAAAACCTAAGAAAACTATTTGAAACATATAAGACACCTAAACTGAAGGAATATTCTACCTAAACTCCGGGTCCTAGTTATAAGTAACATATATTGGGACTAAAAGAAATATATTTGGTAGTAAGCTGTACCAGCTTGAACAGATTATTTCTTTTAAATTAAAGATTTACAAATTTCAAATATTTAATCATTAAGAAGCACGCTATTATTCCGAAGAGATCATAGTGGTCGTTAGTGATTTACTTAAAGATAATCTTTTATCGTAACATCCAGTAGCTCTAAGGGATAAATGGAAAATGTAATACAGCTAAGCAACTGTAGGCAGAGAGAGAGAGAGAGAGAGAGAGAGAGAGAGAGAGAGAGAGAGAGAGAGAGAGAGAGAGAGAGAGAGAGAGAGGAATGAGAGAAGTATGTGAAAATAAAAGAATGGTGAATTAAATAACTAAGGGTAGAAACCATGACATAAGGCGAGATTGAATTAAAGGAAACTTAAATAGCTCAATTATGTAATTTACAGAAGACTCTATGTACCACAGAGGACTATCCAAAAATCTAAGGATTGGGACTCAATCAGGCATAGCCCGAGATTATTGTATACTAAACAATGCAAGTTTCACATTCATTATTTTAACATTAATTTTTCAAAATATTCCCTGCTGTTCGTTTCAGTTTTTTCGCTTTGGTCCTCATTTGAAAATCAGTGACTTTTTTCACACGAGCTACTGACAAGAAAGAAAACTTATGATATAGACATGTCTAGTCTTTCTATATCTTATATATATAAGACCTTATGTTCAGATTAAACATCCTCCCTATCCAAATACATTTATCATGTTGATGTGGGTAGAAGAAAGACGTGAATGTACTACCTCAGTATGTTTTTCTAAATTTGAGAAAACCTTTATAATCATTGGTAAAACCATCATCAACAAACACTTAACAAACGATAAGCGGATTTGTACTGCATCTACAAAAGAGGAACTAGAAATTGCTTTGTTTACCAGAGGAACAGGGTTTCTGTTTACTCCTACATCGTAGATAGTGTTACAGCTTCAATTGTTACATGCGGTCATTGTACATTAGAAGGGTCAGTATCTAAAAATACTTTCTCTTTCGATGAACGCTTCCAGTATGGATGTCACATTCCGTAAAACAAGGGTAATTGCTTTGTGTTTCCACTTCAGGTTTGTCCAAAGTGAATATCACCGATCCCCCTTCCCTGTCACTTGAAGCAGCTTTTACCTCTGCTCTGTGCACAAAGGCAGTTTCAACTAAGTGCATCTTTGGACCCTACACTGAAAAGTTTTAAAACAACACCTCCATAAAGTTTTAGTTTTATGGAGCATTATCTCTAGTTTAAAGAAGAATAAAGTAAGTAAATCGGTTTACCGGAGGAAAGAAGAAAAGTCGATTAAGCTGTGTTAAAAGCTTTTATTTTAAATTAAAATAGTTTGTTGCCGCAAAACCTCTTACCAAAAGCATCAAAAAAGAAAGCCATCTCTTGTGATACAGAAAGTCTTTGACAGAAAAGAAAAATAAATCTGATCGGTTGGCCTGCTAGTGCAGGTTTTGCGCGAGAAATAAAATATTTTGGCAATGCGTTTTATGTTCTTTAATAGGGAATCAATGTGTGCTACAAAACAGTGTTTATTTTTGTATGGTTTACACCGTTTGTGCTTTTAAAGTCAGTAAAATGAAGAGTCAAATCGACAACAAAAAGCATTTTTGACATATTCTGCCTTTTGCGTTTAATCAAGAATCTGCTCTAGGAGAAGGTGAAAAGCATATTGTTCTACAACCTTAAAGGTTACTGAACTTAAGGGGAGATTAAAAGCCCTATCCCATCAATGTTAAAATTGCTAATTTGAGCTGCGCGTTTCTCTGGAACAACTACAGATATCAATATGAAATTGTTACAGCTGTTTCAGGCAATGTTTTCAAGTATGTAAATCTATTTTTGATATAAGATCTGTTATGTAAATGTTCGAATTTTATTGTACAGTATGTTTTCTTTAATTTACTATACAAGAAAGCAATTAAAACATATTTCACTGATTAACACAAATGTAGATCCACAATTCACTTATAGTGTACTTGATATGTATTGAAATTTTGACATATTTACCTTTTATAGTTTTTGTCGAAAATTGTACCTTTATAATAGAAAATGTAGTTTACAGGAATATTAAAATGAAAACAAATACAGAAAAACTCGCTTTTAAAATCCCAATATTTACTATTTTTCCTGGCAGCAGCCATCTTAGCAGTAGTGGTACCAATCGCTGCATTTGTTTTGTAAGTTACGTCCTCCAACGTTAAGTCATATCGGATGATGAATGAAATTGGTGAAATGATGCTCAAATGAGTCTGGGCTCCATGGAGCTTAGAGCTATCTGACATTCGTCTAAGCATAAGGGAAAACCCCGGAAAAACCCTTTTCCAGACCAATCGCTGCAGCGTAAATGCCACTATATAATGAGCTACATTTTATACTTTTAACCTAACTTGTTCAAAAGTTATGAGTTTTATCTGAAACGATGAAAGCGAAGGTCTGATGCAGCAGAATTTTCAAAAATATATTAAAAGTATTTGTAATAGGTTCTTAACACTAAACTATATATCAAAACTTTTTGAAAGTGTCAAATAATAATATAACCCTAAAACGGAAAGTGTTATTTTTTAACCAAATTGACCTTTCAACTTACAAACAGGCCGTTTACGAAAGAGGCTGTGTTTGGGAACGAGGATCTGAAATAGTGTTTGTGGTGACATTTCCATATAAATTTTTGGATGCAACACAATACCTTCTCTACTTATCAATAAACCAAGAGAAATGACGCCGCGATAAAGTGTGTGCCTGGCATTCGGGAGGTCACGGGTTCGATCTTCGTCAACTGCTCACTCTGACTTGGGGCTTTCATGATTTTCCCTTGCCACTTTTGTGGATGTTGGAGTGCTTGCTTTCATAACCATGGCCATGATTGTTGTAAGGGCATGTTTAAGGAAAGTACCTGACATTAATGTCAAATGACTTGAAAGGATCTATAGTGCCATAGTAGAAAACAAAGTGCTAGGGGGTCAGAGATATGGGGAGTAGATGAAGCATGAGCAGAGGTGAACGGTATTAAAATATCCTTCAGGTCTGCCATTAGTATCACATAATGGGACAGCACAACTGGAGTTGGGAAGACATTCAACTAGGGTCAAAATTATCTTAAGTGTAATGAAATATTTATATGGAGGGGCCAATTTGGGGGAAAGCAATATTATTAAGGAATGCTTTCTTATGAAAATGAGAAAGAAATGGGAAGGGTCTTGGACACAAAAAGTAAGGGAATTGATAGAACAGCTAGGCATAGGACATATTTGCAGGAATGGGGAGTATGGTTATAAAGGCTTTTGGAAAGATATAGAATTAAGATTAGAAGATAGTGATAGTCAAGTTACATTTGATAGTATAAGGAAGAAAAGGTCGTTGAGGATATATAGGGAAATAAAAACAATATGGGGGAGGGAAAAGTACATAGATATGTAATAAGTTAGGGCGAGAAGGCTTCGCCTGGGTGAGGGCAAGAGTCAGAATTTAGAAACGTAGTGGGCATGATAAGGATAAAGGGAACTGCCTAATGTGTGAAGAAAATGCTACAGACTGACATGGTATACTACACTGTAAACAAACAAAGGTATGGAAAGAAAAAAATTTGCCAACAAAAATGGAACACTTTAAGGGGGGGGGGGGGGGAGAGGTATTGCAAATCAGGAAAACGTTATCTGTAAAAGGAGAAAATAATGTGAGAAATATACATGATTACCTGTAGAAAGTCAGAGAGAAATGGTTAAGGATGATGAAGAATAACCAACAAGTTAAGGTTGGAGAAACGAGAACAAGGGATATAAGGGAGCAGAGGGTCATCAATACACGGAAAAATAGGGGATGTGTTGATTGAGACCGAAATTTAAGGCAAGCAGCTAGGAATCGTATACACTGGGTGGGAATAAGAACGAAAGTTTGTTATTATGTGATAGGAATGTTGTTAATGTTAATACATTAATGAATATGTGTATGTATGAGGAAAGATGAGAAATAAATATTCTATATTCTATTCTACTTTCATACCGCGATTTCCCTTCCAGCATTTCCCTTCATTCCACTTCCTTTTCATCTTGCAGCTGTGCGTTCAGGCTGGTAGTGTACCGTGGTGCTAGGTAGATGGCGTGAATGCTTGCGCATTAATAATGCTGTTCTCGGCCCTGTTGTGGTCGCTGCCCTCACGAATAGGGACGCTGGTCAATAAAGGGCCTGAATAGCGCTGGGACGAAGAACTTCAAGCACATGTTAGAGATTTCAGCACGTCTCTTTGGCCTGTCTTCCAGCGAGCTTGTAGCCTCTTGTATTCTCTCACTTCATCCCTTCCTCCTTGTGGTGTTAACCGCAACATGTTTGTGTGGAGTTCACAGTGTGCGAGTAGTCGCCCATTGTTGTTTATCTTTTACACACACACACACACACAGATATATATATATATATATATATATATATATATATATATATATATATATATATATATATATATATAAAGGTTCAGCATTCATCTTCATTTCAACCTCTTCAATCAATGTATATAATAATTTTATAGGCCATTTTCGTTATGTTTTTAAAATTGTTTAAT
The DNA here is from genome assembly GCA_030765055.1 of Mantis religiosa. Taxonomy (NCBI): domain Eukaryota; kingdom Metazoa; phylum Arthropoda; class Insecta; order Mantodea; family Mantidae; genus Mantis; species Mantis religiosa. The sequence goes on from CM060950.1 coordinate 354,844,328, forward strand.
TTAAATTCATTATGATATCTTAATACATAAAACAACTTTATTAATTTCAGATTAAATTGAATCGCTCATTAATTTCAGTGTAAATGAAAACCTTAACTTTAAGTTTAACCTTCATACATATATGTTTAGACAAAAGAAAAAGGAGCAGATCCTGGAGCGCATACTTTTTTTTGTAGTTTTACGTCCTCCAACGTTAAGTCATATCGGACGGTGAATGAAATGGGTGAAATGATGCTCAATGTGTCCAGGGTCCATGGAGCTTAGAGCTACCCGACATTCGTCTGTAAGGATAAAGGAAAACCCCGGAAAAACCCTTATCCAGGTAACTCACCCTGACTGAGATTCGAATTCGGGACCAGACATTCTACCATCTACGCTACCGAGGCGGGCATACTTTTCTATGTTCACATCGTTTCCACGGCCGGTTTACAATGGTGTCACGCGACCCGTCTCTTTAACTTTATAGTACTGAATCCTCTCATTACTGAGTCGCAGTTACTAAGCATCACTTTGATTTTGTTGTTGTTGTTGTTGTTGTTGTTGTTGTTTTTGTTGTTGTAGAAACACGAAATGTGTATTACTCACATTGTAATATAACTTCTAGTTGGTAAGGTTTACTTGATTTTATGACATTTATGGTCACACTTAAAAAATTAAACACCTTACACTATTTTTAAACTAAATGAAATAAATTAAAATTTTATTCCTGTATGTAAAATAAATTAAAATATAAATTAACTTAGTATCGAGTGTGTAAACCCTCTGCTTCTATTACTGCCCTCATTCTACGGGACATGGATGAGAACAAATGCCTAGTGACATTTTCACGAGAGGATACTTCGGATTATGTGCCAGCAACATTCATAACAGATGAATGAGTCCGAGTGTTTACACAAACAATATTAAGGCAATTTCCTGATAACATTGTATTTATTTTGAAAACGACAAGAATATGTTATTTGCGTTTTTATACATGAATGTGTTTAAAATGTTATTTATCTTCTGCAAGAAATAAGGGATTGCATTAAAATGGCGATAATTAAAAGAAACATGCACATCAAGGATTCGAACTCATATTAATCTATTTACGAGAGACATCCGTTTTACCACTCGGCTACCAAGCATACGGCCAAGTCGCAAAGCATCTCCTTATCTATCGCTTAGCTTTGAAATGAAGCCAGAATGGTATCAAAGGGTATGTTGGGAAACATAATTGTTCTTTCACACTAGCCGTGTGTAGGTCAAAGTACTATGGAAATGTACATAGATTCAGACTGAAGACTTCAATGCCATAGCTGGGATTCAAATAATTGAACTTTTCAGTCTAACTCTATATTTACGAAGTAAAAATAAGCCGCCGACAATGGTAAATAAAATTGTAATTCATTTTACTTTACATTTAAAATAGGTAGTGGGATTTTGGCTCTGCTTGGAGTAGCCCAGAGAATCTGAAGTCATATCACGATGGAAAATTAAACGATACAGGATATTGCGGAATGGTTTTCATGGCCATCACAAATGAAATTACTTCCAAGCTTTGATGTAATGGTCTGGCATATAAAACTTAATTGCGATGCAATCAGGAGACGTGCATTTTAAACAAGATCATATCTAGTAGGTAACTCAGTTACAGCCACTAAAAGTAGTAAAAAGACACTCCATAAAAGTACTCTACAGTTCCACATAAAAGCAAGACGGATCCGGTCCCAGCTTTCAGTATATTCTGTATTAAAATCCAATTATGTACATCAGGAAATCGCGAATGACGCTACGGTATTGCAATAATTTATTTAGGATAGGAAATAGAAGTACGTCATGGCGGCCATTTTGTTCAAAAAATAGGAGAACACATCTTTCCATTGATTGAAGCGGTTCTAATACTTATTGCTTCCTTAAAAATATTTGAATGTGTAATATACTTGTTAATCACAATTAATTTTTATTATTCTTTCTGTAATGTTAAGGTTTCATAAAATCCTATTAAGGAAATAAATCATCGTTTAATCTAACCAACTGCATTCGCAGAGCTTTGGAAGTCTGGAGGTGCGATAGAGCTCTGTCTAACATATATATTTAGTAAGCAGGAGATGTTTTTCATTCAATAATAATATTAATTATTTAATAATAAATTATTATTATTATTATTATTATTATTATTATTATTATTATTATTATTATTATTATTATTATTATTATTATTATTATTATTATTATTATTATTATTATTATTATTATTATTATTATTATTATTATTATTATTATTATTATTATTATTATTATTATTATTATTATTATTATTATTATTATTATTATTATTATTATTATTATTATTATTATTATTATTATTATTATTATTATTATTATTATTATTATTATTATTATTATTATTATTATTATTATTATTATTATTATTATTATTATTATTATTATTATTATTATTATTATTATTATTATTATTATTATTATTATTATTATTATTATTATTATTATTATTATTATTATTATTATTATTATTATTATTATTATTATTATTATTATTATTATTATTATTATTATTATTATTATTATTATTATTATTATTATTATTATTATTATTATTATTATTATTATTATTATTATTATTATTATTATTATTATTATTATTATTATTATTATTATTATTATTATTATTATTATTATTATTATTATTATTATTATTATTATTATTATTATTATTATTATTATTATTATTATTATTATTATTATTATTATTATTACTAATTTTCGTTCGTACGTATTTTGAAAATAAATACATATTTCAGTACGTAAGATGAAGAGTACTGCGTATTCCCTAAAAATCGGATGTGTTATATTCACAAGGCCTTCTCTAGCTGACATCGTTTACTCTTATATAGCTTCCTATAACTATTGTTACAAAAGCTTTATCTTTCTGTCCAGGACATTCTAATCAATATAAATTTATGGAAACTGTTTTAGACAAATTTCTTTATAGGAAAAAAAGGAAAGACAAAACTAAAACTTAGTCAGATATTTAAATGTGAATTGCTATTGCATTATGCGTTGTACATATTCTTTCCGTGCCATTGCGAGAAACAACCAAGTAGCAGAGGCTTTGTAAAATATATGACTAAGTATTGAAAAACTCTCAAAATAATATTGGATATCTCGGAAGTGGCTGATACCTCAGAGAGCTTTTAAAAATAAACTTTCTTGTTTTAACGCACTCTACATTTTCTACACGTTACCTTTTTATCAACGTTTACTAATTAGGATAAAATTCTTTCCAATGAAGCGTAACGCGACTATTATTTAAGATATGTGGGTATTTTATTTTATGTGTAAGTATCTTAAATGTATGGTATATTGATCAAAAGCACTACAGACATTTTGGAGAAAATTAAGAAAACTTTCTCCTGTAACAGATACTTTGGGAAAGGCGTACTTGTTTGAAAATGTTTGCATTGCACCATTAGAAGGTACTGAACTTGAATACCAAGTTTGGTGTTCATCACTTTTCGTTTTCAATTAAGCTGTTCCCTCTTCCCTTCTCTTTCTCTCTTTAAGATGGGCTCTTTTATAAAACTGCTTATTTTTATTATTATTCACCGGGTCATATGTTTCCGGTGAAATCTATGTGAAATTTTTAGTAGACTGCAGTATATTTTTAAGCAATAGTTCGTGATGGAGAAAATAAAACAGCGTATATATAACAAGTAATGTTAAAAGTTGTATCAATAAATACGACTAAATGAGACCAAGATTCAGCAGTGATTGTATGTCATAATTGTTGCATTGCTTATTTTAAGTTTGCAATGAATAATTTGAGCCTTACTTTGTACACCGATTTATCCATATCTTCAATAATCTTTGGAATTTCTTCCTGATCAAATATAGGATTTGCTACACACATTTTCAAAGAAAAGCTCCATAACAGCGACAACACGTAGCAGGATATATATTATTGGTTCAGGTTTCAGAACGGTGAAGTGTCGTAAATTAATTCTTGAGTTTAGTGAATCTGGAGACGTATGCGCATTGCTTCTGGCTAAGGACCACCTACGAGGAAGTGAATTTCACCGGCAAGCCATGGGCTGCGAAAGATCGATCTGTATCGAATTTGCGCCGAGCGTTCGTTTTTCAGATGGAATTCCCACGGTCTCGATTCTCGAACGTTTTACTGACCCTCTTGCCTGTAGGAAATGGACCAATGTTCTTCTCTCAGCCGAAAAGGAAGGGGAAAAGAAGTGAAGCATGTTCCTCCAGCTGCACACAATTCTTCAAAAATAGGAATCGTACATATCCGATCACGACAGTAATATTTGAGAGAGAAGTAACTTCCGAAGTTCCGCATGCCCTTTTATATATTGTCCCTCATTGACTGGTTACTTCTGTTATTTCCACACCAAGGAAGAAAATGTCTAGTCTATAAAATGTATACTGCTTTCTTTACCGATGAGGTTCGAACCTATACCGGAGCCGTCCTAAGTTTTTATGGCAATGTAAATAGACGCACGGGTACGTGTGCGACATCATTGGCTGTTTAGCCTTGTAACTCTCTGCGGATGAACATTACAGTTCGCATATCAATTTCAAGGACTTAACATCTAATGGAAAATATGTAACATCACATTATTACAAATACAACAGTCAAATGATAATTAATTAGTATCTTATTTGTTAAATATAAAATTAAAGTGCACCTGCGTTTGTACAGTGGAAAGACAATCAGTTTTAACATAGCAGCTTCCGTGCAATATGTAAAACATCACAAACGGAAACCTTTAAAGAGTGGTGAAAAGCAAATAATATTGAACGTGTTTTGCAAGTTGTGTGAAAGATACCCGACCTTAGCAATTGGGGACGTTGTTAATTTGTGAGCAGAATTAACCGATATTTCAATGCCGCTCGAAGTGAGGTTGTGAGAACGGGCGGACTTTCCAGTACAGAGAAACACCGAAAAAGAATGAACAGCTGTGGAAAGTGAATGCGATGAATTTGTTACAAGTGTTATTCGTCGCAAATTTCATAGCTTCTTTTAAAGAAACGAGTCACCACAATTACAAGAGTGCTTCAAGCAGTAAACAATGATCCCATTTAGCCGAGCTTTGAAAACCGAGCTTTTACACCATTGTTCGCGATATAGGTTTTGCATTTGTGAACAGAAACAAAAAATCTAACTTTTGAGTATGAGCATATATTGTTGTGGCGAAGGAATTATCAAAGAACAGTTTGGAAGTGGAATTCGTCTATTGTCATATTCCAATTGGGTGCGTAAATTGTTTTCAGTTGCATGCGAGTAGAACCTTCAAGTCATTGCCAAAGTAGCTACACGTAGTTATTTAGCACTGTTATTCCACAGAAAGACACGTGTCTTAAGTTTTAATTTATAAATGAGGTGAGATTGTGTGATGAAATCAAATATTTGAGTAACTGTTGTAAGTATTCAGTTAGTTTTTAGCGTACAGAGGGAAAAAATATATAACACAGTAGACATACCTTTGCATTTAATCTTAATGTAAGAGCCACCACATAAGTTACTCAAACATTGAAAACGGCAAAGCAAAACTTTTCAAGTTCGTTTACAGCGCATATGCTTGACACGTGATTGATAAAATGGCGCCACTATTCTCTCCAATCACATTCGCCTGCGGAGTAATACTACATCCTCCCGCTTTGTTTAGATCATAATATAAGCCAAGGACGGCTCCGGTATAGAGACTACAGCCGTGATCTAATTATTAGCGTTACGGCTACTCAACTAGAACTCCTTTGTTCAGCTCCCGACAGTGGGGATTCTCTTTTAATGAAAATCTCTCCTTGCATCATCATTCTGGAAGTATGAACATGACAGTGAATGTGTTTCATGGAAGAGGTACTATGCATTACATTACATTACTACTTACATACCTAATTTATATATTATATTTTATAAGAATAGACTGTGAAGTCCTCTTCATTCAGAAGAAATTTTATTCAATTTCGTACAACGGGCAAGTGAAGGATAAGATGTAGACAAAACCTTAACACTGTTTCCAAGATTTGTTAGGTATTATTGGTGTGAATCTTTCAACACTTGTCATTTTTAAATTCGTGTGCATTCAGTGTCTCTCGAAAGGTCAATTTCAAGGCTCTCTCTCATATGACGGTATCTGACTTCGATTCTGCTCTCTTTCTCTCTCTATCCCCTTGTGCATGCAATGAAAACTCTATTTCTACAAAGGTTTGTTTCGAGGAACATGAAGTTAATAAAAGTAGATACCCTAAACTATTGTTATGAATAGTTTATAGTAGCTATATAAAAGTGAAGGATATTATGTAAGTACTTGAGTCCCAGGCTTCATCATTTAACTCTTATTATTTTAGTTAATTGATGGAAATTAATGATTTCTTCACACTAGCCGCATATAGGCTAAGGTTACGATATTAAGTCGGCACAAACGGTGTATCTCGGATGCGAGAGCCCCTAGTGGTCTACCGAGGAAATATACGAGTCAAATGGAGAATTTAATGTCAGGACGGCACGTTGGCCATGGTAGCTCAATGGGTTAGAGCGACTGGACGGAAACCAGAGATCCGTGGTTCAAATCCCGGCCATGGCATTTAATTTTTCATGTTGACTCTATCCATTGTTTGTTAGGTTTATAATAAAGTGAAATACTAACAACAGTGCAATGTTGAGAACAGTAGTGATGCACTATTATTACAACTTAATGAAGCGTCTTTTATAAATTGTAGAATGTTCCTGATCATTTTAGGATCATTAGAATCATCAGATGGAGGCTTGTTCTTCGTCCGCCACTTTGTGTATCTGGCACATATAGTGATGATATGTACAGTTGTTAAAACAGTCTGACACATTTCATATGGAGGCTGGATCCTTGGATATGATGTGTGAATGCGTGATTCTGCAATTACCCAATCTTAGTCTAGTTAAAGCCACTTCTTCTTTACGTTTCAGTTGTTTGAGAGGAGGTCTTAGTATTCCGTTAGTCATTATATCATGCAGTTTGCTGTTTGAGTTGTTATACCACTGATTTTCCCAGTTTCTTCTGATGTAATTTTTAATATAGACAATATAATCTTGGTAAGTTATGCTTGTAACTGTTTCATCTGGAGGTAAATTGGTTGCTTCGCGGGCTGCTGCATCAGCTCGTCCATTGCCATTAATTTGTCTATGGGATGGTATCCACAGCTTATGTTAATTTGTTTGCCTGAGTCGACAGCTTCATTGGATAAGGTTTGTATTTCTTGAGGGCACTGGGAGGTTATTTTTACCCACACAAGGCTAATTTTTACCAATATTAAAATTTGAATATATAGAAAACTAAACATTATCAGAAATTGAAATTCGGTATGATTACTGTATAAAGATGTGTTCATTTAACTACTGTATAATATTTAAATTACGTTAACATAGGTCGATGCAAAAGGGGCATAAATCTACCGTGTGTCCTGAAAAACATATTGCACCCTATACTTCAGGTGCACTTTACATGTAGGAATTTAAAGCTACATGCACCAAGTTTTATCCTAAATAACCTAAGATACAGTTTTATAATATCGATTAAATGAAAATAACATATATTTTATACTATGCACATGAAAAATTAATTAGTTTTGAGTGAAAAAAGATAATATTTTCAAGGACTGAATATTTTTCTTCATCCATTTTATAAATAACTTGAATATAAATGTTAGCCGAATGTGTTCAAGGAACATTGACAAATAACCACGACAGATTTTGTGTCAATATATTTTATAGTTTTTGAGAAACATGCACCTAAAGTATGAAAAATCAAGGTTTTGGGAAATCACGAACAAAGATTAAGCACCATTCTCAGAAAGTGGGCGTATCATTACGTCTCCATGTTTAAATTGACGAATTAAAGGACTTTAATACCAGTTGACAACCTATTTTATATATATCATTTTAAAGCTGAAGAATTATATAATTTTTAACATTAAAAAAAATGTATTTTTTGAAACATATCGACCTCCCAGTGCCCTTGAACCGATGCATTTTTGTAATTTATCCTTAATGGCAGAATTGCACTCACTGAGTCAGTAATTATCAAAAAGGAGTTGGAATTTTCGGATTATAAAATGAATTGCAAGCTTTCTTTTATGGCGAATAGCTCACATGATAAAATAGAGAAATGACCAGGTTGTTTGTGTAATACTGTGTGTTCAGGTTAAACAATTGCACATCCGCATTTTCCATCAATTATAGAACCATCGGTGTATATATGTAAATCATTCCGATGAAGCTCTTGAAATTCAAGGAAAAGTTGATTATAGGTAATATTAGAAGTTTCACATTCGATGTGAGAAAGCATCTGTAAGTGGAAGACTCGTAATGAAAGCTTCCAATGCGGTATTTGGTGAAATACTTTCCTTGCTTACAGAATTTGTGTACATACAAACTGTGTTATTAAAAATAACCAAAGTTTACAGTTTTTTAACTCGTACCTAATCACTTGTATGAACGAAACTGGGAATGAACACACTGCAAAACAATTGTACCCTTACCATGTGTGTTGGAAGAGAGATTAGAGGGCTAATGGTTTGTTTTCCCTTTAACTCGAAGGATTACAAGTATATGACTTTATGGTTCATGGAAATTCGGTACAAGTACGGCTGCCCTCAAAATTATTGCAGTTTTTAAATTACGTACGTTGTAACACATTACTAGGGGTGGTGATATTTAGCTTTTTGATATCAGAAATATAGCATTTTGATTTTTACATTTAGCATTTTTTAGCATTTATACATTTGCAATTTAGCATTTTATAGCATTTTGAAAAAAAAATTGAGATAATTTTTTTAAATGAGGAATATTAACACTATTTATATTTGATTTAAAACTCATTTATGGAGGGCTATTAATTACAGTGAGTTAAAAGTGCATAAAGTGTCAATTTATTTTACATTTATATAGGTTAAAGCAATACACAGAAACATAGAACAAGTTGATACAAACTAAAACATACTGCATAACACAAAAAAGATAAATGCATACCGATGTAAAAATAGCAAATAAAAATAAAATGCACAACATTAGCCTCGCACTTACTGGCGTGACCTACGCATAGAATGAATGAAAGTTGCGCGTAAAACCGAACAGAACCATGAAAATTGGAACTTTGGCAACTGCGAACACCAATTGGAATTAACATGTGTTTATCACTTCCTTAAAATTAGGATTGCTATTGGTTTTCAGAGACAAGGATTGAAATTTTCCGTTAACTGGGTTGTGGAGATAGATTTGGCTGGCCCCATTGGTCGGTCAGTAGAGCACCTGCCTGCGTGCTAGGGTCCCGGGTTCGATTCCCGGCAGTGGGGTCAGGGATTTTTCTCCGACCAAGATATTTCCTCATCTTCCCCAGAGTCTGGAAGTATGAAAGAGAGTACGCATATGTGCCTGATCTAATGATTAAAACCCAACGTATAAGAGTTAACACCTTCAATATGTTCCAAAGGAGAACGGCCGCCGATATGACCATTGACGTTAAAGGTGGGGTATAAATGGAAAAAAAAAAAATATAGATTTATGAGAGTAATTAGGCATGGTAAGAGGAGTAAAACAACTGAATTCGCGTCAGTACCAAACATAGCTCATATGGGCATTGGTGGAACAATAAACTAATTTAGAGGGAAGCGTTGCTTTCCACATTCTAGAAGAGTGGTCACTTACTTTATAAATTTTTAAACATACAAAGTTTCTTCAGATTCTTCAGTTGAAATTTCCAAAAGAAAAAGCATTGGGAAAAATATTACTTGGGAACATCTTCGATTTCGCATTTATATCGTTTTTCCAGGTTTCCAGCATATAAGGGGTACGTTTTAGGCAGGTTTTGCTGTACTTCCTAATAAGAAACGTCAAGAATGCTAGGTGTGATGCAGCGCTACCGGGAGTGCTGCTATCAGTTCTTTTATTCTAGACGCGTGGAATACTCTCACATTATTTTCATTGGCTAATATACTTCATGGAGAAGAATTAACATGATTATTGGCATATAGGACACTAGACTGGGTGTTCAGTACTTTTATAAAGATTGAAATATAACTCAAAGTGTAAATGGCTATTTTGATATCACAGGGGAAATCTCTTAAGATAGAAATGCGTTCTGAGACAAGAATAATTTGAAGTCCCTCTTATATTTCAAAATTTGCTTCTTTATTAGTCGTTAGTCAGGCAAATAACAAAAATTATTAAAAAGAAGAAGTGAAGATAGTGTGCAAGACTCGAAGCTGCACAGTCGTCTATGGATCAGCCAGGTTTTAACGTCTAACGTCTAATCTGTTCGGAGACTTCGAGACGATGGTTTAATTGTTTTCGATTCGCTTTCATACAGGGTAAATAGTCCCCAAGTATATTCCGTGCAAACACAACACTTATTCACACTTTTGGATTTAATCTAGAAAGTCGTAAGCGTTTGTGTTTTATTTGAGAAGACGATTTTGTCGTTGAAGATTGAATTCAAACCAATACTGTTCGCAATTTTAGATCAGTACAACGCCTTAACGCTTGTAGGACTTCGGGTTAGTTTGGAAGTACGAAATGAACTTAGTTTGTGACAATCGGCGAAACATTATTTGACCAATTGAATATAATAATTTCATAAAGAAAGGAGCGAGGGCGAGACAGAGAGGGAGAGAAAGGGGGGGGGAGAGAGAGATAAATGAAGTAAATTCACAACTGGAGTATAAAAACTAGCTGTGCAACGCCAAGTAAGTCAGAAAATAATAAATATAGGACAATCATTTTATGCACTATCTGTTAGCCCCATTCGGTTAGCTACTAATACTGTGGTAATCTACATTATTACTTGCAGAGATAACAGGTTAACTCTTATAGTATATATAAACATACACTAACCAGAACACTAGATACTCTTTACAGGAGCTTGAGACAGAAAACATCGCTTGACATTTAGAATATACTGCTTAAAATGAGTAAAACTTGGAACTATCGCTGCAGTCACAAAGCTAATGCACAAAGCCATTAACATAAATCATTTGTTATGAAGATTTACATTTATATTTTTGTTGCATAAAATAGAGTGATAATGAAGAGGGATTTAAAGACTATTTCTGAACAATTAAAAATTTATATTTTATTCATTTTTCCAACCACAAAATATAACGTGACGCTAAACATCTTTAGAAAGTTCTCAGAAAATAAAAATAACAAAAATTTGATCCTGTAAGCAATTTTATGGATATGATAATTTTCTTGGTATCCCTTAACATGCTAAAGAACAAATTCGATATTTACAAGCAATTTCGGTTTGAAGAATCCGTGCAGTTGCACATTTTTTCCCTTCTAATCCTACTCATTTTAGGTTACTAGGCCTCGAGACACGATTTTCTGTTGATGTCTTGATACTGAATTTTTGGTTTGAAGGCAATTATTATTCTTTCTCAACTAAGCGATAAAGGAACTAAACAGTGAAAACAGAGGTCCCAAAACCAACAAACAGTAGTAAATGAAACGTTAGTGTTGCACTTAATTTACTGCTTGCAACTAGGAAATCAGCAACGTAATGTGACAGTCCACAAATGAACCAAACTGTACATAGTAGTAATATAACGCACCAGCAGAAAGGTATTTTTAACGTCATCCAGTTGACGATAAAGTGGGTGAAATTATATTCAAATAAGCCTGGGTCGATGGACTTTATAGTCATCCGATATTCGTCTACTAGGATAAGAAAACCTTTAGAAGAAGCCTTGTCTATGTAACTCACCCTTTCCCCAAGCAGGATGGCATAAAGCGGTTGAGTCTGAGACGTTCGGGATATTCCAGTTTGTTTCCGAACAATCTGACCGTAATTATTTTCGTAGGTTGTTTAGGTTGATAGGCAAATGTTGAAGTGGATTATACAACCACTAATTTTCCTGTCTCATTTTATTGTTACAAAGTGGAGAACAAAGTATTTTAAGAACTTTAACTCGGATTTTAAATAGGAATGTAGATCGACAATATTTCACCAGATTGAACTCCATCACATAAAAGTGCAATATATAAAAACGGAGATAGGAATTCCAATGGATTATTGTAGTATCAGTGTTTTGGTATCAGTGAGTAGAATAATCAATAAAATAATCAAGATACGATTGGTGCTATACAGAATTGTCAAAGTATTTAAAGTGAGACATCTTTTATTTTAATTACCAGTAACTGGAATGCTTTAATTTGTATAAGAGTTCTCACTCAGACTTTAGATGTTCAAATTTTTCCTCCGTAAACATGCACATTTACATATACATTTACTCTTATACAAATTAAAGCATGCCAGCTACTAATATACGATTGGCGTGTTTCATACAAAATAATATATCCGAAGGGTAAGCTAGACATTCTACTGAGAAGATCTGTGTAGACCATATGTTTACAGTTAAGACAACTGAAGGAAAACATGTCAGCCAGAGGAAAAAAAACCTCGTTTTAGCTTGATTGGTTTAGAAAAGGCATATGCCATAGTGCCGGTTAACCGACTTCAGACTGTTTCTTAAAAAAATGAGTTTCCAAATACTCTCATTCACGTTATATGGAGAATGTATAATTGTGCAGCATCTGTTAAAATGAGTAAAATATATTAGCGGAATTCTTTACTACCAAAGATTTAAGGCAAGGTTGCGGAATGTCACCAACCTTATTCAAAGTGTCTTGAAGAAATGGAATAATTCGTAGAGAGGTATGTTCACGATGAGCAGGTAATGGTAGCGCAAGGTTCACACGATGATTCGAGAACTTCTACAGTTACATAGTTTACATAGACTGAAAGTTAATTTTATGAAGATATAATAAGTGGTTGTAGAAGGTAAGGGAGAAGATGTGATTGTAAAAGACGTAAGGTTATAGACATCATCCATTTCAATCTTAGTTATGGTATCAATGAAAGAGAAAATGACAATGAAATCAACAAGCTAGGTAACTAATACGATCTTTTAATGGCGTACTGTGAAAGCAAAATAACAAAAGCAATCAGGCGGTTTCGTCTGTGGCCCGCATTCGGGAGGGAGGTGTCCGATTCCCGTGGCCGACCTACCTGACCCATGGGTTTTGTCGGGGTTCTCCCGGGTCGCGAGGTGAATGCTGAATAGGCTAATTACATCCCCCGAATTTCCTGTCCCTCCATTTCATCTCCATTATCATTTCACATCATCTCTAATCTGGTGGTCACTTTCAGGGTAGACAGTGTCGGCGGGTGCCTCAGCAGTGAACCAACTCCTCCTCTGGTGGGACGGTTGCCGGTCTTGTGGTGGGATAGTTTCCGAACCACAGTAGAGTGGGATGTCCGTTTTCCTGGCCTGCCGGGGAAAGTTTCCATCTAAATGCAATGTAGGGACCTCGTGACTTCTTGGGACGACAGCCCTGGACCTCCTCTCACCCCATCTTTCCTCCCCGGGGATGTCGCTCTTCGGGACATAGGTACAGCAATAAACCAAGTGTGGTTTCCGTGCCGAGTACCCTCCAAACCATTAAAAACAGGGGACATATCTTGGAAACATTGATGGAGAACGTCACATTGATGGGTCACAGAGTTCGAGTCTGAATGATAAAAGGAAGGACTGCTAAAATGACTGGTTTTCATAGAAGTACGAGTTTGGGAGTATCTCAACTACAACATACAAGGAATGGAAAAGGGATGGAAGCAAAAAATATAGTGATAAATGGGATTGGAGAACGAATATTATAGTGGTAGGGATCTGTAAAAAGAATGGAGGAGAGATGGCCCAGATGATTGGTCTTCCACAGTAAGAAGTACAGAAGAGGAAGGATTCGTTGTTGGCGTAAGAATCTAAAGAAGAAACATTGTAGTTATGGATAAACTTGCCTTAAAAGACGGAGAGTGCAACGCCAGACCACATGGTGGAATGAGAAGCAACTGCTGAAAGGTGGGTAGTTGTATTAATGTTCCATTTGCACTATGGTTAATGGTGATATGGCACATGAGTTCGGTATACCTTTAAGGAGAGGATAGTTTCTTCCTAGGTACGAAAGTTTTTGCCCACTGTTCGTTCGTTCACCTCAAGATGGCGTCTGGGAATTCGTGTCTAGAAACATTAGGGACATTACTGCTCTGCTCCTGCTGGCATTAGATAAGACCCTCAGTACTTTGTTGCCTCATCCCTTATTCCAGAAGATTTAGTAGGAGCCACAGGTCTGATCGTGGGCGCGGAGCCAAAGTGCCCTTCACTTCTTAAATCTGCCTAACTCAACACAACCCTCCCAGGCTGAGATTCGAACCCAGAGCTTTTACAATATACGACACGCTAACTGCGCATCATAGCATGTAGCTGTAGTAGCTGCCGTACTGCCTCCACCATTTGGAAAACTGATCCAGTTTATGTTAAAGTATGGCATTTTTAAACTTCTAAACAACAGATGTCTGCTCATCTACAATTTAGCAAATATCTAATTAATTTCAGGTTCTCTCCAACTTGTAATATCCTTGTAATCGATCATTCAAAACCTCTAAAAATGTTGTGGACCTTCTCCAACTTTGTCTAAAACTAAGTACTTTGTAATGAAATATCTGGAAACACAATGCGCCTTAGAAACACTGTCAACATTATCAAAATTTACAATTGAGAATTTACGAACTTCGCGAGTGAACAAACCACAACAATGCCTTGCCATGCTTTGCTCCCGAGAAAGCTACGAAAATATCATCCCTGAGGATATAAATGGTGCACAAAGAGACAAACTTTCCGCGGTTATTGGGTCAATATGGCGACCAGTGCTTCGCAGCAAACAACTTGTTCATTGTAATTAATTTCATTTTTACTGGTTCTAACTGTAGCAGCTTCCCTCGGGCTCTTCTCTTGATAGAGGCAGTGTAACAGTTCATAAGCACTTCGCTTTATTAAAATAAAATAACAAAACAATAGTGATAACCCTAGGTGCACGCCTCGGTAGCGCAGATGGTAGCGTGTCCGCCTGACGTTCAAGAGGTCCCGAGTTCGAATCTCGGGCAGGGTGAGTTATCTGGATAAGGTTTTTTTCCGGGGTTTCCCTTATCCTTGCAGACGAATGTCGGATATCTCTAAGCTCCATGGACCTTGGACGCATTTGAGCATCATTTCACCCATTTCATTCACCGTCTGATATGACTTAATATTGGAGGACGTAAGATTACAAAAAAAAAAAAAAAAAAAAACTGATATTATATATAATGTGTGTATATTAAATAGTTTATTTTAAAGAAACCCACATTTCTACCCCTTAAATTTTACCAGTTACACAACTTACACATCAGCGAAGGACAGGCAGTGCCGGTGTGACGTCACCTCGCACTGTGCAGCTACCAGAGTAAATAATTACGTAGAAGTGTGTGAAATGCAGCAGTGAAGGAGAAACATGGTGCATGACTGGTATTAATAACACAATTAGCGTCTAAGACATGTTTACTTATATCTTAGACTTTATATCTAAGATATTTTAATATGTTTAAAGGATTTAGCAAAACATTCTTCCGGCTTATTGGGCTTTACCGTACTTAGCCGGTTCTAGTCAAGGCTCAGCCTGTTTTATTAACTGAATAATGTTACAGGTACTTCAGTGCAAGACGATCTCCTCACTTGCGTATTTATGCCAATATTTCTATTATTGGTGTGTCTGTGTTAACAATGGCTTTCTTATAACAAAAATGTTCTAAAAGCAAAAACGTGATCCCATTTGAGAAAAGTATAAGTATGAAAATTCATACTAATAAAAGGGATATTTGGAAAATAGCCCACACCATAAAAATATTTTTAAGTAAATCGGGGAGTTTAGCCATTACACTTTTTACGTAAGAAGGTTTTGTCTTTTACAAATTATTTGTTATGTAAAGGTGATTCATTATTAAGAGGGCTTCTAGAGAACATTCACAGAAAATTCAAGATATAAATTCTATTTGCCATAAAATATTTTTAAAATATGGCACTCTATTTAAAATACATGCATGAATTTTTGGGAAAATCGAAACATTTGAAATCTCTTCGATGTGAAAGGAAGTCTGGGTTGAGAAGTTTTCTTGAAAAGCTTTGTGGTGCAGGCTTACGAAGTGATAAACCTAATATCAAGTTTGGTATTTTAACCGAACTTTCGGTGTTTAAGTTACGCTGTTCAAAGACCCTCAAAACATGTATTTCAGTGAAACGTCTGATATCGGATACATCTACCTCCTATGGAAGCATGTTGAGGAAAGTGAAAATTCTCTTTCCTTTTGAAGGAAAAAGTCGTACAAGATGTTGCTGTGGCTTAATATTTATGGAATACACGTTGCAAAACAATTTCATTTGTTTTATTTTAATTACTATTTACTTAAATACACTTTTTAAAAAAGGTGAGGTTTATCATAAGCTTGAATAAAACAAGTACTGAAGCAAAATTAGGAATAATTTAATTTACGGCAACATTATGGGTAGTTTACACTCAAGCACAGTTGCAATCGAGTAACTGAAGAGTGTAATAAAATCTGAATTCAAAGTAATACAATTCAGGAATTGCACTTTTTAATTTATCGCCAGTACTTTGTCCATGGGTTCAAGACAAAACTGCTCGCAATGTTTATAGGCAATAATTACGCTAATTCAGGAGAATAAAACAAAATTTGAAATATGCCCAAAATAAGTAAACTGTTTACATTTGTAAATAGCAGCAGTATTATACACTTTCTTCCTCTTCTTCTAATTGGTTTGACAAGGGAGTCAACAGCGGACACGGATCTTCTCTTCGGATGCTGTGAAGATTTTTTGTCAGCAAGCTATTCATTCCTCATTCCCATTGCTAAGTTTATAGCCAATTACACCAGTGCATGAGAAAACAGTAAAATTTGAAATATGCCCAAAATAAGCAAACTGTTTACATTTGTAAATAGCAGCAGTATTAGACACTTCCCTCCTCTTCTTCTAATTGGTTTGACAAGGGAGTCAACAGCGGACACGGATCTTCTCTTCGGATGCTGTGAAGATTTTTTGTCAGCAAGCTATTCATTCCTCATTCCCATTGCTATGTTTATAGCCAATTGCACCAGTGCATGAGAAAACAGTAAAATTTGAAATATGCCCAAAATAAGTAAACTGTTTACATTTGTAAATAGCAGCAGTATTAGACACTTCCCTCCTCTTCTTCTAATTGGTTTGACAAGGGAGTCAACAGCGAACACGGATCTTCTCTTCGGATGCTGTGAAGATTTTTTGTCAGCAAGCTATTCATTCCTCATTCCCATTGCTATGTTTATAGCCAATTGCACCAGTGCATGAGAAAACAGTAAAATTTGAAATATGCCCAAAATAAGTAAACTGTTTACATTTGTAAATAGCAGCAGTATTAGACACTTCCCTCCTCTTCTTCTAATTGGTTTGACAAGGGAGTCAACAGCGAACACGGATCTTCTCTTCGGATGCTGTGAAGATTTTTTATCGGCAAGCTCTTCATTTGTGACTTCCATTGCTGCTGTCCTTTGGATTGAAATTTTGTCTCTGCATTTGTATATTCCAAACCATTATCAGAAAGTTCTCGCACTTCTATTAGCGGTCTAAGATGCTATACTTTACAGTTACTTCAGATCAATTTACCTTCACTACGTTTAACTTCCAGCGTTTTGATGTTACAATCCTTATGTTTTGTGGATGATGTTCATTTGAAAACTGATTTATTAATTCTCTCTGAAGTTGGAGAATAAACCAGAATCTGATCAGAGTTGAAGTAATTCTTTCACTTAGTTGCACTTTTGATAAGGGTCCACATACTTCGATGCGTATATTCAGATATATCGCAATTTTATTTGCCAGGTGTTTGGCATCCAAGATCGTGTAAACCTTAACAACAAATCCAAATAAAGTGCAACGGAATACAACCATAATCAGGTAGAAAAAGGTTAAGTGTTTTTAACGCAACTATAAATTTTCTTAACGTGTAAATAAATAAACATGTGATAGCACTTGTTTTTCAAACACTATCTTTGTAACTTTTGTTTTCGTTTTGAAATTCAAAGAGTATCTTAGAAGCATTGAGTATTGAACAAATGTTACCTACAAAATCGGAACTCTGCTTGTAATCACAGTTCACATCCCTATTGTGTTAATGAGGATGTAGGGTAACACACCACGGAGAAAGGTACTAGTCCTCAGATATCTTGTACAGCTGCGTTGTGAAAATATTTATTTATTTATTGTTATCTGAAAAGGTTCCCAGATCCATAGCTCATGCTAGGGAACAGTACAAAAATATATAAAATGATGGCAAACAGGCCTTAACAATACTTATATTACATTTTCATAGTAGGAATGAATTTCCGTACAAGAATAACATATATGAAACTTACAAAGATACAAACATTTACTATAGCTCAAGAAATAATAGTAACAAGGACTTAACAGAAAAATAGAAGGTACATATTCTATGAGACATTAATCCATATTAATTTTTAAACAGTTCAGTTTTCAAACCAGCTATAAATGTGTAACACTTTATCAGCTATCAATATATGCCTTCAGTAAATTTTCAGCAACTTTCCTTTTAAAACCTTTTATGTTCCTGCAGCCTTTCAGGTCCAGTGGCAGCGCATTATATAAGTTGATAACGTGTGAGGTCAAGCTGTTCAGGCCCCCTATATTGAGTTTACACATGTTAAAACACCTTAGGAATGGCACGCACATGACTTTCTCTACTCTGGTACGAACTATTCTTACAAAAGTTTATTCCTCTATTTACTTCATGTTAATAAAATAAATATTATAATATTACTAATTTTCTTGTAAGTGTAGATATATGGTAATAGAGTAGACATTAAACCATACACAAACATTTTGAGAGTTGTTGGCTATGTAATTCCTTTGAAATTCCTATCTGCTTGAATGAGCAAGAGAAAAACATTTTTATTGTTAATTTTCTTGTAGATGGAAGGGGAATATTGGATTGTGGTAAGCTTTAAGCGATAATTAGATCCTTTGTAAGTGTTCACTATGTGATGGTATTAAAATTCCGCTCCGTATCAATGACCAAGAGGTAAAAAGAAAGCGAATAACGATTTCGCATTTGAGAAATGTATAGGTATTAGAAAGTTAAGTCAAATAACAAAGAATATCTGGAAATGGTTCATTCTACACACACACATGCGCGCACGTGGAAAATTTAACGTAAACTGTGTTTTTTAACTATATGTTCTTTATGTGCATTAAGATTTTGTCAATATCTTACGGTTTACCACTTATGTAAAAGCCATCCAGAATGAAGAGGACTTCTCATGGTATTCCCAAATATTTAGGACATACAGCACATTTACATGAAAATATCTTAAACATATGGTAGTGTATTAAAATCCGTTAATATTCGTTTTTGAGAAAATTGAATTTTTTGAAAAATATTCCATGTAAAGTTTAGTCCGAAGTGGGCAGATTCTTTAAAACTTTGTGTCCAACCTTGAAAGCTAGTAAACTTATATACTTAGTATGGTATTTAACAAACTTTTTATTTTTGAGTTAAGTTCTTTTATCAGACGGACACACACACTGTTACCCACGCAGATCATTTTCTAAAAAAAAATGTTGTATTTCTTGATTCAGGAGCCTCAAAATAAAGTCTTGATGTCGAATTTTTGGGTGGAATGCAATACTTTCCCTACTTAGCAAAGAAAATAAAAATAGGATGAATGCCAAAGTTTGTAAGTACAAGATCGATTTTGACAAGTACCCCGGAAGTTTCAAAGACGGCTAGCCTATTGTAACTCAGCTGTACGCCAAACGTGTGAGTCAACATGAAATACAATTTGTATACTTCTATTTGAAATGAGAGGAAGTGAATATAAATTGCTCGTTTTTAATGTAATACATTTAAATTTGATGTAAACATTGACGAAGTGGTTTTATTATATATTTCCTAGTAGGTAAATACACTAAGCTTTAAACGATACTTAGATCTTTTAAGTACTCAGCTGGAACCTATGTCATATTGAAATTCGGTTCTCTTTGCGTACCTGAGACATAAGAAAGGAAATGAATAACGTATCAATATTGCAGAAATATATAAATGATACAAAACTGAAACATATAGCAAGGATCATCTCCGGAATAATTCATCAAAAAAATAAAATACAAGTAAATAAATAAAATAAAAAATAAAAACAGAAATAAATAATTACATCTACGCGATTGGGCATAACTTATATGTTTTAACAAGATATCCATTTCCGTGCAGTAAGCTTTTGCATATCTCTTACAGTTTACGGTTATTTAAAGATCAGACATAATTAAGAGGACATCTCATAACATCCAACACATACGTCTCATTTGGTATAAAATATCTTAAATATATTGTATTTGTATCAAAATCACTTGCAGAATTTTGAGAAAATCAGCATTTTCGGAAAATGTTCTATGTCAATGGAAGTATATTCTGGGGATATATCTTTTTTAAAATATTTGTGTCGCATCCTTGGAAGGAGGTGAACTTAAATTTCAAGTATGGTGTTTATCTCTTTGTTAATGAGATTTTTTTTCACAGACACACACGCACACCACGCACACACGCACACACACGCGCACACACATACACGCGCGCTTACACAAACACACACAGTTACATACACATGCACCATTTTTAAAAGATAGCCCTTTTTAATTTAAGGTAGCCCCAAATAAGTATTTCCGGTAAACCTCGGTATGACCTTTTTTGGTGAAATACAATATTTCCCCTAGAGAAAGCAAAGTATGATGTTTTGCACTCAAATAACTTTCTGTAACCTTGTGCCATTTTTATTAACGTCTATTCCCTTAAATAGTTCTTAGTAATCGTTTAAAACATTTACAGAAGTTAACTTAATGCCAATTTTCTTGCACGTGTAAGGAATATGTGGGAATAGAGAGGTTTTAAGCCAGAGTCAAATGTTTTACGAGCTAATTATTAGGTGAGGGCTTTGAATTTCCGCTTTCTTCGCATTTCCATTAGAAAAAAATATTAAATAAAAATTTAATACACTCCGTTTTAATAGAAGTAAAAACTATAAACTAATTTCTCCTAGCCACACACAGATTGTCCTGAAAATTTGTGGTTGTCTATTTTTAAGACGTATTAGAATTAAAAAAAAAAAGACATGGGGCACATGCATAAGATAATTGATGCATGAATAATTCACCCAAGAAGTGATTACACTGCAAATGTTACGAACTGTTGGGTGAGGTTTTGAGAGCTGCACTTTTATATGTTGTGTGCGCCACTGGTGTTTCGTTTTTATTCTTACAGCTATTTTCATGGCTATTAAAAATAGCGCAATCAAAAATTTTCAGGAAAATCTGTGCGAGCTTAGGGATTCGAATTTGCTTATAAATTTCTATGGGACTAGAAGGAACCCGCCCCAGCGCCGTGTTTTCCACCACAAATCTCACTTTGCGGTCGCCTGGGATCGAACCCGGGCCGCCTTGGTGAGAGCCAACCAGTCAACCGTTTGGCCATGCGGTTAGCCTTGCTTTCATATGCATGCACACTATAACAAAGAACAAAGAATCCTATGGGACTATTTTCAATTAGTAAAAAAAGGAATTTTTTCCCGACTCTATAGTGAGTTCATTAAACATTATCCGGTGTACGCTATTATTGTTAGTTACGACATAAAAGGTTTACTGTCCACATAAATGTATTTGTTAAAATATATTTTTATACATTTCTGATAAATCCAATCCAGTAAGTTGTTTAACAGGAGCAAGTATTATCACCTCATTGAAATTAACAAACGCAGCACTAATTTAAAAAGCTGCTACACTTTTTGCTAGATAATCTGCTATATTCGAGCAACGTGACACATCTGCCAAATTTTATAATCTAGCGTTCCCTCTTACGAGTAGATACATTAATTTCATATTCAACAAATTCACAATTATTTTTCACTCTCTGAAAGCTGCTTAACAATTTTCAGCTTCTGAAAGAGGGGATATTTGAAAAGAGGAAGACAGTTTTCTCAGATATCGAGGATGTGATAACATAAGCTGTTCAATCTAATCATAGCGTAACATTTCACATTCTGGATATAAATTAAAAAAGAGTTTATATCTGTGTACACCTTGTAATTAGGATTTTTCATAAATTTCAGCTCAGACTGATTACATAACACTGATTTCGTCATTCTTATTGCCGTTTACCAACTACAAATGTAAACTTTGTAGGGAGGCTGTAATTTGGATTAGAGATTTGGATTAGATTAGTTTTGGATTATTGATTTTTGGTGGAACATAACAATCACAGATGTCTATTAGGAATGAAAGTTGAATCCATTTCATAAGCAATTTATTTCTATATTTGCATTAGCATGTTACAAACCCTATATTTTAATACCCCATTTAGTCGTACTCAACAAAACTCAAGCCATTTTGCTCAAAATGTTGCACACTATAGCACAAATCTGTTAGTCTAACCCTAAAACACAATAAATCCATTCCGCAGATCAGGATCTTTATGGAATCGAAACTAACATGACCATCGGGGTTTAATGTCTTATCCTAGTTATACATACACTCTAACGGTGTTCCTAACATGTCTCAGGCCACTTCATTCCTGATATAAACGTCTGGGAGGGAAAGAGAGAGAGAGATATAGTGAAACAGACTTCGTTGATTAGTTCATGAAAGGAAATGGGTGTTATCTTTCATTTGCATTGATATATAACTGCCTCCGACTTACGGCACTGTTGGTAGTTTTCTGATCACCGTTCTGCACGAATTAATCTCGGAGTGAGAAACGTTTGCAAATGCCTCCATATAAAGCTCATAGCTTCACATTCTTTGTCTGCGACATATACTACGCAGATGTGTTCTGAGATCGTGAACAATTCTGGATGAAATACTTACAACCGACGTATACATAAATATGTACTATGAAAACCCGATATTTTGTACTCACGTGGCTTTCCCTACTACTTCATAAACTATTGTTACAAATGCCCAGTCCTCTATATGCTTCATGTTATTGCAAAAGCTACTAACTGATGTTTATCTTGTAGGTAAAAAGGAATTAGAAAATGTCGCTTTAATTATCGTCAGATTTTTTAAAGCTATTTGCTGTGTGATGGTTCTGAAATTCCGTTCTCTTTGCATGACGAAGTGATGCCAACTTCTCTTTTAAATAAGTTTAAGTATTGGAAAATTCTCACAAATAACAAGGAATACCTCTGAAATGATTCACTTCACAAGACATGTATATGACTTAATTGTGTGTTTTAACGAGGTCTAAATTTATTGTGTAGTACGATTTTGTGTATTTCTTACTGGAAGAGTCACCCAGAATGAAGCCGACTTCTGAGGACATTCCCAAAAAATTCAACATATACATTTAATTTGTCCTAAAAATATCTTAAACATAAAGTAATTTAACCAAAGTCCTTATAAATATTTTGAACTATAAAACTGTAAAAATATTATGCATATAAATGGTAGACTGTGATGAGGGATTTTCCTGAAAATGTTCATGTCACTTTGTTGGAGGATAATAACTTTAGTACTAAGTTTGGTATTTAACCGACGTTTGACTTTTCAGTTATGCTATTCATAGACAGACAAACCGAACCTTTTTCTAAAAATGCTAGTTTTGGATTCAGGGGACCTCAGAACATGTATTTCCACTGAAATCTTCGCATTGAATTTTTGGAAGGTATATTTTCCTTATTTATTATAAGTACGTTGTAAGAAAAGTGAAAATATAGGTTAGACAAAAGACAGGCGGAATTATATATTGACACTATTAACTTACTACTGTTCAATAAAAAGCAGCGTAACCTATGTTACTAAAGGTCACTTTTTAACTTGCAAACCTACATCAGACATCTCTCTTAGAACGACCGGTAGGTCTCAAGGGGAAAGTAGATTAAGGTGTTATTTATGGGCGCAGAGTCGCTTATGATAATTTGATATTTACGTCTGCATTTCATATACATCTGGCATACCTCACAAGCTCAGAGCATTAAAAGCAATTTAAAAGCAGTAAGCAATAAGCTTTTCATTATGGAACATACTGGTGCTGAAGACGTAATAAAACACAACCAAAGCAAACCTGTTTCATTTCTACCTGTCTCTATGTACCATAGAAATTTTGCAATCGACTTTAAACTAACCTCCCGATGATGTAAAAGAGGCTTGAAATTTTACAATTAGCTCAGAACTGGATGACAATACAATATTAACTCGCTGTCAAGAAAATCGGCCCACCTCACATACCATTTACATTGAAACAACATTAAATTAGCTTCACAATGACATGGAGACTTTAAACTTTAAATACAGCTCAAAAATAGATAGCAATTCAGTATTACTCACTTTCTGGAAAATCCCTTCACCCCAAACTACCGTTTAAATAGAAGGTTTTTTCCCCCTCAAAAATGTTGATTGTCCTGAAATGACTCTTATGATTTTGATATGTTTAAGACACTTACATGATAAAAAATATATACTGAATTTCTGAAAATATCCTCTGAAGTAATTTGAAACCTTAAACATAGTTCAGAAATGGAAGATAAACAATCAGATCAGGCCATTTAGTCTTATTTAGTTCAATAAAAATTATTTTAATGTGTTACATTTTAAACCGAACTAAATAATATAAAGTAGTTCCTTCTAGTCCCATAGAAATTTATAAGCAAATTCGAATCCCTAAGCTCGCACAGATTTTCCTGAAAATTTGTGATTGCGTATTTTTAATAGCCATGAAAATAGCTGTAAGAATAAAAACGAAACACCAGTGGCGCACACAACATATAAAAGTGCAGCTCTCAAAAACTCACCCAACAGTTCGTAACATTTGCAGTGTAATCACTTCTTGGGTGAATTATTCATGCATAAATTATCCTATGCATGTGCCCCATATTTTTTTCAATTATAATACGTCTTAAAATAGACAACCACAAATTTTCTGGACAATCTGTGTGGGCCTAGGAGAAATTAGTTTATAGTTTTTACTTCTATTAAAACGGAGTGTATTAAATTTTTATTTAATATTTTTTTCTAACGGAAATGCGAAGAAAGCGGAATTTCAAAGCCCTCACATAACATTCAGCTCGTAAAACATTTGACTCTGGCTTAAAACCTCTCTATTCCCACATATTCCTTACACGTGCAAGAAAATTGGCATTAAGTTAACTTCTGTAAATGTTTGAAACCATTACTAAGAACTATTTAAGGGAATAGACGTTAATAAAAATGGCACAAGGTTACAGAAAGTTATTTGAGTGCAAAACATAATATTTTGCTTTCTCTAGGGGAAATATTGTATTTCACCAAAAAAAGGTCATACCGAGATTTACCGGAAATACTTTTTTGGGGCTACCTTAAATTAAAAAGGGCTATCTTTTAAAAATGGTGCATGTGTATGTAACTGTGTGTGTTTGTGTAAGCGCGCGTGTATGTGTGTGCGCGTGTGCGTGCATGTGTGCGTGTATGCGTGGTGTGCGTGTGTGTCTGTGAAAAAAAAAAATATCTCATTAACAAAGAGATAAATTCTATACTTGAAATTTAAGTTCACCTCCTTCCAAGGATGCGACACGAATATTAAAAAAAAAAAAAAAAAAAGATATCCCAAAATAATTATAATCAAGAAACTCAACATACTTCCATTGACATAGAACACTTTCTGAAAATGCTGATTTTCTCAAAATTCTGCAAGTGATTTTGATACAAATACAATATATTTAAGACATTTTATGGCAAATGAGACGTATGTGTTGGATGTTATGAGATGTTCTCTTAATTCTATCTGACCTTTAAATAACCGTAAACCGTAAGAGATATGCGAAAGCTTACTGCACGGAAATTGAGATCTTGTTAAAACATATAAGTTATGCACAATCGCGTAGATGTAATTATTTATTTCTATTTCTATTTTTCATTTTATTTATTTACTTTTGTTTTATTTTTTGACGAATCATTGCGGAGATGATCTTTCCTATATGTTTCAATTTTGTATCATTTATATTTTTCTGCAATATTGATGCGTTATTCATTTTCTTTCTTATGCCCCAGGTATGCAAAGAGAACCGAATTTCAATATGACATACGTCCCAGCTGTGTCCTTAAAAGATCTAAGTATCGTTTAAAGCTTAGTGCTGTTTACATCAAATTTAAATGTATTACATCCAGAAACGAGCAATTTATATTCACTTCCTCTCATTTCAAATAGAAGTATACAAATTATATTTCATGTTGACTCACACGTTTGGCGTACAGCTGAGTTACAACAGGCTAGCCGTCTTTGAAACTTACGGGGTACTTGTCAAAATCGATCTTGTACTTACAAACTTTGGCATTCATTCTATTTTTATTTTCTTTGCTAAGTAGGGTAATTATTGCAATCCACCCGAAAATTCGACATCAAGACTTTATTTTGAGGCTCCTGAATCAAGAAATACAACATTGTTTAGAAAATGATCTGCGTGGGTAACAGTGTGTGTGTCCGTCTGATAAAAGAACTTAATTCAAAAATAAAAAGTTTGTTAAATACCATACTAAGTATATAAGTTCACTAGCTTTCAAGGTTGGACACAAAGTTTTAAAGAATCTGCCCACTTCGGACTAAACTTTACATGGAACATTTTTCAAAAAATTCAATTTTCTCAAAAACGAATATTAAAGGATTTTAATACACTACCATATGTTTAAGATATTTTCATGTAAATGTGCTGTATGTCCTAAATATTTGGGAATACCATGAGAAGTCCTCTTCATTCTGGATGACTTTTACATAAGTGGTAAACCGTAAGATATTGACAAAATCTTAATGCACATAAAGAACATATAGTTACAAAACACAGCTTACGTTAAATTTTCCACGTGCGCGCATGTGTGTGTGTAGAATGAACCATTTCCAGATATTCTTTGTTATTTGACTTAACTTTCTAATACCTATACATTTCTCAAATGCGAAATCGTTATTCGGTTTTCTTTTTACCTCTTGGTCATTGATACGGAGCGGAATTTTAATACCATCACATAGTGAACACTTACAAAGGATCTAATTATCGCTTAAAGCTTACCACAATCCAATATTCCCCTTCCATCTACAAGAAAATTAACAATAAAAATGTTTTTCTCTTGCTCATTCAAGCAGATAGGAATTTCAAAGGAATCACATAGCCAACAACTCTCAAAATGTTTGTGTATGGTTTAATGTCTACTCTATTACCATATATCTACACTTACAAGAAAATTAGTAATATTATAATATTTATTTTATTAACATGAAGTAAATAGAGGAATAAACTTTTGTAAGAATAGTTCGTACCAGAGTAGAGAAAGTCATGAGAGTGCCATTCCTAAGGTGTTTTAACATGTGTAAACTCAATATAGGGGGTATATTTTTACAACGCAGCTGTACAAGATATCTGAGGACTAGTACCTTTCTCCGTTGTGTGTTACCCTACATCCTCATTAACACAATAGGGATGTGAACTGTGATTACAAGCAGAGTTCTGATTTTGTAGGTTACATTTGTTCTATACTCAATGCTTCTAAGATACTCTTTGAATTTAAAAACGAAAACAAAAGTTACAAAGATAGTGTTTGAAAAACAAGTGCTATCACATGTTTATTTATTTACACGTTAAGAAAATTTATAGTTGCGTTAAAAACACTTAACCTTTTTCTACCTGATTATGGTTGTATTCCGTTGCACTTTATTTGGATTTGTTGTTAAGGTTTACACGATCTTGGATGCCAAACACCTGGCAAATAAAATTGTGATATGTCTGAATATACGCATCGAAGTATGTGGACCCTTATTAAAGGTGCAAGTAAGTAAAGGAATCACCCCAACACTGATCAAACCTTGGTTTATTCTCCAACTTCAGAGAGAATTAATAAACCAGTTTTCAAATAAACATCATCCAAAAAACATAAAGATTGTAACAATAAAACGCTGGAAGTTAAAAGCAGTGAAGGTAAATTGGTCTGAGGTAACTGTAAAGTATAGTATGTGAGACCGCTAATAGAAGTGCGAGAACTTTCTTACAAATGCAGAGACAAAATTTCAATCCCAAGGACAGCAGCAATGGAAGTCGCAAATGAAGAGCTTGCCGATAAAAAATCTTCACAGCATCCGAAGAGAAGATCCATGTCTGCTGTTGACTCCCTTGTCAAACCAATTAGAAGAAGAGGAAGAAAGCGTATAATACTGCTGCTATTTACAAATGCAAACAGTTTGCTTATTTTGGGCATATTTTCAAATTTTACTGTTTTCTCATGCACTGGTGTAATTATTGGCTATGGACATTCCGAGCAGTTTATCTTGAACCAATGGACAAAGTACTGGCGATAAAATAAAAATTGAAATTCCTGAATTGTATTACTTTGAATTCAGATTTTATTACACTCTTCAGTTACTTGATTGCAATTGTGCTTGAGTGCAAACTACCCATAATGCTGCCGTAAATTAAATTACTCCTAATTTTGCTTCAGTACTTGTTTTATTCAACTTATGATAAACCTAACCTATTATAAAAAGTGTATTTCAGTAAATAGTAATTAAAATAAAAACAAATTAAGGTGTATTGTAATGTGTATTCCATAAATATTAAGCAACAGCAACATATTGTACGACTTTTTCCTTCAAAAGGAAAGAGAATTTTCACTTTCCTCGACATGCTTCCATGGGAGGTAGAGTAAGTATTTATTCCATACGAATATCAGATATCAGACGTTTCACTGAAATACATGTTTTGAGGGTCTTTGAACAGCATAACTTAAACACCGAAAGTTCGGTTAAAATACCAAACTTGATGTTATGTTTATCACTTTGTAAGCCTGCACCACAAAGCTTTTCAAGAAAACTTCTCAACCCAGACTTCCTTTCACATCGAAGAGATTTCAAATGTTTCCATTTTCCCAAAAATTCATTCAAGTAGTTTAAATAGAGTGACATATTTTTAAAACGTTTTATGGTAAATGGAATTTATATCTTTAATTTTCTGGGAATGTTCTAGAAGCCCACTTAATAATGAATTACCTTTACATAACAAATAATTTGTAAAAGAAAAAACTTTCTTACGTAAAAAGTGTAATGGCTAAACTCCCCGATTTACTTAAAAATATTTTTATGGTTTGGGCTATTTTCCAAATTTCCCTTTTATTAGAATGAAATTTCATACTTATACTTTTCTCAAATGGGATCACGTTTTTGCTTTTAGAACATTTTTGTTATAAGAAAGCCATTGTTAACACAGACACCCCAATAATAGAAATATTGGCATATATACGCAAGTGAGGAGATCGTCTTGCACTGAAGTACCTGTAACATTATTCAGTTAATAAAACAGTCTGAGCCTTGACTAGAACCGGCTACGTACGGTAAAGCCCAATAAGCCGGAAGAATTTTTTACCAAATGCTTTAAACATATTAAAATGTCTTAGATATAAAATCTAAGATATAAATAAAAATGTCTTAGTCGCTAATTGTGTTATTAATACCAGATATGTACCCTGTTTTTTCTTCACTGCTGCATTTCACACACTTCTACGTAATTATTTACTCTGGTAGCTGCGCAGTGCGAGGTGACGTCACACCGACACTGCCTGTCCTTCGCTGATGTGTAATTTTGTGTAACTGGTAAAATTTAAGAGGTAGAAATGTAGGTTTCTTTGGAATAAACTATTTAATAAACACACATTATATATAATATCAGTTTTTTGTAATTTTACGTCCTCCAACGTTAAGGCATATCAGACGGTGAATGAAATGGGTGAAATGATGTTCAAATGTGTCCAGGGTCCATGGAGCTTAGAGCTACCCGACATTCATCTGTAAGGATAAGGGAAACCCCCGGAAAAAAACCTTATACAGGAAACTCACCCTGACCGAGATTCGAACTCGGGACCTCTTGAACGGGAGGCAGACATGCTACCATCTACGCTACCGAGGCGGGTGAATATCAGTTATTTCAGAGAAGCCCTATGTCCAGCTGGCATAGTTTGGGGAGAAAAAAATTGTGTTTGAAGGAGATTATTTGATTTCAGTCAATTGTCATTTTAGAGATATGCATAATAAGAGCTTCTGTGCATTGTGGGGGCTTCCGTTTACATATGTTAGGTAAATTTGCTAGTAAGGAGCTAAATATATGTAATGGATATAGGGCCATTCTGATATAAGTGGCAAATAACAAAATTAAAACTTTCAGAATATGCAATAATTCTATTTAATCAACATAGAACTTAGAGCAACGTCTAAGGCATAAATAAATCCTTCAAACACATTTTCGGAGGGAAAAGAATATATAACAAGGACTTTGTAATTTTTTGCATCCTGTGCCTACAAAACATTTGAACACTGAAGAGTAGTATTCAAGAACCAATCAGCATTCTCTTTTTGCTTTACGTCTACATCCCCAAGAATTTGTCAGCTTTATTTTGGGTCTATTCGATTGAATATGAAAGCCCTGCCTGCAGTAAACGATGGGTCGAATTCAAAGAAAAATATAAATGCATTTAACTCAAAAAATAAAAAAGTGGACTTAGGGCCCTCCTGAAATAAGCAATTCATATATAGTGTGTTCTGGTCAGCAGAGAATTGATGGTACTGTTCAGGCGTGTCTATCTGATCTGTGCCCACTTTGCAAGCAGTCACTGTGGTACCATTATAATTAAATAGCAGTGTCAAAAGACAATCTAGGTGAAGCCATGCCACAACGAAGCGAACGTACTTCTTGTGTACAGCCACAGCCATTTGAACACAGGGTCGAATAGTTGGCCTGTATGAAGCTGGATGTACCTTTCGATAAACTGCTGTACATGTTGATTATAATGTATCGGTGGTGCATCAGTGTTTTCAGCAATGATCTTTGGAACATTCTTACTCCTCTAAACCAGGTTCTGAGTGACCACGTAGTACAAACGCACGTTTGATAAAAATCACACACACACACACACACACACACACACACACACACACACACACACACACACACACATACACACACATACACACACATACACACACACACACACACACACACACACACACACGTGCCCGCGGACCTTTTCTAAATATACCTTTCTTTCGATTCAGGGAACCACAAAGCTTGCATGTACACTTAAATCTCTAAATCGAATCTTTGGATGGAGTATAATACTTTTCCTATTAATGCTGTTAAGTACGTAGTGGAGAATCTAAAAATAGCTATAGGTAATTACGAACAAGTCAAATAAAAATTGATCAGTAAATTGTAAATGTAAAGAGTGAGTTTATTCTCTCTCTTTCTCAAAAAAAGACTAACATAAACGTAAAACATTCTAAGACTTTTATGGTTGTTTACGCTGTTCTTGTCTATTATCCGCTTGTCTATTATGCTAGTTCAAGCCTGGGAACTGCCTTGCGACGTTCGCTGCAGAACAAAGTTCGGTGACACCACTGCTGTCTTTTTGATTGGATTTAACCCATTGCATTCTGCAAATGTTCTAATGCACGAAGGGATATCTGCTTATCTGAAAGACAAGGCAGTTGGGCCACCTGGCCATCAACCATATTCATTGTAATTGAATTGGTTAGAATATTTCAACTTTTCGTCGCCTTTGAAATGTTGTCACCATATAGCTGTTTCTCGTGATATCAGGGAAGGAGCAGGGAATTTCAGAACCATTGTCACCCGCTTACTTTTAAAGACTTGCATACACCTCAGTCTACAGAGAAATGGCTCTTAAAACTATTTTCGCAAATGTTTAACTTGATTAGGTATACAAAAAGCTGAAGCTTTTTCAAGAATAGTTTCAGAAAGCTATAAAACGTTGTGGTTAGTATGCTAACTTATAAATCCAGAGATCCTGGATTCGTTTCCCAGATAGAAAATAGGAATTTTTCTTTAGCTACGATTATTTCCTAGAGTCTAGAAGAATGAATGAGAGTTAAATTAATGCGTATGTGAATTTAGTGCACATGAAGGAAATCCAAAGTAAACAGATTATCTCAACAGTAAGCGAGTGAACATCATTGGCGATGAGCAGTTACTCCAAAGGTACAGGCGCCGATAGGTTGTTAGAGACTGAAGATAGCATTCAAATGTGGAGGGAAAACCATCTGTGGACGTCATAAGAATGTAATGCACGTTTTTAAGTTTCCGTAGAGGTATCCGAAATTTATAGCCTGTTTCGGTTGTTTAAATGGACTCATACGTAATTTCTTGGCATGACGGAAACAACAAAATCAATGTGTTACTGAATTAAGTAATTGCATCATTTTAAACTTTATAATTCCGGAACAATACATTTATAATATTACAAAACTGTATATGATGATTTTTTTGTGTAATTTACGTCCTCCAACGTTAAGTCATATCGGACGGTGAATGAATTGGGTGAAATGATGCTCAAATGAGTCCAGGGTCAATGGAGCTTTGAATTACCCGACATTCGTCTGCAAGGATAAGGGAAAACCCCGGACAAAACCTTATCCAGATAACTCACCCTGCCCGAGATTCGAACTCGGGACCTCTTGAACATCAGGCAGACACGCTGCCATCTACGCTACCGAGGCGGGCGTATATGATGGTGCAATGAGAGTCTTCCTGTAAACACAAAAAGTTGTCAAAGACTGTAAGATACAGTTTTCAAGATTATAATTTCCTAAAGGTATAATTCTGAGATTACAAAACCTTTATTTCGGTTAGTTGGAAATGTAATCACTGAGGGTGAGCTTGGGTTTTCCACCTTAAATAAATGTTTGTGCTGTTTAATTACATCCTTGTCATTTAAGAATGATTTTGTAGTGCGGTTGCTTATTTTCAAAGCAGTCTTATTTCCTCTAAATTTGCTTTTCTTGTGCAAATGACTTCATTAAGATAATGCCGTTCTGCAGAACTATAGAACACATTCTGTGTCTATTAAATTCCTCTGAAAGATGGTTTCAAACCTCCAGCGCGAGGCATAAATAAAAAAAAAGAAAAAAAGAAGAAAAACACACGCACACGTATCTGCATACACATACGTATAGTAGTAAGTTTGTCTCCCTATCCTCTTTACTCCCATTACACCAAAAACTGTTTATGGCCAGAAATACTTAGTAAAAGTAAGAACAGTCATAATGTTCTAAATTCTGCAGGTGCCATTTTCTTGGTTTCTGTTTTTCTTATGTCTAGCATGGAAGTCCTTAGTAAATGAACATTAATTTTTAGATTGAGAACTGCATCACAATTGTTCGTGTCGTGCAATTACATCTTCTCTTCTTATTCTGCTTCCTCTTGGCGAAACAATGCGGGGATTCGCTCTTCCGTGCGAATGGAATGCTTTTAACGACCTCCTTCTTTGTCAGAACTTTGCCTCGCCTCCTCTGCACAATGCCCTTTAAACAAATCACTGATTGGTGCGACCCTTTGCTAATGATATGAGAAAGTCTTCCTTCCAACAGAAACAGACGCAGGGTCTTGCCATATTTACATAGAATCTCTGAAACTCCGTTAATGTAAGCGAACCATCGCTATACTCCGTACGTAGTCCACTTTGTAATTAGACTGAGATTGCAACTAAGGTGTTCACAGCAATTAAGCGAAACCAGCTTCAATCACTGATTTACTCTACGTGGAGAGAAAATATTCTGATGTCTCTGACTGACTAAAGTTAGATATGAATCGATTACCACTGTGTGAAAACAGGATAGCAGCGAATTCTACTTCAACCAAAGAATGAAGGTTCTGAGCTGTAGTAGGAATCATGATAGGATCAACAGAAAAGGAGGACTTGAAAAGGGTAATAGAAAGGGTAGAGACATGGACAGAGGAAAGCTACTAGATGCAAACTACGATAAGATAGTTCAAACGAACTTCAGTAAAAGAAGGGATGATTTTTAAGTGATCAAAAAGTTAAAATATTTGGTAAAAGTTTTGCAATATTTTACTTAAATTCAAAGAAATGAAAGAAACTTGTTAATTCATTATTGTTATATATTTCCACCACTAGTGGAGAGATAGCAGTTCTTATTGTGTTCCCCTCAAATTCAGTGGACAGATTAAGTCTTTCCAAATTGTAAATTACAAATGCTTGCCGATTGTCCATAAATAGTGCCTTAGATTCTGAAAATGACGTTTCATCATCACAGGACGTCAGACGTGCATATTTAAACAAAGGAATGTCTTTAACACTCATTCAATCATGCGTTACCTTCCATGACGTTGTTCCACTCTGCACAGGTTTTGAAAACCATTGTTTTACTTAAACAAATGTAATAATTTGCGCTTTAACAGATTTAGCTCTAGTAAAAATTTCATGTCAATGGACCGCTATTGTATTAGCTTTTCATTCAATCTATTTGTTGAAGTTTCTAGTTGTATGGAGTCACAGAAAGAAGTTAATTTATGGATATGAATTCCAAATCATTTTAATTGACCATTATTCAAGCAAACCCTGAACTGTTTCGATAGATGACTCATCACTTTTGTCCCATTCACTTCCAAAACGTGTAAAACCTTCTAAATTCGTTCCACAGCACAAAACTGCACTTAGCCAGTTGTCCCAGCTCATTAAAGATGGCCAAGGGAAAGAGGAAGATAGGGACTATAATGTTTTAACTTTTTCACCCCGAAGAGATTGAACTTCAATGATGACACAAGAAAAATGTTTCCTTCCATTTGATACACGCTTAATTACATCAAGATATAGGAGTCCGAAACAGTTATTTTATGTTCATTTTTATTTAAAATTGATTTTAGTTATATCGGATAGAATACGAAGTTTAGAATAACAAGTGAAACTGCAAAGTAATGTCATAGAAGAAAATAAAATTGAGTATTAATCACGATTTTGATAACAACAAGATTAATTTAAATTAAGAAGAAATATTATTTTGAGTGTTAAATAGTGTTGGAAAGTGATTTAAAAGAACAGTCATAAAGATATTATTGGATCTAAAAACGAAGATGATTATAATTGGTTGTGACGTGAACCAATGGTAAAATGTTAACTCCCGTAGTAAAGGAAGGACCAGTAAATCGAGATTGGCTAAAGCTTCCTTCTTTTATGCTTAACCGTCGTACACAACGGACGTGTTTGTGAAAGTCCATAAGTTTGCAAAGACTAACGCGGTGCATATATCATTGCAAAAGCTACACAAGTGTTCTTAATATTATATAATATCGACGTTTAAATGAAGTTGTTTGGTTAAGTATTTTAAAGTGTTATACAAATGATTCATCTAAATTAAAATTACAATTTGAAAAAGAAACTATTGAAAATTTATTTTATCTGCACACAACTCTACCATCAGCTCTCATCTGTGACCGTACCCTGAAATAGGATCTCAAGCTAATACAAGAGCAGCCGAGATAAATTCCAGAATCCACCTTGGAGATAAACAACGAAGAAATCATCGCATCAATTGCATCCTATATGCATAAAATTTTGTTGCAATTATCACAGATTTATTGGTCTGTGAAGAGCACGAATATGATACTGAAACTATGGGTGACTTCACCGAGCGAGATACCTCAGGCGGTTTCGTCTGTGGCTCGCATTTGGGAGGTCCAGGTTCGATTTACGTGGCCGACCTACCTGATCCATAAGTTTTTCCGGGGGTTTCCAGGTCGCCAGGCGAATGGTGGGTAGGCTAATTACAATCCAAGAATTTCCTGTCCCTCCATTTCATCTCCATTACCGTTTCACATCATCTCTCGTTCAGTGTAGAAGTGTCGGTAGAGTCTCGGCGGCGCATGGCAGGATGATATGCTCTAAGTAAACCACTTCCTCCTCCGTAGGTCGGTTGCCGGTCTTCTCCGAACCTGCTGCTGACACTACTTCCGAACCGCAATAGGGGGGAATGTCCGATGTCCTGGCCTACCAGAGAAGTTTCCATCTAAGTAACATATAGGGATCCTACCCTCTGTACTGTCGTGGCTCCTTGGGACGGCCGCCCTCTGTCTCCTCTCGCCTCATCCTTCCTCCCGGGGATACCTCACTTGGGGGCATTGTTACAGTAGATCAAGACTGGTCGCAGGGCCAAATCCCCTCCGTACCGTAATCCTAATGGGTGACTTCATAAACGCATAATTTAATGGGAAACAAGTAAATGATAGCAGCATAATATGGTAAATAATATTTATATTTTTATAATATTTTGTCTGTAGATGAGAAAATATGGGTTACCAGTAATAAAAACGTGGGTAAGGTTCCGAATTCATCCGGAAAATTCTCGGAAAACTGCTCGGGTGAAGTTACTGTCCCATAGAGCATTGAGATATATTACAACGGAAGAATGATGTTATTGGTCCGTGTAAGTAAGAGTCGCTGGTAGGGATATTTTTTAAGGCAGTAACTTTAAATTTTAGTATCAGAAATCAGAGAATAGGAAATAAAAGACAACACAACACAACGTAGATATATGCCAACGTATGCAGCTAGGAGCAAAGTTACGTTGATTCTGTATCAGAAACAGAATACAAGCTTGATACTAGTAGGAACCCAACCGCAGTAATTGATAACATCAGCTGAAACCTTCGATTATTACAATTATCTTCTTCTTTTACTTCCAGAATTTAGGCCTTTGACCTGTTTCCACATCAAGAGATCGAGTTTATCCATCTGGCGCATGGACATCCAACTCTTCTTCTCCCTTTAATTTGGTAGTGAAGTAATTAACTGTGGTAATCTATTTTGTAACTTCCTTCTTATATATTCTAAGCAGTTATTTCTTATTTTATTTATTCTATCATTTAAGCTGAATATGTTTAATTTTGTTCTAATGTCCTCATGTTTTTATATTAAGTATATATCCTGCCACAGAACGTAAGAATTATATTTCAGCTGATTCTATCTGCCTTCTATCTCATCTTATAAGTGTCCAATTCTTATAGGCATCAGTTAACAGTAAACTGCAGAGGATCTACTCCCATTAGTCCTGGACCCGTAGGACCAAGGACACGGGCCTCCTTCTACCTGGGAGTGATGGATACTCCGGGGCTCTTTCCATAGGGCAATACCTGATTTCTTAACCCCCCCCCCCTCGCTGAACACAACGTCAAGACAGGATGGAAGTGGATACGCCACTTACGCGCGTCAACACCGCTGGGAAGACTACCGAAAAGCTCGGTGGGGCCGCCTGGTGATCTAGCACACCTTCTACTAGCTCTGCAGGCTGGTACCCGGGACTTATGAGGCAACCCTCTACCCCCTCCGGGCGACCGTAGCCTGGCCGGAGGTACCCAATTCCCCGGGAACACACTGCCTCTTCGAGTCCAACCCAATCCGAACAACTCTCCGACGGGAGGGGCTCGGTAGTTCGGCCCGAGGTTCCTCTAGTAACGCCAGAGGTACCACGAGTGCTAAGGGTCCGCAGTGCCCGCACCACGGCAGCTGAAGGGGACGGATCTCCTCCCCTACGGGAGGCATCAGTTAATATGGGAACTGCTGTAGTTTTATAGAATTTTAATTGAGTTGTTTTAAAGTTTTATTTCTCAATGTTCTTCATGTTGTTCTACACATGCTATAGAATCTGCTTATTTTTATGTTAATATCATTCTTTTGGCAGTAGGATACGTTAAACTCCAGATAGTTAAATTATTTATCGTTATATTATTTTAATATGTATTACTGTTTTACTTCTTAAGTGGTTTGTCCCTTGGAACGCCATCACTTTTGCTCTCATCTCTGAAATTCTCATGTAGTAATTACTGGTTACTCCTTCCAAATTTGTATACTGAAATTTATAGTTTACACTCGGTATTACTAAATATTACTTAATCGTCTTCAAACAGTAGGGTGTTTAAGGCCTTGTTATTTATTATAAAACTTACATTTAAGTGTTCCTGCCATTGTCTTATGACATCGTCAACATTGGGCAGCCTTGTTTAACACTTCCATTTATTTGAATTTGCTTGTCACTATTACTGATTGAAACATATGTTACACAATATAAACACTGAATTACTCTTATCAAGTGTTCTGGATGCCTCTCTTATAGATCATTTCCCAAAGTTTTCTTTGTAATAAATATGTCGAAAGCTTTATCATAATCGATAAATAATAAATAAGATGGTAGATTGAATTCTCGCCTTTTCTGAATGATCTGCTCTATTACAAATATGTAGTCTGATCAGAAACGTCCCTTCCGAAATCTATTTTCTTCTTCTGAAAGCATATATTCATTAATTATATGTAGCCTACGAATTATCTTAGAAAGATATTTTGTAGCTCGTATTTAATAAACATATGCCTCTAAGTTGTGGCAATCATTTCTATTTCCTTTTTAAAAAATACAATGTACTTTTCCTATCTTCTATTCCTCCAGGACTTAGCAGATTTTCCAGCAAATATTTAATATTTCTAACAATCATGCAGAAAGAGATATTTATACCTTAATTGAACGCTCTCAGACTCCTGGTATATAGGTTGCCGTTGATAACCGCCTCTAAAAACACTCCGATTTTCCTTCGACCAATCATCAGCCTAAGAGTGTTCCGTTGAAATATCTGTATCTCTTTCTCGCAATAATTCCTGCAAATGTTTTCCTCGATTGAATTGAAGAAGAATGGCGGGTATTCTTCAGAATAGCTTTCTGAAGTATGGATAGAAAAAGTTATGTGAACGTAATATCACATATTCTTAAAATATGTATTACTACTTGTTCGTACCAAAAAATACCACAACACAGGCGTGCAGCGTTGCCTAGTTCGGAACGCACAGCACAAGCGTAAGAAATAGAGATTTTTCTTTTTAATGCACTCAAAAGTTCTACTGAAATTTCGACATTCTGATATGCCTTGGTATATACGCCAAGAATTTTCGAGGCAGACTGTACAAAGGCCATTTCCCTAAGACGTATGGTTCTCGAGTTATCGCTTCAAGAGTAAACACCTCACTCCGTTGTTTATACTTCAACTTCCAACCTTGCTCTGTGTTATTGCTTTTCATTACGCATTACTGAGTAAGACTGAAAAAGTGTCTTTTGGAACTGCATATATTTATTCATAGATTTACTGACCACGGATCAGTGCAGTCCAGGAGCGCGCACGCTTATTCTTTGAAGTTCCGTTCAAGACAAGTCCGTAACGCAAATTTGAGTGTTAGGTGCGCTGTGTAACTGTGACCATAAGAAGAAAACTGACGCGTTTACATTATATTCTGCGAACTGTTAACAATGTCACTTTCAAAGCCTAGTACCAGTGGCGCAGGTACTAAGGTACTCTGCACCCAGACCAGAAATATTACTTTTAAGGTCTACAGTTTCTTTAAGAAATTTCATCTGACAAAGTCGTGACCGGATCAATTTTTTACAAAGTCAGGAACTAACAACCAGAGCGTGCAATGTAAGTGTACAAACTGTATCGCTTATTGCAAAAGAGGGCAAAACTTTGTAACGATATGTTTTACTTAGAACTTTTTATATGAATATTGTTTTCTTATATGACTTAGAAGGCAATGTAATAACCTATTAAAATCAAATATATGTGTAATTTTCTGATTGGCCGTAGTAATAATTGTATTACGTAATGCGGTGACGTAGCAGTATATCGGCCAATCACAAAATTAATAGAGGAGTAAAGATAGTTACGGAAAATCAATAATCTTGAGAGGGATATGTTCTTCAGTTTTGTTTGATGACGATGAAAAATGTTGCAGTGAATATAATTGTAAGGGAAAGTTAACAACGGTCAAAAAGTTATTCGGTATTCGTAATAGAAACGAGTGAATTGTAATTCTGATTATACAATTAAATGATATATTATGAAATTGGAGTCATATAAAATTTTATTTCTGTCACCCAAAATCCACACCTGAGAAAAGATCTCATGACTCTTTATTTAATCAAATCTCGACCAGGATCTTCCAAACAGTCTACGTGCATCCTATCTTCTGCGAGTGGTGGAAAATCGCCACAAATTTGGCTCCCGAACGTGTGGCTCGATTAAGTTGGAGAAACAAGACGACCAAATAATAACGCCAGAACTTCCAGCAAAGAAATTGGTGAACCTTTATTTTGTTTAACCTATCAACTCCTCTACAGCAAATCATTTTCAGAAATCCAGGGTCGTTATTTTAAGTAAATAAGCATGCTAATATTGAATGTTACAGCTTATAATGTTATCATTATTATCTTTTGCTGCGTGAATTTACGTTCTGACAATTTGTCAGACGACAAATCTTACTTTCCTCGTTCCATCTCTGTATCTTCCGCTCTCTGGCGCATCAGATGGCAGCCACAGTGTGCACGCATTGGTTCAGCTCATATGCCTTCTAAAACCTTATCCGTATAATATACATAGTATATAGATGGTCACGATCGAAGTAAATAAATGATAGTACAAAACAAAAGCAATAGGATACTGGTTATACCACAAATAAGAAGGAAAGGGGCTGTGTTGAGAAATTAATGAAATGTCGTTTCGTCATGCTTACATGTGCGTCGAGCAGCATGAATGAAGTCTGATCAAATACAAACGTTTTAAGGATTTACCACCTTTTTTCCAAAGTGCTTCTTAAGTTTTGGATTAAACTATCGTGTGAGATATCGGAGTAGACGAATATAATGAATGCTCTTATTAAGTGTTATATAATTTCTGTTGCTACGGGAGATAAACATGTCATTCATCTTATCGTTAAGATGTGCATTATATGTAAAGTAACTATTTGGTGCAGTCAACCTTAGAATTATTTCAATATTTCTTGATTTTTGGGCTTTTTAGCCTTTCCGCTTCTTAGCAGTACACTTAGAAAAAAATAATCTTGCGTCTTTTTATGAGCCCATGCGTGGGATGTTTATTACGATTTTTCATTTCATTTCGTATTTCCCACTCCTTAAATAACTGAGTGTTGACTCACCCACTTGAGTATTATTGTAGTATAAAATATATGTGGTGAAGGCAGCGACATGCAGCACATTAAGTCACTCATAAATATTCAAGTTTATGCAAAGAATTAAGTACAAACAAGGAAAACAACTGGTGAGTTGTTGATTTAATGGAACGTCAGCCAGAATCACAATTCAGGACTATAGATAAAATATTGTCGTTATTGAGGAATGTGCCGATATTGGAGATGGTGCACTAATGTTTCCATCACATTTCCATCGCCAAAGTTATACAGCCTGCACAAGCCAACTGTGCTATGGTAATTTTTATTTTCTCCAACTATGATATAAACTTCACGTTTGCTGTTTAAGTTCGGTGTTTTCAGATATTCAAGCACAACAATATGTATCGTGGCTTTACGTTTTCCCTCAGCTTTTTTCTTTCTATACCATCTGTTTATTGTAGGTAAGAGGATGCAGTGTTATTTACCAAAAAATTTAATATAGAGATTTTATTAAAAATACACGGGCACTTCTACAAAACGGCTCGTCGTTCTGTCAACGTAACGCAACATTGGAGTAATATTATATTTCACATTTGCGGCAAGAACGTTGCTCACTGGCCTCACGCTGCGTACGTACCTGGACTCGAAGTCAAGACTCTCCCCTAGAATTCGTAGCTGGTCTACTTTCCCGTTGCCCCCAGCTGCTGTAAACTGCTTCCCCTTCATGGAATCTTGGGTTCGGTTCTCAGGGAAT
Source organism: Mantis religiosa (assembly GCA_030765055.1). NCBI lineage: Eukaryota > Metazoa > Arthropoda > Insecta > Mantodea > Mantidae > Mantis > Mantis religiosa. The sequence goes on from CM060950.1 coordinate 354,885,810, forward strand.
AGGGTCGAGACAGCACAATGCAGCAGAACACACGAGATTTTCTAAACATGTACTTTAATCGATGTGGAACCCGGGCACCTTCAGATATTCTCTTTTGTTAATCGACTGTGACCGCGGACAATAAAAGCTGATGGCGTGCGGAATTTGTTAGGTCACGGTGCATGGTGAAGAAATAACAAGTAGGTCAACACACGAAGACGAAATGAACGAAATGGTCCAAGTGATCCTTCTAACCTCGTATATATATTGAAACCCCCCCATCGAACTAGGAAAATCTAGGGAATTTGTTGACCCGTCTGACGGCACTTGGAAATAACTGAAATACCAATCTATTGCACCGACTTCCGCCCTTTCTCGATGTAGCTCGCCAAAGCGCAAGGTCTTTGTTGACTGAATCTGCCCAGATCCACGATATAACATACTGCACTGAAAATTAAATTTTTAATTCTGCAAACAGAACCAAAATACACCTTGTACTGTTCTCAAGTATAAACAATTATTGAACCAATTTAATTAATTATTGGTGCTAACTTACTAAAAATATTTAATTGAATAATTAATCTTTACGACCAAAATTTTCTGTTTCACATTTGAGGTAAACCTTGCTTAAGCATTCTATGCAATAATATTCAAGAAAACTTCCCATCCCAGACTATGTTTTCCGTTGTAAAATTTTCGATGTTCTTAATTTTCTCAAAAAGTTACTAATGAATCTGATAAAACTGAATAAGTATTTTAAGTATTAATAAGGCGAATTTAAATGAATATTTTAAAATTTATGGGAATAGTCTGTAAAGTTATTTTCAGGCATTAAATTTTAGAGTTATTTTCATTACAAGGAAATATTAAAAATATAATATTAAGGAAATATAGGACTGACTAAAATACATGTGTATTTTTTTTAAAGTGTCAGCTGTTTTAAAAATATTATATATTGCATGTTTCCTGTTTCAAGTAGGCAGACATGCTTGAAAGCTTGCACTGTTGTTTTATCTTTTCATTGCAACACCTTGTCACTTCAACTGAAAACATGAACACTTTTCTTGAATGTTGGTAGCAAGCATTTTAAATACTTCCATGATAAAATGCATTACGTAACATAAACTTATGTTTTAGGGTAAATTGATGGAAATAATCATTTCTTTCACACTAGCCGTGTGTAGGCTAAGGTACTTACAGCATAGTAAGTCGCCACAAAAAGATGGGTGTCTCATAGCATATGACAGCCCCTAGTGGTCTTCCGGGAAACATACGAGTCAGTTGGAGAGTTTAGTGTCATGTCGGCATGCTGGCCATAGTAGCTCAGTGGTTTAGAGCAACCGGACGGAGACCGGGAGATCCGTGGTTCAAATCCCGGCTATGGCATTCAATTTCCCAGTCTGACTCTACTCATAAACTTAAGTTTTACTTTTTATATGAATATTACTTATTATACGCAACAAACGTACAGGGTGAATTTTTATACGGAATTTTACACACAGTGGGGTCTAGAAATTCTTTACAGTTCTTCAAATTTGCAAGAATGCAAAAGTTCACGTCCTGTAGCCGATTAGTCAACATTTCAATACCTGCTTTCTAATATTAACAGACCTGAACACATCTTCTAAATAAGTAAAAGAGTAGACAAGTAAGTTGCAAACAAAAACTAAATAAACAATAAACAATAAAAAATAATGCATAGTGTTGTAGCATAAAATGCGTTCATTAGATTACAGGGCCACAATGTGTAGGCGTGTTCCGCGCAGTTACACTGGGCTGTTCTCCGTTTTAAACTCTTGCTTTACTTAAGATTGTTAGTAACATGCACAATAATTAATATCAATTTTGTAATTTGTTGGGCTAAAACTGTATCTATCGGCACTGAAATAATATTGGCATACTCGGATGAAATTTACTTTCCCACACATTATTTTTAAGCAGTTTTCATAATGTCTGTTCTTATATTGTCCTTATGTTCGTCTGTGGTGTAGACATTGTTCCTATAAACTTAACGTGCGCTCGCATTCGCTACATTTAGCTGGACACAGAGTGTGAATGACGTCAGATCTACAGCACGACCATCAAATATGCAAACGTCGAAAACAACGGAACGCAGTACTCTGCGAACTTTATTCTTCGCAAAAGTTAAAAGGATATGGAGTTGGGCCTTAGTGCAGACTCCAGCGAATCCTAAGCTTGCCCCTCCTACCAGCGCTGCCGAATGTGGTACACGCATCTCACGGGCATGAACTGAGAACATTATCTTCATTAATTTCGCTCGGAAAAATATTTGAAAATGACATATGCAAATCTTATAATAAGAAAAAATTTTATTTTCCGATAATGGCCGTACAAAAATCCTCTCTACGATACTTAGAACGCGAGCGATGCACGTTTTGTTCACATGGTTATGGTTACCCAACATCCATCCATTCAACAGAGATAAGCCTGAAAAACAACACAATTCCTTCCTCATACCACTTATCTTAAGCATAAATAAACAGCTCACCTACTCACGCAGTTTGAAACAGAATGAGTTAATGTTAAGTTCATTTTCAGAGTAGTGGTGTGTTATTTTGTTAAAGTGAACGGCATCATTAAGTCAAGTGTTGAACTCGAGCTGAAATATTATTATTATTATTATTATTATTATTATTATTATTATTATTATTATTATTATTATTATTATTATTATTATTATTATTATTATTATTATTATTATTATTATTATTATTATTATTATTATTATTATTATTATTATTATTATTATTATTATTATTATTATTATTATTATTATTATTATTATTATTATTATTATTATTATTATTATTATTATTATTATTATTATTATTATTATTATTATTATTATTATTATTATTATTATTATTATTATTATTATTATTATTATTATTATTATTATTATTATTATTATTATTATTATTATTATTATTATTATTATTATTATTATTATTATTATTATTATTATTATTATTATTATTATTATTATTATTATTATTATTATTATTATTATTATTATTATTATTATTATTATTATTATTATTATTATTATTATTATTATTATTATTATTATTATTATTATTATTATTATTATTATTATTATTATTATTATTATTATTATTATTATTATTATTATTATTATTATTATTATTATTATTATTATTATTAATTATTAATTATTATTATTATTAATTATTATTATTAATTATTATTATTATTATTATTATTATTATTATTATTATTATTATTATTATTATTATTATTATTATTATTATTATTATTATTATTATTATTATTATTATTATTATTATTATTATTATTATTATTATTATTATTAATTGTTCTCTCCAGTATTTGTGATCCGAGTGTGTGAAAATGTCCCTCGAAGCCAGCACAAATGATTTTTCGATCAACAAACTTGAAGTGATTCTTTCTCAGGTCAGAAAATTATATTTAATATGAATAAGTTTTTACGAAAGCTCTCCAATCCAGAATATATTTTTCAAAAACCCAGCAATCAACTCTCAAAGCTTGTGGTGCAGGTAGTGTACACACAGTGTCACGAAGTTGAAGTGAAGCAACTTCATCTCTAGAAAAAGGGAGTGTGTCTGTATTTCAACCTCCGAGAAAGGCCCACAAATTTGGAAAGCAAGTTACTGGATTGGAAACCATGCTTGCTGTTTCACTGCTGTGACGTGTTTCGAGGTAAGATATTAATGTATTAGGTATATTTATTGTGTTGTTTAATTACGGGAAAAATAGGCAGAACTTTGCTGGCGTGTAAAACGTGCTCTTATGTAGAGAACCTCTATCGGAACACGCACTACGCTTGACAACAGTGCTCCGCTTGAGCATTGGCCAGCGTTCACATACCTTTAACTTTTGGGAGCGGTATTGTGAAGCAATGCGTTGCAAGTGTATGCAGACACAAGGTCAAAGTGCAGTATAACGCGACAGTTTTGTTTCCTCTCGCTGTACCTGTCATGGTCCGGCTGTACCTACCTGCAATTGTTTACATGCGCGAGGGATAAAAGAACAGTCCATATGCAGTATACCTATGGAAAACGCACGTGCCTCCGGCCTTCATATCATACATAAACGTTCTGTATTTAGCTGCTTTTCTGTAAGCAATTCAGTTCATTAATAGCAACACAGGAACAGCCATAATAATAAGAATATTCTAAACAATTTACAGAAAACACAAATGTCTTGAATAGACATTCAACTTTGAAATGCACAATGAATAAACTTAGCACTACAGTTGAAACTGAATGCAGAAAATGACGGTTAAACACAGCCTTGAGGGCGACATTCACTCTAGTGCACACGAAATAATACCGAGGTCTCTGCTGTGAAAGGAACCAAGCATGTGCCCACGTTATCCTTGCTATAAAGCGGATGTATGGCACTTGCAATGCAGCATTACGAACATAAAAGACTGCATAACATGGTGTTGTGCAATGACAATATTAAAGAAACAGTTTAAAACATTAAAAGGGTTTACAAAGTTTGTAAACATTGTCTGTAACTTGTAGAGCACGTGAAGATGTACGGCCTTAAGCTATGCATTATCAAAGTTATATTTTATTATGTTCTAAAAAGCTCTTATATATTTGGAAATTACAAAAAGCCTGAGTCACTAGGTTTATGAATGAAAATATATGGCTCTCAAAAGTCCTGGGCATGCATACCAGGACATAATAATTTACATATTGGGGAAACCAAGGCATACTTCAAAAGGCTACTATATTTATTAAAATGAAATCTGTCACTAGATTCCGGCTTTCTCGCTGTAATAGAAAAAAAAAAAAACCTTCTGATGTGCTCACTCACATAACTTTCAGTCTTACACAAAATATCCTTAAAACAATTATACTTCTATCTACTTCAAGTTAATCAAAATAAACATTTGCAAAAATTGTTTTGTTACATACAGCAAAAACCCAAAATAACGCGCTTGTTGAGAACATCCTTTATACCCGCGTTATAACCTTACCACGGTATATAAAAATGTAACACAAGAAGGGACAAAAATCAATCCCGCGTAATTGGAGGAGGGACGTAAGCATGCATTAATAAATCACAGAACAATATTAAACTCTAGTATATAAGCTAAAGCAAGGCCTGTAAGGCTTGCCGAGCGAGTTTACTTATTGTGTGTAGCAGTCCTTGAGAAAATGTTCCACCAACTTACCTGGCTGAATTAGCTGTACAAATCTGTTCGTATTAATGGAAGCATAATTGCAGATACTGTAAATAAATTTATTCAAGTTTTCTCAGAAACAGATAGACTATCTTCTTCATCGGGTACGTTTAGGACAAATGTCGTGCATTTCTACAAGCATTTTCTGTTCATTTTAGTGTTTTTCAATTTGAAATCCAGTTCTCTCACTATTCTGTTATTCTGTTTAAGAATGACTTACTGTCCTCAATGTTAATGATTTCTCTTAAAATAATAAGTAATTCAGCTATTGTAGGAGCATCTTTTTCCTGAAAATAAAAATGTTGAATCCTTCTAACCACACATTTGTAGAAGTCATCTAGATCTATTAGTCGTTTTGGAACGCTGTGGTTTTTAGGTGGAGTTCCAAAACTGTGCTCCGATTTTCATTCTGTTTGTGTTTTTAACCATTCTTTTCACTATTCTTACTGGCACTCCTGTGTCATCCGATATGCAGTTTAGCTTATCGAATCTTTTTGAGAAAAAAAAATATATGATGTACGCAGTTCTTTACTTTTCGCTTCTTCAAAGTCAGATCTGAGGTGGACAACACGGAGCTGGGGCAGGTTTTCACCGGGATCTCCGGTTTCACCCGCCATCTCATTCCACCGGTGCTCCATCTTCATGTATCATCAGTGTTACCACCTGCGGTGCCGTACAGTCAAGGCTAGAGTCCAAGAACGTGGTAACGTTGGTTTTCTGGAGTGCAGCGGTCAATGTCAACGAACAGGGGTGGTGGCGAAAATTATATTCCAGTACCTCGGTTTGCGGAATGTTTTATCTCAGCTTTCCAAATAAAAAAATAAAACAATTAACTACATTTCTAATGGTGACATACTTTTACCCTAGTTAAATCTGAATCCACGGTATTTCGGACCTCACTATCTCAGGCTTTTACTCTATCTATATCGGTAAAATGGAAATACGAGAATACAGCAGGCTTAAGCTAAAGTCGAATTTTTGAGAGCTGGTTTCCATGTGACGTTCTTGAAGTGCACTTGTCTTTGTATGATCAGAGGAAAAAAATAAAACTAATAACGACTTCCCATTTGAGAAAAATTTGAAGATCCAGGCCAATACAAAGGCTTTCGGAAATGGTTAGCTCCAAAAAAGGTGTGTGTTACTTACAGAGCGGGATGGCTCTGTTAGTTTCGTATTTTACCCGCATTCAGAAGATCCGGGTTCTATTCCCGTGTACGACCCTACCTGATCCATGTTTTTTTCTGGTTGCTAGGCGAATGTTGATAGGTTAATTACATCTCCCGCATTTCCTGTCCCTCCATTTCACCTCCATTATAATTTCACATCATCTCATCTGGTGCTTTCTTTCTTTCAAGGTAGAACTGTCAGGATGATATACTCCGACAGGAGACTCAATGCCGGAGACTCCGAGGAGTAAAGATCGACGCAGAACTGTAGGGAAGAAGAGAGAGGCAGGTGCAGCTCGCCGTCATTCTGCGCGACCAACGACTGAATAAACGCCGCAAGTCTCGCTCACAAGCGCTCGGTACACACAACTAACGCCGAGCACATCTAACACCTCCACGGTAACAAGCTGACTCCAACAATCACCAATACTTGAGACCAGTGTCTCCCCTACTTCCTTTTCCTAAAGATATTCCTGTCTCTTCCCACACGCCTCGATCAGGGCCTTCGGTCATGGTCGACGCCTAGCTATCATTCTCTTACCCGCTTGCTTCATTGGCAGTTTGCAACGCAATTTTAACTACAATTTAAGTGGGCCCCCAGCAGGCTGTGGTAAAGCCGCCTCCACTCTTTACCTAAATAGTACCATTAAAAAACTAATAAAAAAAGCTCTGAGCCTGCCTGGATTCTTCCTTGCGCTGGGGGCGGCCTCTGGTCTAAGAACTGGCCTCGTGACTGTTCGGAGCTACGGCAGGTGGCATGACGACTTTCCTGGACCGCCGGAGAAATTCTATCTAGTAAAGTGTAGGGACTCCGCACTCTGTACTGTAGTGACTCCTTGGGGTCGGTCGGCCTCTGTCTCCTCCCTCCTCATCCTCCCTCCCGAGGTTGTTCTACTTGGGGCGTAGATACAAAAGGTCAGTCTGGTCGAAATGCCGAATCCGCTCCAAACAATCCAATCCAATGAGTGTTACATTGCTGTATCTGCTACGGTTTACCAGTTTTGCAAAGGTCCGGAATGAATAGGACTTCTGAGGATACTCCCAAAAGAATTCAATGTATACATTTAATTTTTAATGAAAATATTATGAACATTAGGTAATTTAATCGAAATCACTAAGAGCCAATTGTGAGAAATCCAAACATTTTGAAATACTTCCAATATAAAGTGAAGTCTGGGATGGACTATGCTTTGGAAATCTTCGTTATTACACGTATCCTTAGAAGATATTGATCTTAAATATCAGATTTGGTATGTTACCGACTTTCTTTTTATTTTTGAGCTACGCTATTCATAGCCGCAAAACGACACTCAAGCTCAAAACCTCTCTCTCTCTCTCTCTCTCTCTCTCTCTCTCTCTCTCTCTCTCTCTCTCTCTCTCTCTCTCTCTCTCTCTCTCTCTCTCTCTCTCTCTCTCTCTCTCTCTCTCTCTCTCTCTCTCTCTCTCTCTCTCTCTCTCTCTCTCTCTCTCTCTCTCTCTCTCTCTCTCTCACACTCACTCTCTCCCTCTTTCTCTCACACACATAGCCTTTTTGGGTTCGGAGGATCCCAAAACGTTATTTCCAGCAAAATCTTGGTATGATATTTTTTGGTGGATACCTTTCCTCTCCCCATTAGTCACGTACGAGGAGAAAAAAGTTGCAACGAATAGTTACAAGCTATTTAAAACCGTTAACCCATGGCGTAACAGGCCCTATTAGGCCAAGGCCTGCCAACCCGACTGCCGGCCTTGCGCACACATACACAAAGTAGAGGTGGGCGATCATTCAACCGATACGGGGAGGAGATATGGTCAGCATCTCGGCACCTCCAGCCGGAAAGTTAGCTTTGTTGACCAGGGCCGCTTACCTATCGTGACCTTCTTAATTTCCTCACGATGGTGAGTAGGCACCGGTTCTATACCCTGGACTTAAAATCGTCACCCTCCAGGGGTGGGATCGATTCCGGGCACCTTCCGTGGCAGGGATCCAAAGCAGGACGCCTTAGCCCACTACGCCACGGCGCAGCACACAACCTATTTAAGAAAATTAAAACTATTTAACATTCAAACTAGTAAGAAATATCTCGAAAATGCTCATCTGTACAATATGTCTTCATCTTTTGCTTAGCTTTTGGGATTTACCAGTTATATAAAAACCATCTAGAGCCAATTTTAAGAAAATCTAAATTTTCAAAAAAAGTTGTCTTGTATAGGCTAGTTAGGGATAGCGGATTTTCTCAAAAATCTTCATGCCGCATCCTTCAAAGTTACTGAAATCGAATACCAAGTTTGGTATTTAACTGAATTTTCGTATTTCAGTTTTGCACAAATAACTTTTATTTAGCGTACATCAAAACGTGTGTTTTCAGTGAATATTCGGTGTAGAATTTTGGGTGAAATGTAATACCTGTTAGATATATCTACTATGTACGTGGTGCAGATAATGTAAAATATCCTCAATTATTTAGCGAGTTCAAACAAAATTAAAATGTGACGAGAAATGTTCTTCAAATGATTGTATCTAGCATCAGCAGACGTTCGCGGGTTTCTTCATTTCTACAAAGAGATAAAAAACGAAGACGAGGGGCCAATGATGTAATGACTGTGGATTGCAAATTAGACGACATGGGACGTGACGCGACCTGCCTGTTTGCAGTTACCATGGCGACGTCGTCTACCGTGTTGTGCTACACTTAGCGATATTTCTCCCCTTTCCTTCAACCTTCTCTTTCTTCGGAAATTTCTCCTGTTATGCAGATGGCAAATTTCCTCCCAGGGAAGCACAGAATTGGATTTTTTAAAAGATGAAGGAAACTGTGTTCACGTTATCTTAACCAAAGTTTAAACTTAGCTCTATCTCCTTTACTATTACACAATATGCTACTCAGGTGTACAACTCCTTATTACTCAAAAGTTTTTCTTCCGCGTCGTAAAGTTTTACAAGTAGGCATCTAATTCTTCCACTATGTTTACATTTCTGTTGTATTTTCTTGCTCTGCTTCGCTTACTTGCCTTTAAGAAATCCCAAAGCTATTGCATCTAGGCACGTAAAATGAAACAAATAAGCACCAAAAAATAAATAAATAAAAAGTAAAAATTTAATCATAAACGTATTGTTTCGTGAAATTCTGACCTTACGTTAACATGTTACAGTACACGCGGGACGTCATCCTAAGATTTTTTGTGTGAAACTCCTGCTTTTGTAAGTGAAGAATTTTTTATACATTGAAAAGAATTTCTCAATGTCGTATCACGTTACTGGAACATGTGAAAAGCACTACAGTTCTTTTTGAGTAAATTCCAGTTCGATATACGTTTCTGTACCAGAAAGCTTCTTAGAAATTGTACACAGTGTTTTGTATCCAGATTTTAATTTATACCTTACTGAGTTTCTCAAAGGCAGTTTTAGCAATACCGTAAGTTTCTGAAGAAAACGTTATCTACTGAAATTCTATCAAAGAAAGTGTATGTTCCACGGTATAATTTCGAGCTTCCAAATGTGTAATAATAGCAGGTATTTTGGAGAAACGGTTATGGATGCCAATCTTGGATGCCAATATTAGCAAAACATTCCTGTACACTGGCAATGCTGCTTGTATCTTCTACGTCTAAGGAGTACAACACTGCTTTACTTCATTGAAATGTTCTGTGTAGTATGTCACAGCCTTTAACCAAGGACCTCACCGAGTTAAAAACTTGCTCAGGAGGTAAAGCAACATTTGGAAGGACTTCATGAAATTTTTGAACTCTGATCGGTGACAGTACAAATACTTTCTTGACGCTGGAGACAAGAAGATCCACAACGATAAAATGTTGGCTGGGAGTGAAAACTTACTTTTAAATTTCACGATTCGGATAAAATAAGCTATTTTAATTAAAAAGCATAAAATAAATAAGCAAACCCCATATTTCAGCAAAAACGTATTTGTAAGCCATTATAAGCATTTCGCTTAGAAATCCGGGCTCTACTGATGACTTAGTAGTTGGTTCTATATCTTGTGGGTGGATAAGAAGAGCAATTGAGACCATAAGCAGTTTTAGTTAATTGATGGAAATTAATCATTTCTCCAGACTAGCCGTGTACTATAGGCTAAGATTTTGGATAGAAAGAGTCAATATGAAAAATTCAATGCCATGGCCGGGATTTGAAGCACGGATCTCCTGATTGCCGTCCAGTACGAGTCAAATGGAGAACTTAATGTTAGGACGGCACGTTGGCCATGGTAGCTCAATGAGTTAGAGCAACTGGACGGAAACCAGGAGATCCGTGAATCAAATCCCGGCCATGGCATTGATTTGTTCATGTTGACTCTTTCCATCCATAAGCAGTTATTGCAAAAACTGGGGATGAAAAGTGAATGAAAAGAAAACGAAGTTTATAGTTTTTAAATATAAATAAATTGATTAAAGATCAGAAATGGGAGATAAATAGAAGAAAGATAGAGGTCGTAAAGAGATTTGATTGTTAGGGGATAACGCTGAGTTGTGATGGTAGGTGGACTAAACAGAAAAAGCTGGCTGCAACAAAATTAAAATGGCCATGAGTGTTGAAAGGGCATGTTTAGGGAAGGTACCTGCCATTAATATCCAATGTCTTGAAAGGATTTATATTGGCATTGTAGAAAACAAAAGGTCGCGCCGTGGCTCAGTGGTTAGATCGCTTGGCTCTTACCTAGGCGGCCCGGGTTCGATCCCAGGCGACCGCAAAGTGAGATTTCTTGCGGACAACACGGCGCTGGGGCAGGTTTTCTCCGGGATCTCCGGTTTCCCCCGCCATCTCATTCCACCGGTGCTCCATCTTCATCTCATGTATCATCAGTGTCATCGCCTGCGGTGCCGTATGAAGTAAAAGCGGGCGTTAAACACTACCCACACATAGAAAACAAAAGGTGGACGTTATTAACAGATCATTTTGTAAATATATTCTAGGCCTGCCATTAGCATCACCTAATGGGGCAGCATAACTAGAGTTGGGAAGACATTCAATCAGGGTCAAAATTATCTTAAGGGTAATGCAATATTTATATAGAGTAGCCAATTTGGACGAAAGCAATATTATTAAAGAATGTTTTCTTATGCAAATGAGAAACAAATGGGAAGGGCCTTGGACACAAAAAGTAAGCGAATTGATAGAACAGAGAGGTATGGGACATATTTAGAGGAATGAGGAGTATTGTTTTAGAGGCGTTTGGAAAGAATTAGAATTAAGGTTAGAAGATATTAATAGTCAAGTTATTTTTGCTGGTACAAGAGATAAAATCTCGTTGATATAAAACAGTATGGGAGTAAAAACAATACGGGGGGGGGGGGAGTACATAGATGTGTGAAATAAGTTAGGGCGAGAAGGATTTGCTTGAGCAAGGACAGGAATTAGAATTTTGAAAGGTATTAGACATAATAAGGATGAAGGGAAGTGTCCAATGTGCGGAGGATATTATACAGACTAGCATAGTATACTACACTGTAAACAAACAAAGGTATGGAGAAAACAAATTTGGTAACAAGAATGGAATATTTTTAAGGAGGGGGAGAGATATTACCAATCAGGAAAATGTTATCTGTAAAAGGAGAAAATGATGTAAGAAATATAGATGATTACCTGTGGAATATCAGAGAGAAGTGGTTAAGAACGAATAAGAATAATCAATAAGTAAGATTGGAGAAACGAGAATAAGGGATATAAGAGGGCAGAAGGTCATTAATACACGGAAAACCAGGAGTTAGGTGCATTGAAAGCGAAATTCAAGGCAAGCGGGCAGGAAGGGTATATATTGGGTGGGAATAAGAAATGAAGTCTGTTATTGTGTGCTAGAAAACTAAATATCCTATTCTATTTGCCTTTATGATCTTCCCGAGATCCTTTTGAGACAAGATCAACAAGTATCCATTGTCGAACTGTGGTTTTAAGTACAGTTTTTCTGAGAATACTCGTGGCATAAGTTGTCTGGAATGTTCTGTGTATATTGTAGAAGATTAATACAATCGTTTGACCGCATCAAGGCTATTTCACAATATCTGAGTTTCAGAACTAAAACGTAAAGACAAATCTAAAGTACATAATATTATAATATGAACTATCATAACCAAACGAAAATTTATGGGAGTCATGAAACAAGAATATGGACACATTTCAACCTTTACCTTATTCTTGGAAGAAGCATATTATGAATTATGGTAGGAATTATTCAAAGAGGCTCTCTATTCGAACGTTTTGTGTATTACTCACAAAATGCTGCAAGAACAAACATATGCGACACGCAAAAGCAGAGAGGGCGCTTTGAGAGAGGGGCGGTAGATAAGCAGGTTGAACTAGAGGACAACGGATTTATCTTTACTAGCAGATTAAGCCGATAAAACTTTAAACATCAAAAGTTGATGGCTCAAGGGAGGTAGGCAGGGATTATTCAGATTCGCCACATATATTACTAATTCTTTTAATATACATTTCAAGGTTTTCCTCCTTTATCTTATCCGGCCGCGCCGTGGCTCAGTGGTTAGTCCGCTTGGCTCTCACCAAGGTGGCCCGGGTTCGATCCCAGGCGACCGCAAAGTGAGATTTGTGATGGACAACACGGCGCTGGGGCGGGTTTTCTCCGGGACCTCCGGTTTTCCCCACCATCTCATTCCACCGGTGCTCCATCTTCATCTCATGTATCATCAGTGTCACCGCCTGCGGTGCCATATGTAGTAAAAGCGGGCGTTAAACACTACGCATTTATCTTATCCTGCAAAGCTTTTGTATCTAAAAATTCCTAGATTTAATAACAGTTACTTTACTACTAGATGGTACTCACAACCTAGGTGACGTTTCTAAAACTTGGAAAATCAGAAATACAATATGCGCCATTTTCCTCTAAGGAATAGAATCTTAATGCGTTAATACAAACTACAAGATTGTGCAGCTTTAGGGCACAGAAGGAGGATTCAGCTTGAAATAATCTTCTAGGTCGTTTTACGAAAATTTCACTGCCTGAAGGAGACATGAGTTTAAAAATTGTTAGTGCAAACAGTATTTGAAATTTGGATCCCCTCTCATGCTAGACAGAAAAACGTAACCACGGCTCAACAGCTTTACTTTCTCAGTCATCTTGTACGAGTAGCAGGAAAGTAAAAGCGTAATACTTCATTAAATGGAGCTTTACATTTTTAGATTTTAAAGTTTGATGCTGACAAGAGAACGATCACTATACTCACACCTGAAAATTTAATGGTATAATGCCTGTTGTACATAAACCATGTGCACCAAAAGTCTGCTGCGGAGGAGAACCACAACGCCCAAGTGGAAAGTGTCGCATGCAACCACTTGCAAGTAGCTGCTGGACATCCCTCGTCAGCTCAGTGTCGAGTGTGGGGGACGGCGCTCCTTAAGTATGCCATGTTTAGACCGCTACCCTTAGGGGTAAAAAGTCCCTCCAGTACGATACTGTGTTACTATGCCTATCACGTATTCAGGTCTCATTTTAGGGTACTTCCAGTTATACACTGCACCCAATTTTTGTCACACAGGCCCCACATAGAGCATAAGATGATGCTATCAAACTCTCATGCGCGTACAGCTGTGAGGATAGTGGTAGTTCCCTTGTAAGATTTCACTGAAAATAGATACCCGTTTTGCATTGAAAGCCCACCCCCCACCCGCTTAAAGCAATTTTAGGAGAGAAAAATGTCTATACGCACGGGAATCAACAATTGAAATGTCATCTGAAGGTCAATTAATCATGGGAATTATTACAGCTTTTAATGAAAGCGTAACAATTCTGGCATAAAGTATTTTATTTTTTCCTGCTGTGTTTTTGTGAATTCTATTGGGAAAAGAGAATTTAATGCTTTTTTTTTTAATATGCAGTTTTCATTAAACTGTAGACAAGCCTTATCCTTGGATAAGGATATCCTTGGATATCCTCCAATTTATCCTTGGATAAATAAGCTATAATAGGCTGGCCCCGTAGCTTAGTCGGTAAGGCACCTGAAAACCGTGCGAGGTGTCCCGGGTTCCAATCCCGGCTGGGGGTGGGGACTTTTCTCTAACCAAGATGATTCCCCATCTTCTCCAGAGTCTGGAAGTATGAATGAGAGTGCCAGTGTGTGTGTGTGTGTGTGTGTGTGTGTGTGTGTGTGTGTGTGTGTGTGTGTGTGTGTGTGTGTGTGTGTGTGTGTGTGTGTGTGTGATCTAATAATGTAATCCAACGTTTACGAGTTAACACCATAGGTATGTTCCAAAGGAGAATGGCCGCCGATATGGCCACTGTAGTTTAAGGCAGGGTATAAATAAAAATGCTATAATACAGGGTCTTTCAACAACAGTGTCCTATCTTTGAAATTAAATAAAACACGTACTATAAGTGATAAAGATTTATTTTTTATTTTGGAACATAATTAATGTCATGACGTGTGGAAGAGAGCATCGGGTAAGTGACCGCCGCGTATACAGTTGACCCAATTTTCAATAACAGAAGCACGTTAATTAGGTCCAACTTCACGAATAACACGCGTCGTGATGTTATTCATAAGATCATTTACTGTTTATGGGTTGTTGACATAAACTCGAGAATTAACATAACCCTACAAGAAATTATCCAACGACGTTAAATCACACGATTTCTGGAGCCAGTTAACATAACCACCACGGGAAATGATGAAACCTCTGAACTTCTCCTTCAAAAGATCAATTGTTTCGAGAGCAGTATGACGCGTGACACCATCTTGCTGGAACCAAATGTTTCTGAGATCCATACCCTCCAATTGAGGCCAAAAAATAGTCCCTTATAAGAGTCCTGTGTCACACAATACATGAAAGGTTTGGCGAACAGATGATCCATTTTGATAACAAAGTTTCTACGCGTTGCTCAATGCTGTAATGTTCAATGGCTATTTGTCAATAACAACTGTAACCACATTAAAAAATGACTGCTTTAACTCAATAACAACGGCAGCTATCACATGTTAAAGACTGGACGCTCTTGTTTAAAGACCCTTACTATCACCATGGGGAAATTAATGCCGTTTTTCTAAATAACAAATGTACGAATTTCTTATAAACATTTACATCACCAATCCAATAAATTTTACCAACGATATCAAATATTACACTAAAGTACAACTCTAGTTTTAAACTATATAACAAAGCCTAAAATGAAGTAAAGTGCCGGGTCAGAATAAAATGATAAGATTACGCAGTGACGTCACAGCCCACTCATCGCTCGTGTCCTATATAACCCGTAGGGTAAGGTGGTACTATTTCGATCATTTTGGACAAATCGTATTTTTGCTGAAAATATATTGAGAAAAGAAATAATATCAACCATGGTATTTCTTCTTTGAAGTTTAATGAATATGTAACTCAAATATTACAACATTACTAGTATTTATTCAAACACAGGAGACGTTTAAAGAAATGTTCTAACGTTGATCGAAAATGTACCACACTAGGTACAATTGTGATCACTTGTTGGTACAATTTTGATCACAGGCATCTTCCACATAAAAAGTCCTTTTTCCCTCGTGCACCAACACAAACTTCGCGGTACCAAACATTACACTTTTGGCAGCGAATCCAACTTACCTTTTTCCATTGATTCCGCACTGTAATAATTGAATAAACAAAATCTACAATTATCAGCGTTTTCTGCTGGTGATATGAAGTTTTTATAATTTCCTTATCATTTTTCGTAGATTTGCATTCCTGTTTATTGTTCTTGTTGCTCTCGTTTATTTCTTTCTTCGTTCCATGTTGGAAAAGACATCTCTTGCTGCGGACCTTTTCCAGGTTTTCATCCGAAGAGAATCGAAGTGATGTCTGTGTTTTCCTTTTCCGAGAAGACACTTTTTCCTGTGGAGTTGGCAAAATGGACTTGACAACATCGTGCGGAGAAACATTATTGGGTGCTGGTGTTAGGGATTTGCCGTGCTCTTCATTTACTTCTTTTGAAGATATGAACTCTGCACCCTGAATGATGGTAGTAGCTTCATTGTGGGGAATTGATAGAACAGCAGCCTCGAAGGTGCAAATTTCCCCTCGGACACAATGTCTCAAATGTTTCAAATTATTTTTCTGAGCCAATTGAAAAGCAGGTCTTCTTAACTGGAGTGGCGACAGATCCAATCCTCGCTTCTCTAGAAATAAAGCTCTCTGGACCAGAGCCTCTTCCATTTCGGAATTGAGAACCGTTGGATGGCCAATTTTGTTTTCTATAGTTGGAGGTAAACCAGCCCGCATTTTCTTAATTTGTACTTTACCATGCAAAATACTGAAAGGAATGCAATATAATTCTGATGCACCTCTAATGCTTAAATGCCCATTCATTACACTCTTCAAGGCCTCATCTAAAGCAGTCTGACTCCGTTTATTGTAAAGTTTATTTTTTGGTCTTTTTCGGGGCATCTAAAAAGGAAAATTGAGGTTTGTTTGAAATTAAGTATGATAAAAATGTACAGTTAATATTAACCTAAATAATCAATAAATTTGGGCAAGTTTACAGTGCTGTATAATATGCCTATGTTAACCAGTTAGACCGAAAAAACTAAATAACCGCAGTGATCAGAATTGTACTACGGTATCGAAATTGTACCTTTTTTCTGATCCAAAATGTACTGTTGGTAAGGGTCAAGTCATGACCAAATATTTCTGAGCACTGCCAAGAGTAGGCGCCACATGTCACGCAGTCTTTATCTATAGTTGCTTCAGAACATGTGGAAACGTAAAGCAAAACATTAACCTCACTAACATAACATCTGCACGCATTTAAAACTAGGCAATTTTTATAAGAACGCATAAAACTAAGCAACTCCACTTACTTCTAAACAAGAAAAGCTCTCCGTATCACAAAGTGGTGTAGTATTGCAAAACACAGGCGGAGCTGCAGTCCTGACACTCCAACGCTACTCTAAGGCAAGTGCTACCAATACTACGACACTAAAAAATGGAGTTAAACCTTATGTTGATCGAAATAGTACCTATATCGAAATTGTACCACCACTATGGCTTTCTATGACTTGCAAGCAATTGGTTCTCTCTCTCTCTCTCTCTCTCTCTCTCTCTCTCTCTCTCTCTCTCTCTCTCTCTCTCTCTCTCTCTCTCTCTCTCTCTCTCGCTCTCGCTCTCTCTCTCCGCTTATTGCATATATGTTTAAAATAGGCACTTTTCTGAAAATGGTTATCGAAAGGATGAATGTTTCGTAGTATTGTTGTGCAGCACGTCGAATCTTTACATATGAGATACTTAATTCTCTCTTTCTCTTACAAAAGTAAATTTGTTCTGGGAAAATATTGGGTGGCGGTGAAATATTGACTACCTATATGTTGATCGTGTTTGTAATACTGTGGCGGTTGCACTTCTCCAATAGAATTAGGAGGTTCGGTATAAGCTATGGTTGAAATGACATTAACACGCGCGAATTAACATTGGCTATGCCTGGTTTAACCATTTATATCGGGTGAGCAAACCTAATCTGGACTGCAGTGTGTCGAAACCTATATCACTTACCTAACGTAATAACACAAATGCTGCAAGCAATGCTAATAACGCACGCGTCTGTGCTATCCCCGTAGCTCAGTCGGTAGAGAACTGCCTGCTGTGCGAGGAGTCTTGGGTTCGATTCCCAGCTAGGGTGGGGATTTTTCTCCAAGATGATTCCCCATCTTCCCCAGGGTCTGGAAGTATGAATGAGAGTGTGAGCGTGTGCGTAATCTAATAATTAAAAAAAGTACCAGCAACCCAAAGCTTACGAGTTAACACCATCGCCAATAGGGGATATAACCACTCCAGTTAAAGGCGGGTGTATAAATGGGAGGGGGAAGCATGCACCAGAATATCTGCTTATGTGTTTATCATATTGCTATTATTAAATATGAAAATATTTATT
The DNA here is from genome assembly GCA_030765055.1 of Mantis religiosa. Lineage (NCBI taxonomy): Eukaryota > Metazoa > Arthropoda > Insecta > Mantodea > Mantidae > Mantis > Mantis religiosa. The sequence goes on from CM060950.1 coordinate 354,904,016, forward strand.
ATTAATATAGTTTCAAATACAAATACGCCCTTTGGCACTTGCCGTTCCTCTTTATGGCATATTGTTTATTCATCTATTAATGTTCTGCAAAAGAAAATAAAGTTGCTATAGTCTTAATTTAGTCAGCTGTATATCTTTACTCCCGTAGGGGAGGGGATCCGTCCCCTTCAGCTGCCAAAGTGCGGGCGCTGCGGACCCTTAGCACTCGTGGTACCTCTGACGTTACTAGAGGAACCTCGGGCCGAACAGCCGAGTCCCTCCTTCGGGAGTTGTTCGGAATGGGTTGGTCTCGAGGGGGGCAGTGTGTTCCCGATACCCGTTGGAGATTGGGTACGTCTTCGGACGGGGTTGAGGGAAGCCATTAAGTTTCCGGGTACTAGCCTGCTTAGCTAGTAGAAGGTGTGCTAGATCACCAGGCGGCCCCACCGAGGTCATATCGGTAGTCTTCACCTTGAGTGTTGACGCGCGTAAGCGGCGTATCCACTTCCGTCCCGTCTTGTGTCCCTAGGACCAGATGGGGGGGGCTTGTTAGTCTCTAGGTATTGCCCTAATGGAAAGCCCCACGGAGGATGCCGAGCGCCCTTTGGGACAGCTCGGATACTCCCTGGTTTTAAGAGGCCCGGGTCTTGTTCCAACGGGGACAAGGCTAATGGGAGTAGACCCTCTGCACTCAGATCTATATCTTTACTACTATATTCGTAATTCGGCTTTGTCTTTAATTTTAAAAATATTAAAATGGTTTAATTACATAAAAATATATTTATATTATGTGTTACATTGGCATGCCTTTCTCTTCCCAGTATAATTTATATCTCCTCTAAAACTACTCTTGTAAAACCTTATTTGTGTATTGCATGTTAAAGATGTATATAAATTGTTTCCTTGCACATTCTTGTGTAGGTGTGGGGAAGATATTCTAATGTTCCTGATTATCAACGAGCTCTGCTCTAGCCAATGAAGGATGTGGTCGTTATCCTCTTCCATCTAGCATAAATTAATTCAAACCTAGTTCAGGACAATTAAGCGCAGAGGTTCTACTTCCATTAGCCCTGGACCCGTAGGACCAAGGACCCGGGCCTCCTTCTACCCGGGAGCGATGGATACTCCGGGGCTCTTTCCACAGGGCAATCCCTGATTTCTTAAAAAGCCCTCCCCCTCGCTGAGCACAACGTCAAGACGGAACGGAAGTGGATACGCCACTTACGCGCGTCAACACCGCAGGGAAGACTAGCACACCTTCTACTAGCTCTGCAGGCTAGTACCCGGGACTTTTTAGGCAACCCTCTACCCCCTCCGGGCGGCCGTAGCCTGGTCGGAGGTACCCAATTCCCCGTGGGTGTCGGGAACACACTGTCCCTTCGAGTCCAACCCAAACCGAACACCTCCCTATGAGGGAGGGGCTCGATTATTCGGCCCGAGGTACTTCTAGTAACGTCAGAGGTACCACGAGTGCTAAGGATCCGCAGCGCCCGCACCTCGGCAGCTGAAGGGGACGGATCCCCTCCCCTAAGGGATCTATTCAGGACAACCACAGACATCAGGATAGCTTCCATAAGTGGATAAATCACCTGATAGGAGCTAGTTTCGCTTTACTGCTATGAACATATTAACTGCGACGCCAGTATATCTGTAAAATGGAGTATTCAGGCAAATCAGGAGGCTGAAGTGATTATAATCGATTTAACTTAAAGTCATATCGCGATTTTATAGTTTGTCATTCAGCTGTAAGGTTATAATGTATTTGAGGATGAGTACCTTGGAACGTCAAAAGTTGGTCCTTTTTTAAAAGATAGCTGTGCGTAATTTTGGAGTGGACTATTCCTAGTCAGTCGTGATATTAAAACTTGATCCTGTCTGCACAGATTTCTCACAGGTACCCAGTTGGATTACAGCATTCGATATATTTTGCAGTTTGCTTTGCGGGGTGTCAAAACCACCCCGTCTTCTACTCTTAAGTATAATTATTTTCCACATATGTGATCATGTCACTGCAGTGTGTAGCAATTTTGGGCTGAATTAAGAGGATTTTCGCTTCTTTTGCTGCCTGTACATTACAGTTAGATGGTTACCTTCATTGAGAGCTTCGTGAACAAGCAGCTAGAACTACATCAACTCTTTAAAAGGCGGATCTCTATAGTCTGCATATTAAATTTAATGATATTATATATCATAAGAAACAAAAGATTACTACTAAACAATACAAAAGTTATAAACGTGTTAGACAATTAAAACTAAGAGCAACTACAGATATTTTGGAAATGACTAATGCTACAAAAACGTGTTTGATATACACTGTGTGTTTTAGTGAAATATTTCATCTTTGCGAAGTAAACGTATGTTTATATCTTAAGATTTATTACTTATATAGAACTATAAAAAATTCCAGTGGAATGAAGAGTATTTGACAGATATTCATAGAAAAATAAGATGTTATTATTTACTCGTTCATGTTTTACTTTATCCAAATATTTAGAGATATTCTGGGATAATGTAAAACTTACAAATAGAATCCGCTTACAGAATAGATTGAAAAGATTTTCACGTAAATACTTGGAAGATATTGAATTATATCGAGCTTTTGCTTTGAAGTTGCACATGCACACATATACACACAAGAGCATGTTTGTAAACTGTATTAAGTTGACATTCATCAAAATGAAACCTAGGTGATCAAAACTTCATTCCTTCCAACATTCGCGCCAAAATACTGTAATACTTTTAGTACCACGTAATGCAAAACGAACGCAGCCCTTACTCCGACAACGTAAACGGTGACTGCTCATCCTATTATAGGCCGCACCGTGGCTCAGTGGTTAGACCGCTTGGCTCTCACCAAGGCGGCCCGGGTTCCATGCCAGGCAACCGCAAAGTGAGATTTGTGATGGACAACACGGCGCTGGGGCGGGTGTTCTCCGGGACCTCCGGTTTCCCCCGGCATCTCATTCCACAGGCACTCCATCTTCATCTCATGTATCATCAGTGTCACCGCCTGCGGTGCCGTATGTTGTAAAAGCGGGTGTTAAACACTACACGTTACATCCTATTATGGATTGAAAATGATGAGATTAATAAGTACAACGAAATAAACGGGTGCACATATAGTAATTAATTCCAAAATAAAAGAGAGGAAAATAAAGTAGTGGATATACGATAACTTACATTCATTAGCTCTCTGGAAACACTTCAATCTCCGCCAAATCAGGATCAGGATTACTACGGACCAATCTTGATACATTGTACCTATGTCCCTAAGTGGGGCATCTCCAGGAAGGATGATAAGGCGAGAGGAGACAGAGGACGACCGTCCCAAGGAGCCACGACAATGTAGACGCCTTTCCTGGTTCAAGATTTTTTCTTGAAGTCAACGATGTAATTTCACCACTTATTGCACGAGAAATATTGAGCTACTAAAGGAAACCACAACCCTCTCAGCTACAGAAACTAATATGATTTTCAAAAAATTCACTTACCATTCATGGGCCTATGATAAATTCAAAAAAGTCTTCAAAAAACAAAACATTCAACTAGCACCAGTCAACTATTTCTCCTTAAAAAACCTAATTTGCTCAAACATCAAAGATGCCATTCCATCTAACAAAAAATTTGTTATATATCAAATTGAATGCAATGACTGTAGTCAAATTTATATTGGAAAAACCAAAAGAAATTTAGAAACAAGAGCAAAGGAACACTTTAGAAACATAAAATATAAACAATTAGAAAAATCAGCAGTTGCCACACATTTTTGGGAAAAAAAACCACAACATAAATCCAGAACCAAAACTACTAAAACATACATCAGGGAAACAAGAACTATCCACATGGGAACAAATCTTCATTTCAAAAAATAGGAAGAAAGTATTCAATTTCGACATCCCCCAGAAAGATTTGTTCAGCAAGTTCCTTGAACCGCCACCAGAGGAGACCTGTGACAAAATATCGTCAGCTACACCAACAAGAACCAGTCGAGAGCCGGCCGATGATAGAGGCAAAGCTTCAGAAACATGTTTAAAAGTAAGTGTTGTCTAGTGTCTTTAATCGACTCTCTTTAAAGTTAATTTAACATTCTTAAATATTGCCAGAGTTTGAAGCATAATACTAGTTATTTGAATACACCCAATTTCTCAATAGAATCAAATTTCAGAGTTTAATGGAATATATGCCATAGCACTGAATTTATTTTACAGTTAGAAGAAATATATGGCTGTCACCAATCTATTTCTGTTAAAAAAAGCCCTTATAGCTGTTGACTGGGGGAATATATACATGGAGTCTGATCCAAATAAAAAGCTAGACATATTTTATAAAATTATAAAGGACAATATAAATATTTACTGTCCTCTTATTAGTAGTAGAAATAAAATACAAAATAAAGCAAAGAATATACAATGGATTACACCAGAAATTAAACAAATGCGAATTCAGTTAAAATTAGCTATTTCTAAGGTAAACCACTACAATACTGAAGCTAATAAAATTGATTTAAAAAGCTTAAAACATATCTATGATCAAACAGTTGTAAATGCCAAACGAGAAAGCATAAGTCGTAAACTCCTAAATTCACCAAACATTTGTAAATCCAGCTGGCAGGTAATAAATGAATTCCGAAAACCATCAAATTTTGCTGATGCTAGCGTCTATGTAATCAAGACGAAAGAAGGTATCACAGATGACCTGGGAAAGGCAGCTGCAGCTTTCAATGATCATTTTGCCTCAGTTGGAAAAAATATACATAACCTCAATAAAACAAACTGCAATAACTCGAAACCAAACAATGTGAGTGATAAAACAAGATCGAAAAATCAGTCAAGTATCAATCTACCCAACCTGTGCAAATGAAATCCGTAGTATAATAAAACATTTAAAAGCAAAGAACAGCCTTGGTGTAGATGGTATTCCTATGTCATTGCTGAAAACATGTAGTCAGGAAATTGTAAATCCCCTTGCTGATATAATAAACTCTTGTCTAGAAATTGGAATCTTCCCAGACAAATTAAAAATCGCCAAGGTAGTACCAATCTTTAAAAAAGGAGACAAAAGAGAACTAAATAATTACTGCCCAATATCTATCTTACCTGCCATCTCAAAAATCCTTCAACAATTAATCTATACAAGATTCATGGGCTTTTTAAATAATTTCAGTCTTATACCTAAACACCAAAATGGTTTTGTAAAAAATAGATCAACAGTCTGTGCAGTCATTGAATGCATTCAAGAAGTTATAAAAAAAAACATCAATGCAGATAGATATGCAACAGCAATCTTATTAGATCTTACTAAAGCTTTTGACTGTGTTGATAAAAGTATACTAATGAACAAACTGCAGCTTTTGGGAATTAGAGGTCTAGGATACAAATTAATAGAATCCTATATGACAAATAGGAAACAATATGTAGTTTTGAATTCCATTAATGGCAATGTTATATCAACTACAACGGAACCGACATATGGTGTCCCACAGGGATCAATCCTTGGTCCTCTTTTATTTATTTTATATATACACGTATAGCTGAATATGTACATAACAATACAAAATTAATACAATATGCAGACGACACCACTGTCATAGACAGCAATACATCAAGCAAAATGCTAGAAGAAACCCTATATATAACAACTACAAAACTATTGCAGTACTTTTCTACATTAAACTTAAGTATAAATGCAACAAAATGTGAACTCATAACATTTGGCTCGAAGACACTGAATGCGCCTATACAATTAAATATTGACAACAACTTGATAAATAGTGTTGACAATGTACAACTACTTGGAGTCACACTGGACAACAAATTATCTTTTACACCCCATGTTGACCAATTAACATTAAAACTAAGTAAAAATTTATTTCTTTTAAAGTGTCTAAAGAACTATGTCCCAGAAGCAACTATTAGAATGATTTATTTCTCCCTCATTCAGTCACACATCTCATATGGTCTGGAGATCTGGGGCAATACTTCGAAATTAAATTTACACAAAATTTTTACTTTACAGAAAAGAGCAATTAGATATATATCTAATTTAAAAACTAAAGAATCATGTAGGTAAGCCTTTCGTCAGCAAAAAATAATGACGCTGACAAGCCTGTACATCTACAAAACAATTTTATATATGATAAAATACATCCCATTGCAAACAAATTTGGATATTCATAACCACAACACAAGAAACAAGAATAATTTCGCTACTATGATGTATAGACTCCACCTGTGTGACAAGTTGCCTATTTACATGGGAGCCAAGCTATATAACAAACTCCCAGCAGAAGTTAAAGTGTCTAGTAACTTAACAAAATTCAAATTTTTCTTGAAATCATATTTAATTAATAATGTTTTTTATTCACTTGATGAATTTCTAAACTAAGACTACAACTTCAGAATTTATCATTTGAGTGCTAGTTTCTTATTTTACAATACTTATGACTAAAACCTAGACATTGTATTAGGTGTACAAGACATTATACATTTAGAATAACATCACCTAAGTTTTAGTTTCTTCTAATATCTGTATATATATCAAAATATCCAGCAACTTTAATTGTATATAATTGACAACTTGCCTGTTTTCAACAATGCTTGTAAAAGTATTATTATTATTATTATTGTTAGTGTGTATGGATTTATTAAAGCAAGTTAGTATTCTATTTATATCACACAACCTGTATAGCTGTGTTCTTAAACTGTATAAATTCATATGACGTGGTTCTTTTGTGTATTTAACACTATACTGAACTGAAAATAAATAAAATAAAATAAAAAATAGTTGAGTTGATTCTTTGCTGTGCTTCATCAGCAAGTATAAGAAAATGTCAAGCTCCATTTTTTATTTGTGCTTGGATATTTAAAATATATGCAATTCACATGTGTATGCATTGCTTTCTAAACTTATTGCATTTCTTACATGAGGCCTCAAAACATTTAATTTGTTTTCTTATCTTTTGGTTCCTGTGTTATACTTTGTGTCATGTAGGTGAATGGTAAAAAATAAAGCAACTATAATAATTTTCTAATTTACAGATCTTGACTGGGGAGATTTCTCAGCTAAAATGCTGCGAACACCTAGAAATACAGCTCTACGGCCCACTGGCAGTGCAGGTAAGGGCTCTTTAGAAATGTGTGAATGATGCTAATATAACGTGCCATCATAAAAGGGTTGAGTATGAATTGTGTAGAATGTTTAATGCACCTCCAAACAATTTAAAGTTCCACAGTATTCTACATGTATGTAAAAAATATAATTCCATTCTGAAGAAATTCCTGTGTAGCGAGTTCTATTACTCTCAGGAGTATATGGATGAATACTGAATGTCTATCAGAATAGTCTACAATTATTTAATTTAAAAAAAATTTTTGTAATTAACTTTTTTTGAAACTTCATCTCTTATGGTTAATGGTCATGTTTTGAAAGTTATATTGTGTTAAAGAATGTAAGTTCATATTTTCAAAATTGTGTGAGGTAACATATGGAAAATATTTTAGAACAAATGTTAAAAGAATGTTCCAGAAAGTAAGAATGTGGGTCTTTTAATATTATTCTGTGGTAGCCAAAAACAAAAATTCAACTTAAAAACTTATATCTTTTGATGTGTAGAGCATATTTTATACAGCATGTAATTTTTAGAATATTTCCCCACAAAAAAAAATAATAATTAATTATTTGGTGTATCAACATGAAACTTTGCACACAAGTTTAGAATGATACTCTAATTATGTGGCTGAATTTTCATAATGATAGGTTTATTATTATATAAGTTGAAATTTTCAGTGTAGCCTTGCCTTTGGTTATCTTTAAAACTGAGTATCTAGTTGTAGATGCCAAGATGTTTTGTTCCTTTAAGATATTTTTGGGTGGTGTGTGAATGCACAAACATGCTATTTGCTTTCTTTTTCTTTAGTGAAGAAAATGGTTGCTTCCTTAATTGTTTTCTTTAGTTTAGCCTTTTTAATTTTAATGCAATTACATATGCTTCTGCAGATTTATCTTGCCTGTTTATAACTGAGGCATCTCATTTGTAATAAATGATGTTTGTTTCTATAACTGTACCATTTTTAAAATAAATATTTTGGTCCTCTAACAGCCATACATTTCACTATCTCCAAATAGAAAGAAACCAGTGTCCCACTGCTGTTGTGTAATCATACTTTTTGTACTGTTCACAGAAAGGATACAGCAGCAGATCACCATCTCTCTCTGCCAGGAAGCTTCATACCTGGGCAAAGGAGAGGAAAGAGGTAGCTCAGCTTCAAAAACAGTTGCTGCAGAAGGAATTCAATGAGAACCAGAGAAGGTCGCAGTTATTGTTTGAGGCAGAATTGGAACTGATAGGCAAAAAAAAAAAGATGCTAGTAGAAAAAAAAAAGTAGTCTAATAGATTTAAAAATAAGAATGGCAAAAGAACTCTTGGAAAAAAAATAAAGGACTTTTTTTGTTGAAATTTAAATGTTTAATTACCCATTGTTAATCCATTCCCATTATTCACAATTCCTATATACAGATTATTAGCACATAACCAACAGTGAAACAAAATTGAATTCTGAGGGCTAAATACAACTTTTCTGTAACAGTAGTGAGCAATTAACAGAACATAGAATGAACATTAAACACTCAACCGTTAAATCATAATTTATTTCTATAGCACTTAAACTAAAAGTTAATATATTAATTTACAGGAAAATGAAATAAATCTGAACACCTTATAGATCAAAAGCATTTTCACTAACAGTTTAAAAGATAAAATACACATCTTGTGCTGTAACTATACTCTCTGTGCCTGTAGTCTATTTCTGAAATACTGCACAAATGTTCTATGCACAGCATTGCGTACTCGATTTGGGACATGCACCTCTTGAAGTCCTGCTAACACACGCTCCTCTTGCATGTATCCCTCTAACTGCTGTTGGATATCAGCCTCAACTGGAGGAAGCTCATCGTTGTTTGCTCGTGCTATATTGTGAAGCACAGCACATGCAACAATTATGTTCTGGACCCAGTTAATATCTGTCTGGATCCCCAAAGACAGAATTGGGAACCTTGCTTTTAAGACACCATAACACCTTTCCACAATGTTCCTTGTTCGGATTTGTGATTCATTGTAGAGCTGTTCCTCTGCTAGTTGTGGAGCCTGCAGGGGAGGAAGGAGATACGGGCCTACTGCATATGCAGAATCACATACAACCACACTATTTCCGAATTCATTGTTTTCAATTCGATTCCTCAGTCTCGAATGGTTAAAAATGGTCGAATCATGAGCAGAACCAGGCCATCGTGCTACAATGTCTCTGATCATAAGATCAGCATCAACTTATGTCTGAACATTAAATGAAAAATATCCTTTTCGGTTACGAAAATGTTCAGCATCTTCACCACCCGGAGATTTGATACGCACGTGAGTACAGTCAATGGCACCTATCACTCTTGGGAATACTGCAATATCAAAAAATTTGCACTGGATATTCCGTATGCCTTCTCTAGTCTGAGGTAGTGTAACATACTGTGGCCTTAATGAGGCAATGGCAGCTGTAACGTTGCTGATGACTCGGCCTGCTGTTGCTTTATGCACACCACTAGTGTCACCAATAGTAGTGTATGACCCAGCAGTTGCATAGAAGCGCAGTGTCATCAATAATTGCTCCATTGCAGGAAGACAGGAGTTTCTGAAAAGACAAAACATCCCTTTAGTTTTGTTTGTGAACAGAAATGTCAGAAGGTAAGTAATATTACAAAAGAGATCCAGGTGCATCAGGTTCAGTGAATTCAAATTACACTATAAAAGTAAGTGAACTTGTGCAACACAGTGATTTACTATTATGTGTGAAAACATTTCAGTAATGACATAATCCTTATACTGTGCAAAGTGATATGATTATGGAAAGGGCAATAACATTTTATACGGAAGGATTGCTTTTGTTTGAAACTGATATTTATGGGTGGAAAAATTCTCCATTGGTTGAATCCTTTATTACATTAATAACTTTTTATTTTGGTAAAATGAGGCAAAAGATGCAGTTGTCAGTAAGCTGAAGGAGCTAGATGTGTCATTTTATTACAGTATCTGTTAGCTTTATTCGGCTTAGATTACCAGGGATTAATTCTACAACAAAAGGTAACTTACAGTTCTCCTTTTTAATTTATTTTTTGTGCTGACTAATAACATTTTATGGTAGTGGATTCTAAATTGTCCTACAGAGGGAGGGTGAGGAGTTGGAAAAGTTTTTCAGCACAACAAACAAATATTGTTACAAATTGAAAACTATAATAATCAGGAATATAAATTGAGTGAAACAAATATTAAGAAAACTTTTAACTGCGGTTGCCATGCCAATTTACTTGTAAAGTTTTCAACATGGTATCACAACTTTATGGAGTGCTTTGCTAAATTATGAACACCAAGAGATTTCCAGTCAAAAAAAATTTTAAAATAAGGTCACACCACCGTTATTGTTTCTGATAATAGTATTTCACAAATGTTATACTTTGGCTACAATGATTTGGTTAGTAGTTTATCCTTATGGATAAATCACCTCTTGTTATATGAATTATCATTTCACAGAGGTATATGCAAAGAGGGAAGGTCCACAAATTGCAAGTCAGCCACAAATAAAAGCAAGGTTATAGAAAACTTATATTTTTTCTTGACACTTAAACGACCACATATCAGTGACACCATTGTGTCCTAGATTGAAAAACCTAACTGAACAAACCAATGACTTTATTTAAGTACCACAGGATACAAGATGGGCATGCTGTAATATTTTTTACGTGTGCAATTTGCGGTAAATGTAATTATGTACTGCATTTGCACCATCTATGGTAGGTATGGCAAAAATGAGAAGTAATACTTTAATTTGCATTGAGACAGCGTAAAAACTGCAGAAAATCGCAATATAATTAGCGATTTGGTATTCATTAAGGCAAATTCATTATGGTATGGTACATGAAACTAGCTACATTACATATGTGAACAGTGTTTGCAATAACGATTTGGACATAGTACAAATTGCATAACCTAAGAAATTGTTTTATTCATTGTTTGCTTTACAGCTTGTTACTTTCCTCTCGTAATGCTTTAACGAAACGAAAATTCAACATTGCGCCCACTATTAGAAAAATCGAATGTTTACTACATCAGCATGTTTCTGAACTGCTATACATACCGACCCATATCGTGTTGCGTGTATTTTCCGGTAAAGGTTTATTTGTTTATTACATGTATGTTTGTTAAAACATATTGGGATGTGATCGGATAAAATATCGTACCTATAGCTTGCAACAAGTCACTGACACCATGGTTATGGATATTACCATTCCATAACCTATTACAAGATATACCTAATGCTCATTTGGTTTATTTTATTTCATTTTCAACATGTCACGAATATATTACATTACATATATAATATATATTATATACTACATATATATAAACACTTACCTTTCTGTCTTAAATTCTATTTGATTTCTAATCTCCTCCAAAATCCCTGATACGGTCTCCGATAGCGATAGCGTTGTCGGAACTCTTCGTCGTCCCACTCCCCGAAATTGTCTTTCCGCATTCTAATTCTTTTGGCTCTTCTTCCATCAAACAAATACTGTGCCAGTATATCGTCTTCAGAATCGCTTTCGACATCCAATCTGGGCTGGAGGTACGCCAGGAGTCGGCTCCCACACACAATTACTTCTAAGCACTGCAATAATTTCACTGCTCCGAAAATATTTTATTTGTTGTTAATTCAAATGTTGTCACTAATTATTGAATGACCTATATATTGATATTGCTTGTATATAACGTGTATCGTAAGTTAAATTTTCAAGTATATATGCTATTAAACTGTACATATCTGGACATATTCAATTTTCACAGTCCTTTGTGGCCACAAGTGAACCCCTGAAGGTAAATCAGTCTAATCTAAGCTATGAATGATAGAACTCATGTTTATAAACTTTTCAATGAAAGATGTATCAAAATTGGAAGTTTTTTTTAGAGAATATCGTGGACCCAGACACACACGTGCGCGTACACACAGACTGTTTCGGTTTTGTAATTAATATTATAGAATCAAAATGCATTCCCTGCAGTAAAGGCAGTACTATTTAGACATTTTGAGCTTTCCCCTTTACCATGATATTTCGGTTTATTGCCATGAGACATACCTATATATTGACATTCTTGCGGGTTCAAAACGTTGGAATAAGGCACCTAATGTGGGAGAGATAAAAGGGTGGGGTGGCGTGTTTATTTTTATTATTTCGCCTTGTGTTGAAACACGCTTTAGCAATGCAACGTAGCAGACTAGGGAGATTCCACGCGTACCAACGTTGCGGTGAATCAGCTAAAATTCCAAGCCTTTCCACTGTCTCGCCCTTTCGGTAACCTTTGACACGGAAAAACCTTAGTCTAGTGTATCGGCAATGTGCTCGCGTTAAACTACCGCCATATCCGAAATTCACTACACCCTACTTTCGACAGTATGCACTGCCTCGGAATCCTTTGCGAATAAACCTGCAGTTACGCACAAACACTTCACAATCAAAATCTCAGACCTCTAACAATCTTATGACTTTCTACAAACATGAGAGAACGATTCAGCTTTCCGACTTTCATGAATAAATATTTGCCTAAAAATGGTTGACTAGTTTACCTGCATGATGTAAGAACAGCATTCAGCTGTTTACCACGAACTCAAATATATAAAAAAGCAATAAAATTAATTTTAAATAAAAAGTAAATGAATTTAAATGGTAATTCTTGCTGATAAAGGAGGATAAACAGTTCAACCTGTTCCGGCTTCTCTTTCAACTGTTAGTTTAATGTAAAACATTGGTCTTGTAAACCAAAAATAGGTCTTACTTTTAAAACTTCAAAGGAAAGAAATTCTTGCTGTTCAATGAAGAATGATCATAATTTGTTACGATAATAATTTTTCGTACTAAAATTTAATCTTATTATATTCTGTTAGCTTAATGTGAAACAAACACGCCGTAGTAGTTTCATTGTTGGTACTCTTGGTTCCCGCCTGTGACAACCAGGCAAGTTCACACATGTTCAGTATCGCCTACCGCTGCAATGGAGGTAACACGCGACGAACAATATGCGGCTTTGAAATTCTGCTTTCGTCTCAACAAATCTTCAGTTGAGGCCTATACAATGTCACAGGAGGCCTATGGAGAGTGTTCTTCCCTACAGCACAGCTCGAAGGTGGTTTAAAGTGTTTAAAGAGGGCAGACAATCAATTTCAAAGGAAGGTGGGCCCGGTGCTCCAGTTACTGCTCTTACGCAAGAAAACATCAACACTGCTGCTGCCATTGTGAGAGAGGATCGACGAATTACCTTAAGATCACTTTCTGAAGTACTGAACATATCAGTGGGTGCCACCCACACGTTGGTGACATAAACATTACACATTAGACGTGTTTGTGCGCGATGGGTTCCAAGACTGCTGATTCCCGAACAAAAGGACATTCCCATGCAGGTCTGCATGCAGTTGAAGTTTATTTTAGAGAAAGATCCGGAGTTTCTTTCAAACGGAATCACTGCCGATGAAACTTGGCTACATCATTTTGATCCTGAGAGCAAACAGCAAAGCTCAGTGTGGAAATCTCCTTCACCGCCAACCCCCCCCCCCCCCAAAAGCAAAAGTGGTTGCTTCTGCTGGGAAAGTTATGGTCATCTCATTCTTTCATAGTCATGGAATGGTTTATTAGCATGTTGTACCTGTACACACACCAGTAACTGGACAGTACTGGACATGTCCTGAAAAGATTGCAAGTCCATATCAGGCGCAAAAGATCACATTTCCGTGAAGCAGGCTGGATGCTGCACCACGATAATGTGTGGCCGCATACTGCCAATGTTGGTTCTGAATATCTTGCAAAAATCAACGTGAAATGCATCCCTCACCCTCCCTATAGTCCAAATTTAGCCCCCATGTGGCTTTTTTCTATTCCCTAACTTGAAGAAACGCCTTCGTGGGAGGCATTATGCATCATCAGAAGCAGTGGTGAAGGCTGCGGAGGCGATTTTGAAGGATCTCTCAAAAATGGTTTCCAGCATGTCTTTGAAGACTGGCAGAAACGTTGGGACAAGTGCATCGTATTCAGGGAAGACTATTTTGAGAAGGACCATTAAAATTATGAGGATGAGTAAAGGTACGTTGTTAAATAAAATTGTGATCATTCTTTACTGAACAGCCCTCGTAATAAAGATGAATTAATACAAACAAGGAAAAATAAAGATTATTTTCACGAAAGTAATCTTTAACCACGAAAAGATAGAAACGCATTTCGAGAGGAATCCTCACAAAAGTGTCATTGCCACTGAAAATTTATAGTGCTGTCATTCATTACAAAAATTATGATGTATGCATGGTTTTCTCTGTCTTTACAGACTCACTCAGTCCCTTATATATTATACAATAAAACCTGCCTAAAACGGACTCCTTATAAGCCGCAAACCGGAAAAACTGAAAATAAATTTCGGAACGGAGCTATTTCCCATGTAAATTTATACTCTAAGCCTGAAAATTGTATGACGCGGAAACGGAAATACTTTTCGGGAACCGTTTGCGTAAATAACCTAATTAAAACTGATTACTTTATATGTAATGGGTTACAAAGTACGTATTTTAAAAAGTTCAACAATTTTAATGGCAACTGTACTTGCATCGAAGTTCTATGAACCATAAAGTCATAAACTGTTATTCTTCGAGGTAAAGGGAGAACAAACGCTTAGCTCTCTCAACTTTCTTCTAATACAAATGGTAAGGATACAACTGTTTTGCACTGTGTTCATTCTCAATTTAATTGTTAAAAGTGATCAAGTACGTGTAGAAGAAAACTGTGAACTTGGGTGATTTTTAAAAACATAGTTTGTATGTACACAAATTCTGTAAAATGAATTCTAAACATAACATATAGCTGCAGGAAAAATTAAGGTTATTGAAGAACACGAAAGGAACAGATGTACAGCTAAAGAACTAACTGTGTTGTTTAAAGTGGGAAATACTCAGGTTTATGAGATTTTTAAAAACTAAAAATTAAATATGAGTGATTAAAGGAAACAGGAAGGCATATGAAACTCATCACAAAGTCTACAGAGTATGACGAGCTAGATCGTGCTCTGTTCGAGTGGTTTGTTAGTGCGCGCGCGCTCAAGGAATTCCCATTTCTGGACCATTACTTCAGACTCAAGCTTTAGAGCCCGCCTCGGTAGCGTGGTGGTAGCAGGTCTGCCTCACGTTCAAGAGTTTCCGAGTTCGAATCTCGGTCAGGGTGAGTTACTTGCATAAGGTTTTTCCGGTTTTTTCCCCCCTTATCCTGAAAAACAAATGTCGGGTAACTCTAAGCTCTAAGGACCCTGGACTCGTTCGAGCATCATTTCACCAATTCCATTCATCGTCCGATATGACTTAACGTTGGAGGACGTAAATTACAACAACAACAACAACAACAACAACAACTCAAGCTTTAGAAACAGCAAGAAAGTTAGGCAAAGACAACTTCAGAGCTTTCTCCGAATGGCTCGAGAGTTTCAAACATCGCCATAACATGGCATTGAATGCTGTGCGTGGTGAAGCAAACGATGTTGATTTGCAAACAGTTGTAGATTGAAAACAGACAGAGAAACTAGACGATAAACTACAATTATTGTGTGTAAGTTGTAAATATAGTACATAATACATATCAGCCTATTATTATTTACACTTCATTCTATATTACTCCTTCACTATAAACCTATGCCACTATAACTTCTCTAATTTCTTTGTATTCAAATACAACTGTCTGTGTGACAGAAACCTGTGTAAACGGAAACTAAATGTCGAAACGATCTAGTTACGTTTCAGAGAGGTTTCACTCAACATTCACTGAACAGCAAGTCTTCTATCACTTTGTTACTCGTCATAATGTTGTGCATAGATAATTTCGAAGTAGCTAATATGGACTTGGTTATTTACTGATACAAAAAACAAAATAATAGCTATTTTCATATACTAAGACCGTTTGTGACCTTTGAACGCAAGAGTTAAATAATCCTTATCGCATTAGATAAGGCTCAATATGACAGTTCAACGAGTGAAGGCTTATATCATTCCAACATATATCTGAAAAAAATTGATGATTAATTGGGGTGATTGGAGGATAAAATAAACTTTTCCTATGAATTAATATCATTATTAGTTTTATGATCCATTATTAATGAATAACTGATTAAATTAAAGAGAACATTGGCATAAACTGTAAACTTGGTCAAACTTACAACATTTCCGTAGAGTAAAATTTTATCCATCTCTGAAGATTTAAACATTTTACATATTTCTCCATTTAAATGGAGGGAATTCAGCAAACATTCAAGTTAGACATTTTACAGTTCTGCAAAGCTCTTAAACATACGAAATTTTAAACATATTATCTAAGAAGCTTTTACACAAAATGAAAAAACTTAAAAATTTTTGCATGTAAAGGTTAGTTTGTGGTAAAGGGTTTTTCCTCAGTCTTCGCCTGACATGCTTCAGCAATGCCTAGCTCAAATATGAAATGTGTTGTTAGGTCAGCTTATGTAATTCACCAACTTTTGGTTGCAATACAATACTTCCAGAACCACTTATATGAAGAAGATAGATACATTGAAATTATATCACTCTCGTTTCAATTATATTTGTTTCCACATAAAAGCATAAACTTGAGTTTTAACTCAATGCTTACGATAACATATAGTGCTTAAGCTGTTCTTTTCATGTGAGAATAATTTGTTGTATCCTTCCCTTCTGCATGAGTGAGAGTTTTCATCTCCCGTGAAGTACAAATTCCAAAGGCGAGTTTCTTTCTTGCTCTTTTATTTAATTTTGGGCATCTAGCAGAGGCTCTATCTGCTTCAGCAAACGGCATAGTCATAGAGAGGCTAGGACGTCAATATTAAAAGAAGCTATAAAAGGAACAGACTAATTCAAGAGCTCCAAAGAGATAAATATTCATTTTATCATTTGATATGGATAAAGGTGTGATTATTCTAGATGATAGGAGGTCCTTGGCTGAACTTTTAGCTCCAGTAAGTACTTCCAGCAGGTAATAAATCTTACAGTTATTTCAGAAGCAAGAAAGTGGCTCCAGGGAGGAACAAATGAACTGAGATAACAAGACTGAACTTCTCGTATAACATAAAGTTATACTCTTGTACTTCTTGCACTCATACAGTTTGTCCTAGATTGTAGCTAAAACATACTGTATCTATATAGTAAAGCAGAAAATGGTTTAGAACTTGGGAGAGTGTTACTGCAGGTTTTCTACTATTAAAGGTCCACCAGTTTCATCGAGATGTGTAGAAGCTAAAGTAATAACCAGTGAACAAGTTCTTGAATCAGCACTCGGGAGAGCAGGAGTAGAAAACTTAATGCCAAATTGTATTAAAAAGACAAGATAATTTTGTAAAAAATTGAAGCTACTGATAGTAAAGCAATCCAAACAGTATGAATAAACTACCACATTTAGTAACCAACTTCAATTATCTGGTTAAAATTGTCTAAATCCTCTGGGGCCGGTTTCGCGACGTTAATATCCTATCATCAGCCAACAGACTGATCAACCTTTTGGTTACTTCCGGAAGTTGACGGATGGTTCGGTATCTTACTACCTTCTACTGGGGCCAACACAGACTTACTGACATCTATAGGTGATTTTAGTTAATTGATGGAAATTAATTATTTCTCCACACTAGCCGTATATAGGCTAAGGTTTTTGATAGATGGAGCCAACATGAAAAATTCAATGCAATGGCCGGGATTTGAACCACGGATCTCCTGGTTTCCGTCCAGTCGCTCTTAACCTTTGAGCTACCATGGCCAACGTGCCGTCCTGACATTAAATTCTCTAGTTGACTCGTATATTTCCCCGGTAGACCACTAGGCGCTCTCACATCCGAGATACACCGTTTATGGCGCCTTACTATCGCAAGTACTAGGCTATATACGGCTAGTGTGGAGAAATAATTAATTTCCATCAATTAACTAAAATAATTAGAGTTAAATGATGAAGCCTGGGACTCAAGTACTTACGACAGTAAGTCGCCACAAACGGTGTATCTCGAATACGAGAGCTCCTATTGGTCTACCGGGGAAATATACGAGTCAAATGGAGAATTTAATGTCAGGACGGCACGTTGGCCATGGTAACTCAAAGGTTAAGAGCGACTGGACGGAAACCAGGAGGTACGTGGTTCAAATCCTGGCCATGGCATTGAATTTTTCATGTTGACTCTATCTATACGTGATATTTCAAAATTTATCACGCGATTTTTTTTTTTTCAAAATAAATATTTTCTCCCAAACCGTTAAATGGTCCATTCAATTGTTTTAATAATTTAATTTCTGGATTTACTTCATGCTTAAATTACCAAAAATGATCTGCCACTGCTGAATTATCAATCTGTTTATACTTTATACTAGCTGACCCGGCGTACTTCATACCGCCTATAAAAGTTGTCTGAATTTATCTATATAAATAAAACAAATTCGGATTAGTTAGTTATTTATTCTGCAATTGAAGATGAAGTTTAAATATAACACAGTTACAATTTAGTTAAACAATTTAAAGCTTTCTGATCAATAATCTTTTTTTTTTTTGTCTTTGTTGTGGTGCGTAAATATATAAAGATGATGGTTTTCCGACGCGCGAACACGCAACGTATAAATTGTCAATGAAACAGTGAAACTCCAAGTTGATTCCGCAAACTTCCAACGACTGCCCTTACGATTTATTTATGGTCATCACAAAGGCCAAACGCACGGGAAATTGTACACGCTTAAAATCAAAATATAAGTCCGTTTGAATCTTCGGAATACGCGGGATCAAGATATCCTTTCCCTTGTACATTTCCTTGATAATAATTGTTGCCTTGATCACATTATTCATTAGCTTAGTCTCTTTCCAATGCTCAGTCGTGTTTGGTTAATGCTATGCAGCATTATCACAACTGTACCTACTTTTAATTTTAAATTTTGAGGTGGGAGTCTTGGCAATTCTAATGAATTTGAAAGCTCTGTGAGATCATCTACATCTGTATTTTTTGCCGCCAATATTGCTCGTTCAATCAGCCAAACACGCCGAAAAGCTCATCTTTTGAGTCTGTGAAGTAATAGAAATCTGTGGGTAATGTAATTAATCCGGTCGAGGTGACAATGGAGACTTTATATCACGGCAGAGTGAAATATCTTTGAAGACTTTGGAAGGAGAGGAATATCTTTGTACTTTGTAATGCTTTTGTTTGTTGAATATAAAAGAAATTGTGTGTGTTCCATAAACGTTTGCACGTGTATTTTTATGTTTAGTTAATAAATCGGTCCATTATCACTTCTGTCCGCCTATGTAGCGTAGATGGTAGCGGGTCTACCTCGCGTTTAAGAGGTCCCGAGTTCGACTCTCGGCCAGGGTGAGTTACCTGGATAAGGCTTTTTGCTGGGTTTTCCCTTATCCTTAAAGACGAATGTTGGGTGGCTCTAAGCTCCAAGGAAGCTGGACACATTTGAGCATCATTTCACCAATTTCATTGACCGTCCGATATGACTTAACGTTGGAGGACGCGGAATTAAAAAACAAAGAAAAAATTATCACTTCAGGTTTTTTCCTCACCTTTTAAACCTTCCTTGGACTTATACAAATATTTCAAATCTAAAATTAGGCAAATCGGTTCAGCCTTTCTCGAGTTTTTGTGCGACTAACAAACGTCAGTTCATGTATATATAGAAGATTTCTGAAATGTTCCCTCCTCCTGGATTCTAAATTACGTTTGTTCCGACCGATGTAAATCTCATCCCACTCTAAATATTTAGCTTGATAAATTTCAGATTTTTTACTATCTGAAATATTGTATATTTTAGAAAATGTAGTAGATTTTTTAAGCTGTATTTATTTTGAGGTACCAATATTATACCAACTTCCTTAAAATAATTGAAAATGTTTATTTGCCCACGGATAAGTAAATTTTTAAAAATTATAATCAGCTTTTATTTTTTAAGGGTAGAAATATCATTTATATTTTTATATTTAAATTTTTCTATCCTTTTGTATATTAAATCTTTATTGAAACAATTAATTAAAGCAGTGTTAACAATTCGTTTATATTTTGTGTTGAATTCCTCGTTTTTAGAGGAATGTTTTATTAACCTATTAAAAAGAGCAAATTTATCTGAATAGGGATTGAAACTTATTTTTTACTTGTATATAAATATCAGTATGAGTTGATTTCCTATAAATGCTAAAGTTATTATTATTATTTTTTTTTTTTTTTTTTTTTTGTTATTTTAAAATGTTTAGATACAAAAGGAAAAGTAGCCATTATTTTCAATTTCTAATGTGAACTTCATATCTTCATAACGTAAATTTAAAGTTTTAAGGCATCATATATGTGTCTCTCAGGAACTATAGCAAAGATAAAATAGTTTAATGCTGCAAACCTACACTATCTCTAGCAAAACTTAGGAAAGAAGGACTCTCCTCTGCAACACTAATTTAATGTTCCTTCTATGAATGCTTCCCATCATTCCGGTATTCTGCAGGCCTCAAACTGCTTTGTCTTCTAGGATGGTAGTAGTAGAAAGCGCGGTGACATCACACGCTGAACTCTTCTTTAGTGCGAGATGACGTCACACCGTACTGTGTGTCCTCCCCTGGATGATGTCATGAAACGTATGATGAGCAGGTACATGGACAAGGTAGAAGATAAACCGTACAAATACGAGTTTATTCAGCAAACCCATTCTGCAAGGTAATATCTGAGCGTCCACATATCCACTAATATGTGAAATTTCCCATATAATATTACTTTAGAATAAATAAATTAAAAAGATAACTAACAAAGGAAGTATATACAATGAAAAAATGCGAGTGGTAAAGTTACTGCCTGCATTTGGGAGGTCCAGGGTTCATAACCGTACGGCCGACCATTGTATTTCTTCCGCCGTTTCCCACACTTGCCAAGGTAAACTGAATTTTCGGTACCACGACCCAAAATTCCAATGTGTAAAACAGTAGTAAAATGCAAGTAGATGGTAATAGCGAATGTGCTGCCATCTATTAACAGATGATGGAAGTAGACGACTGAACGACACCCTAATGCCATATACCAGCACGTGTATTAGAAATGCAGATACAGATGCATATACCTTGTTTCACGTAAGCTTGCCCAGTATCTCTTAACGGTCACGTGACCTAATCACCTCTCATTGGTTGCTGTTGTGGTAATGACTGTCGTGCGATAAAAATTAGTTCGTTATTTAACATGGTGATATATCATTATATGTTGGAAGAGAATTGTCAAATTTATATTTTCGTAACTGTTTTAATTAAATATATTACGCAACAGAGTTGATTTATCTGAAATGCATGTTAATTCTTAAACGAATTAAAGAGGAGGTTCCTTTGCTCTCAAGCACATGGCACGCTAGCACGTGATTTAGCGGTAGTGGTGACACTTGTTTATATGACTTTTATCACTGACCTTGTTTTGAACTGGATTAGTCATGCATCGCCATTCGAGAGAGCGGGAGCTAAATTATTTTATTGATCATTTATTGCGCATGTACTTATATGTATAATGGCAGAGTCTACCGCCAGTTTTTCGCTGAAGTATCGCAAGGATAATTATTTACAAACAGGCGAAAAAAGAATTGTGTTGCATGTGTTTAATGCACTCACAGAGAAGAATTCGTCTTTGTCAGTGAGAGAAGTCGAACAGCTGTGCTCTGAAGTTACAGGTGTGAGTGTTAGATCTGTAGGAACATCGCGACATGAAATTGAGGAAACAGGAAAACTTACCACTCCAGGCAAAAGCAGGAATAAACAAAAGTGCGTGCTCGGAAAAAATACGTGAAAAGTGTTGTGCGTCGTCATGTGTGTAGTTTTTCTTTAGAAATGAACTCCCTAACATAAGTAACATTTCCTCTGCTGTAAATGAGGATGCAGATTTACCAAATTTCAGCAGATTGCTTATACAGCTGGGATTTGTGAATGAAAAAAGAGGCAAGAAAAATGTGCTAAAAGACAGAGGCGATATTGCTGTGTGGCGAAGACGCTATTTAAGGACAACCACACTGCACCGAGATACAAATCGCTAAATATACACGAAGAACACACTAAAAGTAAAGTATGGTGTGACACGACTTTTAACACTGAAAGACAAGCATTTTTGAAAGGTATGTGTGCTGGTTTAAAAAATCCCAGTGGAAAAGGCCAAAGGCCTTTCATTATAAACTCTTTCAGTTTCATTGCTCAGTTCATTATAAACTTGTATTTTTGCATGCTTTCATATCCTTATTTGTATGATTTTTGTTGATTTTATTTATCTTCCCAGCAATTATTACGACATTTACCGCAGGTTTAAATGTGAGGGGAAGGCACCGCCTATGGCCTATGACGCGAAAGCATTAGCCAATTAGGGCGTGGGGGAGGGCTGTTGAACGCGGAGTGATACATTTCAGCTGGGCAAGGTTATATGAAACCTAGAATAGTTCTATGGTGTCTGTAAACACGCTGCCATCTCACAAAAGCAGAGGTAGTGTTGTCTAAGGTAGCTACAAAACAGGAATGAACACAAGGCGGGGCTTGGCGTGGCTGACCTATCGCTACTAGCCAGTGCGGTGCATGCAACATTGTACAGTTAAGCACGCATACTGGCTCGCTTCGCCGAACCATACGGCTAGTTTCTTTCCGCGCTCTAAAGATACTAATTACAAAATTATTTTGTTTCTCCCATGGTACAGAGCTATTTTGTCTGAGGATTACTGTCCAAAACCCAAGTTTGTAGCACATCTGGTTTCGGAGATATGGAAAGATAAGGCGCCTGACTAGAAAGAAAAGAATCATTAACTGTCAGTGAAGAAAAGCACACACGTGCTATGCTGCAGTTGCATTTTGTACCTTGCATTCAGTAAAGTGGTGATCTTTTGAGTGTACACGCTGAGCAAGCCTAGTACTGGTGCCCCTCGTGGTAACTGCAACAGAAACTCGTAAGAAAACTCGTAAAATCGTAAGCAGGCTAGAAATATTGTTGTTAATGTGTACTCCTTTTTTCAAACAGTTGTCAATTAAAGACATTCTCGAAAGCACGAGTGTACTTAAAAGCGAGCGCCTCATGTCAGTAAATTTACTGGTAGGTATGTGAATTGCGGGATGAAGTTCTGGCACAAAGGCGATATTCGTTTGAACCTGATAGTTGACAATGTCGTTAACAAAATAAATTTTATGATAAGACCTGGAGGACTAACTGCGCGTCTCACACAAATCCACAAGGTATCTCGTTATGGAACCAGCGTAAAAGGACAAAGTAGTTAAAGGAACGAAAAGTAAATAAACAAAAGTAATAATCGTAATAGAAATATATACTAGATATATATGCACATCTATCTTTAATAGAAATCCCTAAAGACAAATTAAATTAATGACTGTTTTAACGTTTAGTCCAATATGAGACAGGCTGAAACATTTTTGTCCAATGTTGTGCTTGAACTATCACTTAGCATAGCCCTCTGCTGTTTTTTTTTTTTTTTTTTCCATGTGTCTCAGAGCAACAAAGCGAAGAAATCATTTTTAAAAATGTAACATCTTTCATTAACCTGTTTTAACAGTACAACGAGAGTGCACTATAAACGCTTGAAACAACTGCGTTCTAACTCACCAGTGAGAAACGAGAGACGCCTCATGGCCGGAAACGGATGGTTACCGGAAGTGTCAAGTATGTCCAGCTGGTGCACCTCGTTGCGTATGCGGTACAGCTTCCGGTGAAAATCCTCTATGGTGGGTGTGTAAGAGTCCTCGAATTTGTTGTTCAGGAACCTACAAAACAAAGCGTTGTATATTATTGCGCGATGAGCGAAAATTCATCTAGTTTTGTATTTTTCATTATAGTCAGGTTTCTGAATAAAGACATTAGATTTCGGTTAAGAGAAAGTAATTAACAATTTTGTCCTCTTTTATTCTCATTTTCCTCCCCAGTTAAATTACTTTTATCTTGAAAAACTGAAAACCTGAAAATACAGGCTGTTTGGTGAGTATCGCATGGTATTAATAAGACTAAAATTAACCATTTCTTAAAAAAATATTCTGTCACGCAAAATGTAATATTTACAAAGATGAAATATTTGCATCCACTACTGAACGGGAGTTATTGACATTTTAAAACGGTAATCTTTTTCCTCTCTCAAAGATGGTTATTGTTCTTATTGCATGCAAATTTTCATTTGTTTAGTCGAGAAGATTTGGTTGTTATGAAAACAGTTAAATTTAAACTTGTATAAAGGATGTGTTATGAATAAAACTTTCACTCTCTGATATCATTATAAAATAACCGAAAATGTAAAGACTATAATTTTCATAAGAGGACTTGGTGATGGAAAGTATACTCAAAAAGTATTTATACTTTTCAATTAGTTAATTTCAACGAAATAGGCAGCTTATGTCGAAATCTGCCGAAGCAATTTGTTGTACAAAAAGTTTAGTGTGCATTGCTTTTTTAGATGGCTGTGAATGCCCCCTTCGATAATAACTGTAACTTCATGGGACTAGGTTTGGATTTTCAGCAACACTTCCTTGCAAAACAGTATTTTACAACAAACATGCTATAGAAAAATGCAATATTTTAAGTTGTGATGAGCAATATACTTTTCACTAATGGTCGATACAATATTACTTTTAGCGAGTGGCAAATTTATATCCAACATAACTGCCAGGCCCCGCCGTGGCTCAGTGGTTAGACCGCTTGGCTCTCACCAAGGCGGCCCGGGTTCGATCCCAGGTGACCGCAAAGTGAGATTTGTGGTGGACAACACGGCGCTGGGACGGGTTTTCTCCGGGACCTGCGGTTTCCCCCGCCATCTCATTCCACCGGTGCTCCATCTTCATCTCATGTATCATCAGTGTCACCGCCTGCGGTGCCGTATGTAGTAAAAGCAACAACATAACTGCCAGAATTCAATTGAAGAGGCACACGTGTGTATTGTTAGCCCAGAACGTAACGTACCAATTCAGTACACAAGCAGGCAAGGTTCTACATCCTGGTGCCATAGCTTGTTCCAAGTCTCACTGGAAAGTTGCGAGAATCTCTATAGCTCCCCTTCCTAGCCCTTCCAGAAGATAATTGCATACCTAGGTGCCTTATTCAGCATGCCTGTCTTCTCATTTAACTCCCGAGTCGCGTGAAGTATATTGAGGATCCTTAGAGAAACGTGATAGCTTATGCCTCAGGGTTGTAATGAACAACAAAATTACAATCGCAACAGGAGAGTGTTACCCACGCATGATGCACGTTAGCTACTTGCAAAGCCTGCGAGATTTTATGTGAAAAAGCAATGTGTTCAAGCCGTGCTCTTAAGTTATTCCATTTACTGATAAGCAATTTCATAAATGTAAAATAATTATGAAGTAAAGCTAAACTATAATTTACGCACCTTAGTATAAATTACCTAAAAACTAGGCTATATTTTAGTTTATATATATAAACTAAATATATATAAACTAAAATATAGACTAGTTTTTGGGTAATTTATACTAAGGTGATTAAGCGCTATTTTGGAAAAGAGACATTGATTTTAAAAATACACAGTTGTCCTTTGTTTTTCTTTTTACTTTTCACCCAAGATTGACACTTTTTAAACTTGGTGTGGAGTATACCATGTGTATGTATAATTATTCTAGTGTTAATATAAACAACACAATTAAGATACACAAGTTTATGTACTGCTAAACATTTTACTGATGTTTTAATCTTTATTGACACATAGAACAAGTAATTTCATTACTGGTTTTTAGAACATCACATGACGTATAAGATACACGGAGAGAGTATAGAGGGAGAGCGTGAAAAATAAGTTCAAGAAGGATATATACGCGGCTTAAGAGAGGGGAGAAAATGTAAATTAAGGAATAGAAGAAATAAGGAAGAATATAGTGTGACTTCGAGGGTTCGTAGAATCAAAAGTAAAACAGAAACTTCGTACAACTCTTGCGGCAGCACAAAGACGTGACATTTACAATCAATTATCTTCAAGGTCGACTCTGTGCTCTGCCGCAAGTAAACAAACAAAAGAAATCACTGCGGTACAGTTCAAATGTCGACTGTCGCAATAAACATCACACAACTCAACAGAACTCACTCCTTTTCGCACTTTACCGCTATTTATACCTCCCAGTCATTGTTCTAGAATGCCGTAGACTTTCCGAGAACAATCGTGGCGGCAAGAGAAAGACGGAACATTTCAGATTCCATTTCAAATACTTTAAGCTTATTTTTAAAATATGCATCTAAAATGTAAATAGCGATAAGCCTGTTAGCACACTTATACAAAAACAGTTCGAATCTCGGTCAGGGTACGCTATCTGGAAAATGTTTTTACGGGGTTTTCCCTTATCCTGAAGAATTAATGTCGGGCAACCATAAGCTTTACGGACCCTGGGCTAATTTGAGCATCATCTCACCCATTTCGTTTGATATGACTTAATGTTGGAAGTTGTAAATTTTGGAGAAAACTCCATCTTAGGCACATTAACAAGAAAGGGGCAAAACTAAAATTTTTACATAGCGGTTCTAGAATGAATGGTCATTGGCTGCTTCACGTACGTCGAAGGCCAATTGAATGTACAAACCAACCAACTCATAAATCCAGTATAACATTTATAGACTTAGCACCGAATACATCATTGCATAGACTAATAACATTTACACCTGTGAACTTTGATCAATGATCCAAGGTTATTGAATGACGCAAAGTATTTCGTATGGCTTATTGCAGTGAACTGGTTTCCAGTGATTAAATCCTATAATTCAAAATAGTGCTTATGGATAAAATATAAAAATAAGTATATCGTATACTTTATATAAGTTATCAATGATTATTTCACATTCACATCTATCTCGAAAACAAGTGTCGGGTTATTTATTGTATAATTAAAACACTGTCTTAAAGTATATATAAAACTTATTACTGCATGGCATTGTGTTGAGGAGTATTGACCTCCATGATAGAGCGCTGTATTCGCTTGCTATCTTGTTTAGTAGAAGAGCAAAATATTAGTAACTTGGGGTCCAGCAAGTGCCGAAACACTTGCGAAACGCATATCTGATATGAAAGCTTACCCAATTAATTATATAACGCAAATGTAAATTAGCATTGCAGCCACCCGTTTTTCGCTTGACACAAAGGGATTTTGATCCTCTCTTTATCCTTGTTTCAATACTCAATCACGTTACATATGATTTCTCGCGCCAACCGATGCTGTACCAGATGACATAATTGACCTGAACAGAGTGTACATTCACTGACTCGCCGTGTAAGTGCGATAAGCTTGCATAAACATTTCCGATACGATTCCAAGTTTTGCGAGTAGTACGATAAGTATACAATATAAATTAATGAGCGTTATCCTGAAGAAGGGTTTTATAGTCAAGCATACACATATCGTTTGTGTTTTCTCTGCGTTTTGATTTATATACCGGGTATTTATAATAATTGTTTTGGATCTATATTTGTTTGCCAGTATTTGATTTTGTAGTTATCCGCATCAAGGCAAATATATGTTTAATCAATTTATTTGTTAATTTAATTCTATACAATGCGTATAAAACAAATTTTATGTGTAGTTTAAATTATACTATATGAGTATAAAAGTGTTCTGTTGATAATCATTCAATCTATTTATACAACTGCAGTAGAACCCCGCTTAACCGAACTTCGCTTAACCGATACGATATGTCCAAAACATAAAGCAAAAATAACACCATAGTTTTACCGGATCAGCGCCCAAAATCGAACTGGCAACCTTGCTTGAGCAAGTGACATTATCACTTATCCCTCCCCAACATTGTATTTTATTTAATACTATTAATTTCGCCCTCTACCGCATGTTCCATCCATTATTTGCCTCCAGAACAAGATCCTGCTTCTTCTATAACAGGACTATTCTTCAAAAGAATTTTGGAAGCAGGTACACGGGAGAAGAAAGGCGAAAGTTTCCACGTTTCTGTGCTTAAACTTCACTTCTGTGGTTTCGAGTGCAGCAATAAGTTAATTTCGTGAAGTTTGTGTTTTAAGTTTTTTGTTTTTTGATTACAGTAGGGTAAGATGTCTAGTAAAGAAAACGCGTGGTTATAAGAATAAAAGAAAAACTCGAAGCCCTAAGGCGAGTAGAAAATGGTGCGACTTTTATGAAATGTTGCTGCCGATTACGGCAAAGGCATACCAACCGTCTCTGATTGGGTGAAATACAAAAGAACATTTGAACATTCTTCTAACATATCAAACCGCAAAACTATGAAAGAAGCACAGTTTGAAAAAAAGTTTAAAAAGATTTGTATCTTTGAGTTACTTAGCAAGGTGAGAAAGTTAAACCATTATCTGAATCTTTCATACAAAAAAGGCCAAACTGCCTGTGGAGATGTTACGGGAAGATGTACAAAAATTCAGTGCTAATTCTGGCTGGATGAACAGATCCAAAAGCAGGTATCGCGTACGTCAATTAAGGTATTAATGACACTTTAGAAGTGTTCAGTAATCTTGATATGGCAACCTAAGCAATGGTCTTATTCTTCCAGGTTGCTTTACGTTTCATTGAACAAACTCATTAAGCTGTGACGTGACATAACTGCTCGCAAACGGTGTCAGAAGAATGTAACAGTATTTTTGGGTTATGTTCGGAGAAATTATGAATTTATAAAATATATGTAGTTGTGTGATTGGCCGAAGTAGTAATGGTATGACGTAATATGATGTAATGTGGTGACATGTGGTGCCATTGGATCGGCCAATCACAAAATTAAGTAGAAGTAACGATAATTACGAGAAGTCAATAATCTTTAGGAGGAAGATATGTTCTTCAGTCTTGAATAGTGACGATAAATCAATAATCTTGTTATAAAGAGAAAGAGATTTTTGTTGTAATGGTGGATTGTGATGAATATTGGTACTAGATCAAAAACGTTTTAAGTTGTAGTTTGAATCCGTTTAAATACAACAAACTAATGAAGGAATATATCACACAAATTTTCTCGTGGAACTCGATTGATACTTCAAAATAATCATGAAAGTGAACATATGAACATAATTTTGGAGCCGATGTTGGCCTGGATGCCTTGTACAGAAGGATCCAAGAAAGAAATCAGAATTAACATTATCTGACGCAAAAATCCTGTTACAAATGGCACCGCAACGTGGGGCCGAATAGGATAAAGAAGAGGAGATTAAAACATCGTACAGCTCCGTGGGAATATAAAAGGAAAGGAGAAAGAAGAGAGAAGAAAGAAGAAAAAGAGAACTGGTTTAAGTGAGTGAAATTAAAAAAAAAATAGTAGTAGTAGATTTATGTTGCTAAGAAAACAGAAAATAGTTAAAAAGATGGCGAGTAGAAAAGAAATAATAGTGGAAGGAGAAGTTAGTGAAAGTGTAGGAATGAGTACGGAGGATGTAGGATTAAGCAAAGATAACGAGTTAATGTTAGAAAGGATAACGAAAATGTTGATAGATGTAAAATCAGAGTTGAGTGATGTAAAATCAGAAATGTTGAGTAATTTAAATGCTAAAATAGGAGATGTAAATGCTAAAATAAGAGATGTGAAATCAGAGTTGAGTGATGTAAAATCAGAATTAAAACAAGACCTTGAACAAAATATAAATGAATTGAGGCAAGAATTAGCTCAGAATAAAGACAATATTAAAGATTTGAAACAAAGTATGTACAATTTAGATGTTAACTTAAGACAGGAAATGGCAGAAAGTGTAAGTAATTTAGAGGTTAGTTTGTCACAAAAGTTAAAACAGGAATTGCAAGGTGAGATAGCCAAGAAATTAGAGAGGGAAGAAAAGAATGTAAAGAGAATATGGAAAGGTTATTGCAAACAATAGAGCAGAATAAGAATGAAAATAGACAGGAAATTATGGAATTAAGAGAAATAATTCAGGAAACTAGGTTAGGTCAGGACATTGTGAAACAAGAAATAAAAATGGAACAAAGAGTTAGAAATATTCAGGATACAACAGGCAGAAATAACACAAAAACAAAGAGAAGAATTAGGAGATAAAGTAGAACAAAGAATCAATGTAATTTATTCTGAAATGTAATTACAATATGATGAAAGTAAGACACACCAAGAGGAAATAAAGTTACAAATTTATGAGATAAGTAAAGCGAAAGAAGAAGTAATTTTGCAAATTAAAGAGGTAAAAGAACATTTTGAAAAATAGAAGGATAACTTAGGAAAGTTGACACAAGTTATAATTGCATTACAGGCTAGTAAAGTAAATAATGTGAAAGAAATGCCTAGAATTAGAAATATAAATGACTGTGACTTACCAGGTGAATTAAGCAATCATCAGAAGTCTGGTGATGTAGTAAGTGAATGTGGTGAGTTTGCGAGTCCAGATAATGATATTAATTATCATAGAAACACACAAAACATGTCCTCACACACAGAGTTTCACAGTCTAGGTCAAAATGTATATGTATGCGAAATGTTCACACAAATACAAATACACAATGAAGGTCATAGTGGTCACATGTATGATACATCACACAGAATAATGTTGTTAATGTTTTCTAAAAGATTTGAACACACAACTAACCTAACCTTCAAACAACGTTATGATGTGCATAAAAACAAAAGTTGGATTTACCAATTTCTGGATTCTTGCAAAGATCAGGTTAGCCAACTGAAAAATATGCATCACACTAACTGTTCAAAAGTTATGAATATTGATACAGGACAGCTAGAAAAATTAATTATGTGGGCAAATCATCCAACATGAATGACTAAACAGAGAATTCTTTTGTATATAAATTGGTCAAAACTCAGTTTATAAATGGTTGTTAAAATATTTTTATATTGTTATAGCATGTTTGTGCACAGTTAATAATTCAAAATGTTAATTATAAAATACTTTAATGTAAATTTGGGGCGGGGTACAAGCCCACATGAAATCAAAGATATATATTTTAAAAAATGTGTTATAATAATGCTAAGTGGTTGTTAAATGTTCATTTATTATTATATTTCATTCAATGTATGTTTATTGTTATATTTTATGTATGTTATATTTATGTTACAGTTCATTGTTGTAAACGAAATTGTTAATTGGGGCCGTTACTCGAAATATATGGAAACAGATTGTTAATTCCTTTATTTGGTTATTTTCCATATATTTCAAAGAGGGGCATTTGTAACAGTATTTTTGGGTTATGTTCGGAGGAATTATGAATTTATAAAATATATGTAGTTGTGTGATTGGCCGAAGTAGTAATGGTATGACGTAATATGACGTAATGTGGTGACGTGCGGTGCCATTGGATCGGCCAATCACAAAATTAAGTAGAAGTAACGATAGTTACGAGAAGTCAGTAATCTTTAGGAGGAAGATATGTTCTTCAGTCTTGAATAGTGACGATAAATCAATAATCTTGTTATAAAGAGAAAGAGATTTTTGTTGTAATGGTGGATTGTGATGAATATTGGTACTAGATCAAAAACGTTTTAAGTTGTAGTTTGAATCCGTTTAAATACAACAAACTAATGAAGGAATATATCACACAAATTTTCTCATGGAACTCGATTGATACTTCAAAATAATCATGAAAGTGAACATATGAACATAATTTTGGAGCCGATGTTGGCGTGGATGCCTTGTACAGGAGGATCCAAGAAAGAAATCAGAATTAACATTACATGATTCAAATTCCTGTTACAAGAAGAAACAAAAAAAGATTACTGTGTGAAATGAACTGAATTGTGTAGTGTTTAGCACCCGCTTTTACTACATACGGCACCGCAGGCGGTGACACCGATGATACATGAGATGAAGATGGAGCACCGGTGGAATGAGATGGCGGGGGAAACCGGGGGTCCCGGAGAAAACCCGCCCCAGCGCCGTGTTGTCCATCACAAATCTCACTTTGCGGTCGACTGGGATCGAACCCGGGCCGCCTTGGTGTGAAATGTGTAGTGTTTAACGCCCGCTTTAACTACATATGGCACCGCAGGCGGTGATACCGATGATACATTAGATGAAGATGGAGCACCGGTGGAATGAGATGGCGGGGGAAACCGGAGGTCCCGGAGAAAACCCGCCCCAGCGCCGTATTGTCCACCACAAATCTCACTTTGCGGTCGTCTGGGATCGAACCCAGGCCGCCTTGGTGAGAGCCAAGCGGTCTAACCACTGAGCCACCGGGCCGCCTTGGTGAAAGCCAAGCGATCTAACCACTGAGCCACGGCGTGAAAGATAACAATCTAGCGTAGTATTGTACTAGTTTATCATATGTATTAAAAGAAAGTTCTACACAAATCTACACTTGCACTGTGTATTTCTTCCGTTTATAACCGAAAAACAGCACCCATGTATTATCCGAAATAGCTCCACCCACTTTATTTCGGATAAACGAGGTTCCACTATATTAAAATATTTTATCTTACTATCCAGTACTGGAAAAATAGAGAACTGCGTGATTTAATGCGCCGTGCCATAAGGGTATAACAGTTTAGCAGGGAAGATAGGCACCTGCCCTCTATCTACCTGTTCTAAAAAGAACATTTTTTGAAAATGGTCCATGAGTGTATGTGAACAGCATAACTGAAAAATGAAAAGACGGATAAATAACATTGGCATTGAAAATATTGCGCAGCAACTAATCATCACAATAAACTGAAATTTGTCATGGGTGTACTTCAATTATGTGTAATTATATTATAATATAATAAATGCATTGTATTCTCAGATGTCCGCTCAAGCAAGTGTAAAGTATACCATGTCACCTATCAAAATACTGCACCTAAAACTTCTGATGCACTTTTCTTGCAAGGATTTTATACTGCAAACGCTGTTTCC
This sequence comes from Mantis religiosa, assembly GCA_030765055.1. NCBI lineage: Eukaryota > Metazoa > Arthropoda > Insecta > Mantodea > Mantidae > Mantis > Mantis religiosa. Next base: position 354,936,862 of record CM060950.1, read on the forward strand.
TTGAATAATATAATGCATAATCTGAAGTAGAGAACAAAATAAAAAAATCAATTATTTTTGTATTTTTCAATAAGAATGTATGACACTATGTGATAAAATAGGCTGGGGGTGCCGAGTTGCTGACACAGCTCCTCCCCATATCGGTTGGATGATCGCCCATCGCTACCTTGCGTATGTGGGAGTGAGGCCGGCAGTCGGGTTGACACGCCTTGGCCCTATATGGGCTGTCGCGCCATGGGTTATTTCGTCTTCTTCTTCTTCTTCTTCTTCTTCTTCTTCTTCTTCTTCTTCTTCTTCTTCTTCTTCTTCTTCTTCTTCTTCTTCTTCTTCTTCTTCTTCTTCTTCTTCTTCTTCTTCTTCTTCTTCTTCTTCTTCTTCTTCTTCTTCTTCTTCTTCTTCTTCTTCTTCTTCTTCTTCTTCTTCTTCTTCTTCTTCTTCTTCTTCTTCTTCTTCTTCTTCTTCTTCTTCTTCTTCTTCTTCTTCTTCTTCTTCTTCTTCTTCTTCTTCTTCTTCTTCTTCTTCTTCTTCTTCTTCTTCTTCTTCTTCTTCTTCTTCTTCTTCTTCTTCTTCTTCTTCTTCTTCTTCTTCTTCTTCTTCTTCTTCTTCTTCTTCTTCTTCTTCTTCTTCTTCTTCTTCTTCTTCTTCTTCTTCTTCTTCTTCTTCTTCTTCTTCTTCTTCTTCTTCTTCTTCTTCTTCTTCTTCTTCTTCTTCTTCTTCTTCTTCTTCTTCTTCTTCTTCTTCTTCTTCTTCTTCTTCTTCTTCTTCTTCTTCTTCTTCTTCTTCTTCTTCTTCTTCTTCTTCTTCTTCTTCTTCTTCTTCTTCTTCTTCTTCTTCTTCTTCTTCTTCTTCTTCTTCTTCTTCTTCTTCTTCTTCTTCTTCTTCTTCTTCTTCTTCTTCTTCTTCTTCTTCTTCTTCTTCTTCTTCTTCTTCTTCTTCTTCCTATTATTATTATTATTATTATTATTATTATTATTATTATTATTATTATTATTATTATTATTATTATTATTATTATTATTATTATTATTATTATTATTATTATTATTATTATTATTATTATTATTATTATTATTATTATTATTATTATTATTATTATTATTATTATTATTATTATTATTATTATTATTATTATTATTATTATTATTATTATTATTATTATTATTATTATTATTATTATTATTATTATTATTATTATTATTATTATTATTATTATTATTATTATTATTATTATTATTATTATTATTATTATTATTATTATTATTATTATTATTATTATTATTATTATTATTATTATTATTATTATTATTATTATTATTATTATTATTATTATTATTATTATTATTATTATTATTATTATTATTATTATTATTATTATAACCTTATCTGTTGGTGGGAGACCTAAATGCTTACCATACTATATGGGGTGCACTTCGAAAATGAGCGAGAGGCAAACTAATCGCAAATTTCATAGACAGCAGTAACCTGGTTCTCCTGAATACCGCAGAACCCACTTTTTATCCGATGCATTCTACACATTCTCACACATTGACGTGGCAATCTGTTCACAACAGCTAGCAGTTTCCCTACAATGGAATGTCATCTCTTAACTACATTCTAGTGACCACTTTCCGTTTCTTGTCAATCTCTTAGCACGGGATCTGTGTTCCGCACGACTGCCCAGCTGGTGCTTTGATTGTGCCAACTGGAATGTCTACAAGCAGTTGGCGGTCTTCTGCGGTAATGCCGCAGTGCTATGGCACCATCTGTATGAAAACGAAAGAAAGAGAAGTGTTTTTTTACTTTATTTACGTCCGCCCCAACGTTAAGTTATATCGGACGGTGAATGAATTGGGCGAAATGATGCTCAAATGAGTCCAGGGTCCATGGAGCTTAGAATTGCCCGACATTCGTCTTGAAGGATATGGGAAAACTCCGGAAAAAAACCTTATCTAGGTAACTCGCCATGACCGAGATTCGAACTCGGGACCTCTTGAACGTGAGGCAGACACACTACCACCACGCTACAAAGGCGGGCAAAAAAGAGAAGTGTATAGGAATTGAGCAAAAAAAGATTGTTTCTGGGTATCTGCTCCCTTGTGTGAATAGCCGCGTTAAACGCAAGTGCTCTGTCCTGGCTGTTTTCCTTGGCTTGGTGCCGATTCCAGAACGGCACCGTCTACGCCCATAAGCGCCTGTGTTAAGGGCTAGGTTGTCTGCTTATACACGGCTTCTTATGGGAGAAGGTAGTGCCGAGATTTCTCGGGCGCATAACTTACGCTTTATCTGCTAGAGTGCAGTAAAGCACAGGACTTAGGATACCTGTGTCGCGAAATCGTACACGAACGCTTCGTATCACATTCTCCATGAATTGTATCATCAAACTTTTACTGTGCTCCTTACACCTGTGGGTAAAAAGATTACGGATGTACTAAATATCTATTTCCGTTTCTCTGTACGTTTCTGTTTGGTACAGTATATTATACAATAGGATGGATTATTGATAAGATTACCTAAATCGTTCGAAATTGGTACACATATTTATATTTTAACAATCCTTATTTATTTTGTATGTATTTATTCATTCATTTATTATTTATTTATTCATTCATTATTATTTAATTAATTAATTAATTAATATGGCACCACCTATACAGTGCCTCACTGGCCGCCCCTGCCATTTTTTAAATATCATAACCATCTCTGTATATTCCTTGTAACAAAATGGTTATACTGCAGGATGCAGCAGCTTTTTTATTCTATGGGATGTCGCCCGATATGACAACGTTGGAGGACGAAAATTAAAAAAAAATTATATTCTCTGAAGTAACGACAAACTGATTACTACTCCAGCGCCTTCTCAATTAAGTGTCCATAAAATTTCATCTTACAAATGCATCTTATCATAGATCCAGAGTATCACTAACAAACTAATGAATGAATTTACAGAATCTTGAAAATGTCATCGAGCAACAAAAGATTGATTAATAATAGTAATTGAGAACAGACCACTCTCCAACAATAAGCAATGTTTGATTATGCATCATTGTTGCTAACTATGATACTATAATAACATTCATTCACCATGGAGAGAACTTTAGAGATTATCGCATCGTTCTGCGGTACATTTCGTTTTGTTAAGTTTATTTATAAGATCGACTTTATTTAATTTTTCGCTGACTGTTTTAGTTAGCTATTGATTTTCTTTGTGTTTAGATATAAACATCTGAAACCAAATAACCGAGGTAACGCGTGTGCAAAGTTAATTGTTATTAGTTCATGAAGGTGAAGAAGTTGGAATTATTGTGAACGTAAGTAACCTACAAAGTAATTTTGTGAATTACAACGTGATCTTAATTGACGACTCTCATTAACAGATCACTTAACATCATAATCTTTCTCTCCATCATTATAAATAAGAGTAAATGACTAGTAATTTATCTAATCAGTATTCCCATCGCCAACCAGAATATGGCGCCTCCGTAGACTGTCCTAGACGTGATTACTTTGAACATGGCGCTGAAAACAAACCTATACAAATAGGAACGTCTGCCTTTATCGAGATACTCAAGATAAGACAATTTCCAAGTGCCGACTCAGTAGTGGTGCGCCTAACAGGACACCAGTTGACTCTGGCGTATCTCTACGAGCATGGATTTGATTCTCCAATAATTGTTAATGAAAAGGAAGGTTTGGAAATCCTTTTGCCTCCAGAAAATTTTTCACCAAAGGATGTAGAGAATTATATTGGGTCTGATAGAGTGGTAGATGTAATTGATGTTGCATCTCAGAATGACATTAAAATGAAACTCGGAGAATTTGTTAAGTATTACCTGACACCACCGGAACAAAGGACTAGGATACTAAACATGATCAGTCTGGAATCTTCAGATACACTACTCTCGCCACTAGTACAACCACCATATATTGCCAGAGAGCTAGACTGGGTTGATCATGTGTGGCCAGAAGATAAAATATTTGATAAACCTAAGGTGCAGAAATATTGCTTAATCAGTGTTCAAGACTCGTATACTGATTTTCACATTGATTTTGGTGGAACTTCTGTTTGGTATCATTTATTTAAAGGAGAGAAGATATTTTACTTAATAAAGCCAACACAAGTAAATCTATTCTTATATAAGCACTGGATGACATCAAGCGCACACCGGGAAACATTTTTTGGAGATAAGGTTGATATGTGCTATAAATATGTGATGAAAGAAGGTGAGACCATACTGCTTCCCACTGGATGGATACATGCCGTGTACACGCCTACTGATTCTCTTGTTTTTGGTGGAAACTTCTTGCATAGTCTTAACGTTCCTATGCATCTACGGATATACGAAATTGAGCGGGAAACGAGAACACCTAAGAAATTTAGTTTTCCTGCATTTGAACTTACCAATTGGTATGCTGCAAAAAAATTAACTGAAGATCTCAGACGTATGCGAGAAATGGGTATCGAATGCCCAAACCAGGTACTTCAGGGTGCAAAGGCACTCACGGTTGCACTGATGAAGTGGAACAAGAATAAAAAAATTAACAAGAGTAAAGGTAAACATGTACTTTCAAGTATCAGTGAGGCAAAGCTCTTGGAGGATCTCAGCAAAGAAGTGAGACGAATGGAGAAATACGTAAAATCGTTAAATCCACCACCACCAGAACGTAAATCTCAAAGGAAGAAAACGAAAACTACATGTGGTTTGTGTTGTTCTGCTCTAACGAGGTGCAATGCTGATAATGCTGAACCTAATTCGCCACCGGAAGAAATAGAATGTGGCCAGACATCTGCTACATCCACTGGAGAAGAACAGCACGCAAATAATTTGGACTCTGTTGATGAACCGGATGTTGCATCAAAATCGCTAAATCCACCACCACCACCAGAACGTAAATCTCAAAGGAAGAAAACGAAAACTACATGTGGTTTGTGTTGTTCCGCTCTAACGAGGTGCAATGCTGATAATGCTGAACCTAATTCGCCACCGGAAGAAATAGAATGTGGCCAGACATCTGCTACATCCACTGGAGAAGAACAGCACTCGTGAGGGCTTCAGGGTGGACTAAATACAGTAGTCCTGGACAGGCATCTACAGCAACAAGAGAAGAACCAGTGCGCAAATGTCATCTGCATCTCTAATCTCAGCTGGAAATGGGTATCTTCCAGCCGGGAGTTTTAACATCAACTGTGTGTGCTGTAAATACTTGAAACGGAAACTATTGTTAATTTTGTCGTAACAGATAGCATTGTACTTAAGATATTCTGGTCAAACATCTGTTGTATTACAGTGCATCACTTCCACTAGCCGCTATTTCTTCTAATTCAACTAGTAATAATATTACTTGTCAAATAATACCATGTGTTATATTATTTATTACTTCACTGTGGTTAAAGTATTTTTTTACGTATTGCACATATTTCTCATTAGAATGTTAATCCAGATAATCTCGTGTGCAAGAGGAATACAGATAAAAGAGTAAGCAAATGGTAAAAACGTATGTACATATTGTGTATTGACCTTGAAATTTCATTTCTACAAGCTATTCTAACAAAAACAGATATTGTTTACTATAGTAAAATATAATAGCATTGCTTGTCAAATAATACTATGTATTAATTAATGGAAATTAATTATTCTTTCACACTGGCCGTGTGTAGGCTAAATTGTGGAAACGTAGAGTCAGACTGAAAAATTCAATGCCATAGCCGGGATTTGAACCACGGATCTTCTGGTTTCCGTCCAGCCGCACTACCATTGTGCTACTATGGCCAACGTGCCGATATGACAATTTAGCCTACACACGGCCAGTGTGAAAGAATAATTAATTTCCATTAATTAACATAATAGTGGTTAATTATAAAGCCCGGGCCTTAAAGTACTTACATGTAGTAAGTCGCCATTAAGGTAGTTATCTCATGTGTTTATGAGAACTCCTAAGTGGTTTACCGGGAAATACGAGTCAGTTGGAGAATTTAATGTCATATCGGCACGTTGGCCATAGTAGCACAATGGTAGTGCGGCTGGACGGAAACCAGAAGATCCGTGGTTCAAATCCCGGCTGTGGCATTGAATTTTTCAGTCTGACTCTACGTTTCCACAATACTATGTATGTTTTTTACGTATTGCTTATATTTCTCATTAGAATGTTAATCCAGATAATCTCGTGTGCAAGAGGAATACAGATAAAAGAGTAAGCAAATGGTAAAAATGTATGTACATAATGTGTATTGACCTTGAAATTTCGTTTCTACAAAATTATTCTAACAAAAACATATATTGTTTACCATAGTAAAATATAATAGCATTGCTTGTCAAATAATAATATGTATGTTTTTTACGTATTGAACATATTTCTCATTAGAATGTTAATCCAGATAATCTCGTGTGCAAGAGGAATACAAATAAAAGAGTAGGCAAATGTTAAAAATGTTTGTACATATCGTGTATTGACCTTTAAATTCCATTCCTTTTCAATAACATCACGAGAAACAACTGAATGGAAATAATACTTTAGGAAATGACAAAAGCTTTAAATAATTTAAACCAATAGTAACAAATAGCTTGGACATGTATTATGCTACAAAAACCGAAATAAATTGTATATTTTAAATAGATTCACATTTCTTGTTTAGTGCTTGTCTTTTATAGTTTACAAGTTGTACAGAATGAAACAAAATAATTTTCGAAAGAGCAGTTCACAGCTTACTCATATATTTAATTTATTAGTCCTGTAAATACCTTAAAATAACTGTTGAAAATCTTAGTGTCACATTCTGAAAAATGGTGAACTTACATACTCTTGTTTATCAAAGTTTCGTTCTTTCTCTTTTCATACACAAACAAGGAAGAAAGAGGGGTGGGGGTATTTCTGTAGTCTTTTATTCGTGAGACCTCAATACGCGTATTCGCTATGACATCTCTGTATCTCATTTTATGTGGAATGCTTACTTCCTTTTCTACTGGCAGTAAGTAACAAAATTAAAAAAATATTTTAAGCCGTGTATATTACTGTGTATCACAAATATCGATTCATTTAATGCTGCCACTTAAGGGCTTTTAACTTTAAAAAAGCATCTATATTTATTTCTGTTTGTGTTAAGACAACAAAATGCTGATATTTCCAATTTGTTTAATTATTAATAATTTTTTATAAATTTTAATATTAAAGGAATCTTATTTTGGAACGAAAATGCATGTTTCTGGATAAATATTTTTAGGAGTTATAAATTATTATGCGTGTAAAATATTAACTAATTCAAAGTTGTTACGCTTTTCACGAGTAAAGCGGAATATTTTATTTGACAAACATTGTCATTTCTCGAAATGTTGTTTATCATTAAGGTTGCCAGAATGACCTCAAGGCAAGCCTAGAACAAAGTGAGAGTGAGAGATACTCGGACAGACTCGTTACTATTATTAATAATAATAATAATAATAATAATAATAATAATAATAATAATAATAATAATAATAATAATAATAATAATAATAATAATAATAATAATAATAATAATAATAATAATAATAATAATAATAATAATAATAATAATAATAATAATAATAATAATAATAATAATAATAATAATAATAATAATAATAATAATAATAATAATAATAATAATAATAATAATAATAATAATAATAATAATAATAATAATAATAATAATAATAATAATAATAATAATAATAATAATAATAATAATAATAATAATAATAATAATAATAATAATAATAATAATAATAATAATAATAATAATAATAATAATAATAATAATAATAATAATAATAATAATAATAATAATAATAATAATAATAATAATAATAATAATAATAATAATAATAATAATAATAATAATAATAATAATAATAATAATAATAATAATAATAATAATAATAATAATAATAATAAAACAAGCAGGAAAAAACATACAAAACATACAACAGGAAAACAAGAACTGTCCACATGGGAACAAATCTTTATTTCAAAAAATAGGAACAAAGTATTCAATTTCGACATCCCCCAGAAAGATTTGTTCAGCAAGTTCCTCGAACCGCCACCAGAGGAGACCGATGACAAAATATTGCCAGCTACACCAACGAGAACCAGTCGATGTCCGGCTGAAGATAGAGGGAAGGCCTCTGAAACTAGTTCCGGGAAAATTTAAAAGTAAGTGTTGTTTAGTGTCATTAATCGACTCCCAATTAATTTAATTTATAAAACAACACTGTTTTCAACACTTCCATGAAAGGATTTACAACAATAGATGTTATCAATAGTCGCGTTGCCGTGTCTTGCCAGTGTTTGTTTTGCGAGCCGAACATTAGAGACGCAACAGTGAAAGGCTTTCGAATAAGAATAGAAAGCTGCGTTTTATTACAATAACATATTAGCAATAGAATATAATTATACTAAATAGTTAAAGAATAATATCATATTCAAGGAGGCGAACCCAACGCTTAACGGCATCATGGGGCGGAAGAAGAAGTCATATTCAAACACGTAAATTAAAGTTATTGGCCTGTTTACCCGAACTTATTCCAAAACCGGGCAGCGTCCGGAGTTCTGGCAACCCATTTTATACACTGGCAGAAAAAATGCAACACCATCCAGGACTACATTCACTGAAACATGGGCATACTATGTAGATACTGATAAACTTGTCATATGTCTTATCATATGATGCTATCATGATGTATTACCTATAACATAACTCTTCTTTAAAGTTAAACAGTCCTTGAAGTGTTGCATTTTTCCCCAGCGAATTTGTTTCACAAACAACGTTAAAATATTTTTCCGCACTTGCTTTTTAAGTTTCATCCAAATACTTGAAAAATTGTACTACGTATCAGAACTCTAGAAAAAGATCTTCATAATAAATTCAACATTTAAGGTTACAAATATTGGTACTCAGTTGCATATATACGCTTAGAAAACCACGCGATTCATCAACTTGTTTGTAAAAATTAAAATATTGGTCATATGCTTATAGGAGCAAGAAAAGCGGTTTCTCCTCTCTCTCTTCTGATTAAATTTTCATGGCAGGATTTTGTTTTAAACCTTTCAGTCCTTATTTGTTTTATATTGGAAATATAAGTTATAGTTTATACAGCAGAGGGGGACACCTCACACGCTTAGACCTACTGGATTCATTGTGGCTACCACAGGAAGAAGGAATGAAGAGAACGAGCTACAGAAGGTTACAAGCCACAGAGATGCGTGGAAGTCCCTGCAGAATATCAAAATAGATTAATATAAATTAAAACTATTTATACTTCTATTTCATATTTGGTATAAATTCCAAAGAGGCATTTATATATGCGATAGGTAATAACCTCAAAACATGTAGCAGCATTTTTGAAGCAGTTATAATATGCCATCAGTTTGAACATCGAGGTTACCTTAAGTAGAACTTTTAGATTTCAACTACCACTCTATTACAAGGTTCGGAATGGTCATACTACAGATCTTTAGTACCTATGCTCCTGAGCGAGAGGGATGGCTCGGAAGGTATCGTCTGTGGTCCCCATTCGGGAGGCCCCGGTTCGATTCCCGTGGCCCACAAACCTGATCCATGGATTTTTAGGAGGTTTTCCCGGGTCACCAGGCGAATGCTGGCTAGACTATCCCCTAAATGTCCTGTCCCTTCATTTCATATCCATTATCGTTTCACATCAACTCTTATCTGGTGCTCTCTTTCAGGGTAGAAGTGTCGGCGGGTGTCTTGGCGGTGCATGGCAGAATGATGTGCACTGAGTAAATCACTTTCTCCTCCGGTAAGTGGGCTGCCGGTCTCCGAACCTAACTCCCGTGGTGGGACTGTTTCCGAACCAGTTGTCCTGGCCTGCCGGGAAGCTTCAATCTAAGAAAAATGTAGGGACCCTGCCCTCTGGACTGTCGTGGCCCCTTGGAATGGTCACCCTCTGTCTCCTCTCCCCCTATCCTTCCTCCCAATGATGCCTCACTTGGGGCATACGTACAGTAAGCCAAGTCTGGTTGCCGTGACGAGTCCCCGCCGATATAATCCAGTTCCAGTTATGCCCCTGACTGTTTGTCCTCGGGAAGGAGAATTGAATTCAAGTCAGTTCGAAAACTTTTCCTAAGTCAGGACACAGTTTTCAACTTTTAAAATTCAGTTCCAGAAACTTTTGTAGTACAATATAGAGTAAACCTTAGTAATTCATAGTAAACAAAAATAGAAGTGCTGCTATTTAACATTTCAAACTGGTAGAGTTAGATTACTTCCGTAAAAACCCTGGCATAATGCATTGCTTACCTTAGGAGCGACTCTCATGGGCATTCATGAGGCACCAAGCGGATATTGAAAACAGGCTCGCCAGCTGAACACCCAGGGCTTTCATGGGAATACGGCTACTATACCCAGATGTTTCATACGCACTTCCACATTTCAAAATGAAAACTTGTTTTACAATTCAATTACATAAAGGGTTCTAAATTGGTCTGACCAGGGGAGAGATGACAGCAGGGGTAGAATACTCAACAGCTATACATACTGAAACTCTCCGGTGGCAGCTAGAACAACCGCCTCGCTCCTCTCTACGGGTTTACAATCCCCTGTAAAACGAGGGTATTGTGCTATGCACGCCGAAACTCTTTCCGACACTTCAAACCCTGAAATTGACAAACCAGGATGAAAAGTGAAGTGAAATGATAATGGAGATCAAATGCAAGGACAGGAAATTCGGGAGATGTAATTAACCTTCCCAGCATTCTCCTAGCTACTACGATAAACCCCCGAAGGGTACGTGTCAGGAATGTCAGTTACGAACCCACGACCTCCACAAACGCGGACAATAGATGCTACCACTCCTTGCGGCATCCTACTGGATTGTTACCATCGGGTACAACAATTTACAAGTTATTACATTCCAAGAAGTAGAACTTTCCTATGCTCTTGTTAATGTCTCAGCAAGGCTTCGAAAGGTAAAGGAAGATAACGAGTAAGGTTTGAAGTTCATATTTTGAAGGAGAATATGAGATACACAGCAATATCCAGATAAAACTCTGGAGTACATCTAGACATGACTTACAATAACAATGAAAAGATAAGATAACCTAGGAATTTGGAGTGCAGGATGCTAAAAGAATGCGATAAAGGTGACTGAATGCATTAGTAGTGCAACTTTGAAAACGTGGAGGCGAAAAATGCGTGTTACTTTCTCCCTCCGCGTCAGCGTCAACTCCACGCCATAGGCAGATGGAGTGAGAGGTGGAGGGTGACCATCAGTCCGCAGAAGAGCTCTACACTTCTGCTGGTAAAGGTTCGCAGCTGGCGGCCAGAAGGTTCCCTGAGGTTGCGGCGGAGGAGAATACCTTGGGTACCTACTCTGCCGAGTATCTGGGATTCCAGCTGGATCGCGGCCTCACGTTCACTCTGCATGTTAGAGAAAGATGGTGTTGGCCATGCCGCGCTCAGGCAGCTGTATCCAATATTCCTAACACACCCATTTACCTTAAACTACGTTTGTATAGTGCGATTATCCCACCACTGATCTGTACGGATGCGAGGTCTGGGGTTCGGCGGCTCGTTCCACCAACCGCAGATTGCAAACCGTCCAGAACAGGGCACTAAGCATAATCTACGATACGACTGTAGGGTCCCGTCACATATCCTACACATCCAGTCCGGCATACCTTACGTTGAGGACGTGCGTGAACGACTATGCACAGTGTGTATCAAGATCACCCCACATCAGCTGGTTAACACCCTTGGTCAATGCGACCATCGGCTTCCGCGGAGACGGAAGAGCTGTCGCCTACCAAAGATGCCGTTGGTAGGTAACGTCTGCCTCTCCTCCTTTCATACCAAATTCCACCAGGTTAAGGCGCATTGGGCTTGGTCACAGTTGGACGGATGATATCGCTGTCGTGCCCGAAAACATACATCAGAAACCTGGCCATGCCCATAAATCCTGTACCCTAACCCCATTGGACCTCTTGCATCCGGTCTCGCCTCACTTGACAGACTCACAAAACAAAATGAAGCGGCATCGGGCTCTGGCACCTCGCGCCAGAAGCACATGCAGAGGCCAACCGCACCGTCATCAAAACTAACCACGTACAAAAGCTTGCATGAAATTACTACACCTTTTTGTAATGCACGGGTAAATCCACAAAGTGTATAAGGTAATATGGCGACCATGGAATACTGGACGACCTGTACTCACTCTTGGCGTATTGACCTTTAATGACCCAGCGCTTGTTATCTTGTTTACTAGAAGAGCGAAATATGAGTAACTTGCAGGGGCGGTTCCCCCATAAGGTTGCAGGTTTGCGCTACACCCACTGATTCTGAATATACAACAGGTGCATTTTGCACATTAAAGCTGTACTTGTTTGCATTGTTTTATATACAAACATGTTTCAATTACGCTTATCGTCTGTAGCTGCCCATGACCGCAGAAGTCGTAATAAACAGTAATTAGCTGCAGGAGCCGCAGGTTTGCAGCGAAGAGTTAACCTAAGATTTCACCCAAATGTGGGCTCTCTGAGGGGGTTGCGGGAAGGTGAAGAGAGGGGAGTGGCTTCTTATACATTGCTTAAATGGAGGTTTATAAACCTCGCTCCTCCTACTCTTAACAACGGCTATAGCGTGACCTTCAGGCTTAGCTTCTGTGTGCTCTGCTTTTCGAACACAGGGAGCATTTAATTAAATGCATGGAGGTTATTCAGAAGAGAGCTCTGTTAAACAACAACCTCACACTTGTTCAGGCTTCTGGGTTTATGGCCACTTTGAAAGATTATAATTTTGTATTCTGGCTGTCTTTCTTCTACAAGATCATACCACATGTGGACATTTTGTACAATCAGCTGCAGAAACGAGACTGCAATGCGACATTTGCGATCGCCCGGCTAAACGCATTTAAAAGGGAAGTGCAAAAGGTAAGAAATACCGTGGATATCGAGGAACAGGAAGAAACTGCAATTACGAGGAGAAGAATAGAAGATCATAATGTGAAAAGAAGAGAAGCTCTTGAAGTATGTGACATTCTTAGAGAAGCAAAGGACAGATTTAGCTTCACGGGGCATCTGGCAGCCTCAACTTTGTTTCATCAAGAAAATTTCTAAGACATTTCCAGAGGATTCCCTTAGAGAAACAATAAGGTTCTATCCTTTTATCATTGGAACAAAAATTCGTAGAGAACTGACTGTAATTTACAGTCGAGAGGAATTTCGTGGAATGTCCGGCGCTTTGTGCTTGATGGACTTCAATAAGGAAAACAATTTATGTGCTACATTCAGCGAATATGTCAAACTCCTCCGAGTACTGTTAACTATGCCAATGTCTACCGCTGAAGCAGAATGCTGTTTCTCAACTTTAAAAAGAATAAAAGCTTTCCTTAGGAACACAATGTCACAGGACCGATTGACAGCATTAACAATGCTTTCAATTGAGAGAGATTTTGTTATGAAGATCAGCGACTTCAACGCAAAAGTTATCGATAGATTCGCCAGGTCTAAGGAGCGTAGAGCAGAGAATCTGTATAAATAGGTGAGTCATTACTACTCTATATTTTATTTTTCATTTGTGCACCACCAATAATTTAACCCCCCAGCCGCCACTGATAATGACCATGTCTCTGTGAACGACCTAGTTCAGCATTTCACGGGGACGATTCTTTCGGCTGCAGAACAATCTATTCCGCGATCGAGAACGCACGTACGTCATTTTCCTGCCCCATGGTGGACATATGACTGCCGGAATGCTATTCGGGCTCGAAGGCGCGCTCTTGGGAATTTCCAGCGGCGCTCTACTCTCAATAATCTTATCGAGTACAAGAAAATGCGTGCGAAATACAGACAAGTGATTAAGAATAGCATGGGCCAACTTCGTGTCATCTTTCAATCAACATACACCTTCCTCAGTCGTATGGGATAAGTTAAGGCGTGTGTCTGGAAAATCCACATACATGCCAATCGCCGGTCTTAAAGGCGCTACAGGTGTCGTTGTTGATCAGCACGATGTAGCTAATACTTTCGGCAGTGCGTTCGCTAAAGTGTCTAGCTCAGATAACTACTCGCCTGATTTTCTAAAAATTAAGACTCAGGAGGAATCTCAAAGTTTCTCTTTCTGCTCTAGAAACCTTGAAGACTACAACTGTCTCTTCACCATGGCAGAGTTAGAACACGCTCTTTCATCTTCACGACCATCTGCACCAGGACCAGACGGCATCCATGTGCGACTGTTACAACAAACTTTTCCCGAAGGGAAGGTGTTCCTACTGGAGTTGTATAATCGTGTCTGGGTTGACTGCACTTTTCCTGAGAAGTGGCGGGAGCACACCATCATACCCATTTTGAAAGCTGGGAAGGACTGCCATCTGCCTTCCAGCTACCGTCCTATTTCCTTCACGAGTTGCGTGTGCAGGGTGATGGAAAGTATGATCAATGGGCGGTTGGTGTGGTGGCTGAAAACTCACAACATTCTGACAAACATCCAGTGTGGATTCCGACGTCGCCGTTCCACAGTAGACCATCTGGTGTAGATGTCCACACAGATCATGAACGGCTTCATGAAGAACTGTCAGACCGTCGACATATTTTTCCATCTGGAGAAGGCTTATGATACGTGTTGGCGTGCAGGTCTATTACGCAATTTGCACAGCTGGAATGTACGTGGGCGTCTACCTGTTTTCCTTCGGGAGCTCATGAGCAACCGCGTTTTCCGAGTAAGGGTCGGCTCAGTCTTTTCGAACCTGTTTGTCCAAGAGAACGGTGTTCCTCAAATATCGGTGCTAAGCATTACACTATTTTCTATTGCCATTAACTCTATCTCCAAATGTTTTCCTCGAGGAGTTTCATCGTGCTTGTTCGTAGACGACTTCGCCGTATACTGTACTTCACGACGCACTCCATTCGTGGAACGCTGTCTGCAGCAATGTTTAGACAATCTCCACGATTAGAGTACTAAAAACGTATTCCGCTTCTTCACAGAAAAAACAGTCTGCGTCAACTTCTGGTGCAATAGGAGTCGATTACCACCTTCACTCCGACTCGGTCCGCACGTCCTACCATTTTCAGATGAAACGAGGTTCCTTGGACTGATTTTCAATAGAAAGCTTAGCTGGACATCTCATATAGCACAACTGAAAGTACGATGTGAGCGTTCTCTTAATATACGCGGGTACTTAGTGGAAAATCGTGGGTTCGGATCGCTCAGTGCTGCTTCGTTTGTATCGCACACTGATCCGATCCAAACTGGACTATGGGTGCATCGTTTTTTCGTCAGCTTGTCCATCTGCGCTGAAGGAATTAGACACGGTCCATAACTCTATGCTTCGTTTAGCTACTGGAGCATTTCCAACAAGCCCAGTAGTGAGCCTCTACACCGAAGCAGCAGAACCTCCTCTGCAATATCGCCGAGAGGCTTTGCTGGGCAATTGCGGCTGTGGTCTGAATAGTATGCATTCGCACCCGACGTTTGCACCGTTTTTCGACACGTTAATTGACGGGCGTTATAGGAACACAAGTGTAAATCCGAAGTCGTCAGGTTTTCGGTTCCGGGAGCTTCTAAGGATGCATGCACTTGAAATGCCTAGGATGTTTCTTAAGGGCGAAAGAGTGTATCCTCCATGGTTGCGTGCAGTATCCCACATAGATCTTGGGATGGTGGTGCACAGGAAGACTACGATGCCCACGTGTAGTATCCGCAGTTCCTTTTAGAGTTTGTATCATGTTTTAAAGACCGTACTTTAATTTATACAGATGGATCTAAAAGCTCTACGGGTGTTGGATGTGTTTATGTCCATGGAGCCGAACCCTATACATTCGGTTTCCATGGCAGTACTTCCATTTATAGTGCAGAGCTCTATGCAATATACCGAGTTATACATGTTCACCGAAGAAAGTTGGGTGATTGTCTTATCCTAAGTAATTCCCTAAGTGCACTTCAGAGCCTTCGTGAGTTGTACAACCAACACCCCATTGTGCAGCGTATACAGGACGCCCTCCACGTTTTACATGCCTCTGGCGTTAGCGTGTTGTGCGCATGGATTCCTGGTCACGTAGGCTTGCATGAGAATGAAATGGCGGATTTGGCAGCAAAGATGGCAAGCATAGAACCGAGTGTCAACATCCCTTTTGTCACCGCGGTTGCATGAGAATGAAATGGCGGATTTGGCAGCAAAGATGGCAAGCATAGAACCGAGTGTCAACATCCCTTTTGTCACCGCGGAATACTTTGGGCTTGTTGTGCGTAGAGCGGCACTGTCGTGCTGGCGTGAAGAGTGGTCTGCTCTGCGTAATAACAAGCTCAGAAGGCTGAAAGAGCTTCCGCATAACTTAGCGATCTCCTGTCGCTTATCCCGTCGGGAGGAAGTAAGTTTGGCTTGGTTGCGTATTGGGCACTGATACCTCTCACACAGTCACTTGTTAAAGAAGGTCCATGCACCTATTTGCGCATTGTGTAGTCAAGCACTCTCGGTCCGTCATATGCTGCTAGGCTGTATTCACCAAACAGACCTGCGGGAGTCTCTGCAGCTGCTGGCCAGCTTGACGGAGATCCTGGCAGACAATAACTCTGTGGTGGAAAAAGTCCTACGTTACATCGCTAGAGTTGATTTTGGGATTTAGTCGTTTGTTTCTATAGTCTGTTACTTTATATTTTTGTTTTTGTTTCATAGTCAATCGCTGGCTTCTGCCACTGTTATAGATATATATCTTTGTTTTATATTCACATGAAATATTCTATAGTATATTCATATTTTATCCATTGCTGTCCTAAGTTCCTTTATAAGTGATGTATTGTTTTGTTTTTGTTTTTTCTTTTAAATGTTTATTTTAATAGATATATTTTTACTTAGTGTGTAGGTTTATACATGTATTCTGCCACAATGGTTTTTAACGGGCGCTGATGACCTTGAATTTGAGCTCCCTTAAACACAAATCATCATCATCCGGGTCCTCCGGTTTCCCCCACCTTCATTCCACCAATTGCTACATCATTCATTCATTCCAGACGTTGGGCCGACTCCTCAACCCTAATCTCATCTACGAGGTTAATATGCTTCGGCTCCCTCGTTCTGAGGGACCCCAGCGACTCCTAACACCAGCATTGGTAAGAAAAGGAGACATTGTTTATTATTATTATTATTATTATTATTATTATTATTATTATTATTATTATTATTATTATTATTATTATTATTATTATTATTATTATTATTATTATTATTATTATTATTATTATTATTATTATTATTATTATTATTATTATTATTATTATTATTATTATTATTATTATTATTATTATTATTATTATTATTATTATTATTATTATTATTATTATTATTATTATTATTATTATTATTATTATTATTATTATTATTATTATTATTATTATTATTATTATTATTATTATTATTATTATTATTATTATTATTATTATTATTATTATTATTATTATTATTATTATTATTATTATTATTATTATTATTATTATTATTATTATTATTATTATTATTATTATTATTATTATTATTATTATTATTATTATTATTATTATTATTATTATTATTATTATTATTATTATTATTATTATTATTATTATTGTTGTTGTTGTTATTATTATTCAACATATAATACTGCAGGCATCTCCTGTTGGGTTGGCTGTTCTGGTTAAGGCATACTGTTGCGGTATGGTCAGCGGATATAATTTTAATGATGAAGATTTGTAAAGATTGTTAATCCAAAAATCGATTTTTAGAAACCAATTCGCCTCCCAGCGTCCAAACGTTTTGTATACTATCAACCACTTCCATCTATTAGGTATAAAAAGCTCTTAACTTCCATTACCTATCTGACCACCTCACACCTCAAAACATACAAGTTCACCTTAAAGGCGAGAACACACGAAGCACAATCACAATCACTGTTTATGTATGTGAACACTAAATATGGTGAACTAAAGTAACACGAACGTAGCACTCGTAAACACACGTGGTGAGAGGAAGGCTGTCAACCATTCCACTCGGCTGCTACTGTGCGACTTTAATTGGCATTTCTGAATAAGGTCAAATAATATTGGGTCAATCTGCCTCCTAACTAAGACCTTCATTAACTTTAAAAGGGCAGACTTAATTCAATATAATCTGCGTATTATCATAATAGCATTCATAGTATTGTGGATGACATAATGATTTAATGTTTTCCAAGGTTTCTCTCTACTTCTCGCTCGCTCGCTCGCTCGTCGTGCTGGCTGGCTGTATTTAGCCAGAAGGTTTTCGCTGCGTGCCCACCCGTTTTGGGTTTCAAGGCAGGTAAGGTTTGTTCAGGATGTTGTAGGGTGACTTGGGGGTTATTAGGTTGGAATTAATTTGTAAGGATACTGTAATTGTACCTTGGGAATGAAAGGATAGGATGCAATGCCTAGCACCCTGGTGTTTTGTTTCTGAAATTTAGGTTGGTAATTTTGATGCCAAACAGCTTAGGAGAATATGTGGAGCTCGCTGATAGGATTAGCTCCTGGGTTATCTTGGGTGCCCGCAAGCCATGCGGGGTACCCGATATAGGCTAGAGCGACGTCTAGTGTGGTCATAATCTCCCAATGATCTCACAAGGGCGCTTCAATGGTTGGATAAGTTGGCGTATAATTTTGATGCCCGGCGCCTAATCTCGTCCTCGGTATGCTTCAACTTCCAACGTTGCTCTGCATTATTCCTTATATAAATAATACTGAGTAATGCATTACGAAGTGTCGCTAGGAACTGCATTTATTTATTCATAAATTAACTGACCACGGAGCATGGCAGTCTAGGAGAGCGCACGCATAAGTCAAGTGAGTGAAGGAAATTGAGTGTGAAGTGTTTTGTGTAACTGTGACAGTAAGTAGAAAATTCACATACTTACATTATGTTTTGTAAACTGCTAACAATGGCACTTACAAAGCCTGGTACCAGTGGCGCAAGGTATTAAGGCTAAAGTACTCTGCTCCCAGACCAGAGATATTATTTTACGTTCTGAAACTTGCCACCGCGTGCAGGCATTGGTTCACCTCATATGAGTATGCGTTCTGAAACCGTACGCGTATAAGTACTCTTTAATAATATTTCTTTTCCCTTCTGCCCATGGTAATAACATTAATACTGGCATTATATTTCGCATCTTCTTTCAAATTACGAAATATCCTGATGCTAAATCATTGTGCTCCAGGATATCTATCACACTCCAATCATTTAACAAGGTTTTCTACTTTCCTCATTAAGTTGCCTTGTTAATTTACGAACAGCTCCTCTGCTTTAATAATTAACTTTGATTCTGCCTTGGCGTAGCCTTGATAAATTTATGACACTTGTAATGTATTGTTTTGGATTGTGTTTCCATTGATTCTAGTGCTGGGATAATTTGACACATTTATGACTGCTGTTGAATTTAAAGCAGAGTTGTTCACATATTTCATAACATGTGTCTTTATGTGTTGCACACATTGTTCAGAACAAGGAGAAGTTATGAAACCTCCACAAAATGAATCGAAAAACCGGAAAGCCGATTTTCGCCTGAGTTATACAGCGGTCACATTGGCCCTTCCTGACCCTCCAATGCCTAAAGTCATAGGTCAGGGGAAGACAGGTTAGTGTCGCTGTGACGTCAGCTTCGTCAGCTCTAACCACCAAATATGCCCCCGAACGAAAGGCAGTTTGGCGTGTGACGTCACCGCGCTGATTTCTGCTGCCAAAGGGGAAGGAAACAGTTTGATTGATGTTTTGGGGTTCCGACAGCGTAGAAAAGACAGGAAACGTATCGGGTATTAATAATATGTACAATCTACGTAAATCTTGGTTGTCGTAATATTAATGCTGACTGCTTTTATTACACAATTGGTCACAGTTTATTAACAATTACATTTTAGCCTGTGCTATGAGAAAACATATAAAACTTCAACTCATACTTTATCTGAAGTTCAGGCATGTTATAAAGTAAATAAAATAAAACAAAGCAATTTTCTCTGCAAATTAGAGGAGACCCATTTAGAATAAAATTACGTGGACATTTTCCGACACTTTTTTTCGTTTCTCTTTAATTAGTTTATCAATGTCAGGACGTAATATATGGGAAATTTGTAACCGAAGGCTGCGTGTTAGATTGTGATACAACAAGGTACTTCGTGGTTTGGACTTAGCTAATTCTATAACAGAAAAAGAAAATTATTCGCACACATATGTCGAGCCAAACATACACAATGTCCATACGGCAAGTGAATACAACCTCGGAAATCTGGTTTGGGGGACATTCTTGTAAGTATCAGTCTGCCTTGTGTATATATTTGTCCTTCAATAAATCGTCAGTTCCATTTGGTACGTGGAAGCTACATTATTGTCATCGAGTGCGCTACACCTGTACCCACAGCGTCATTTATATAGGCAACTCGGTACTACACGGTTCTTGCCTGACGTCACACGCACTGCAGGCCTCGCTCCAGGCTGAAATACGTCACAACTCTAGAAGCTGTATTCCTCTGTTATAGGTTGTACAACGCAGGGGACATCTCACCCATTTTGACTCACATAGGTCTATGGTGGTTAGGGGAAGGAGGAAGAGATGAAGTGAATGAATATGGGGAGGTCACTAACAGTTCCAGGCTCCAAGATTGGAGCTGATTGGAACACTCTTTCTTTTCAATAAGCATCGGCAGCATCTATCCGGGACGGCTATATACCATGAAAACAAAACTGACACTTGAAATATGAGAAAGAAGAGGAAGGGAATAGAAATATTACGACGGAAATCGTGGTAGATCAGATACCACCACAGAAATAGGATTAGGATTATTACGGAGGAGATTGGTACTGAAACCTGTGATTTATTGTACCTAAGCTCCAAGTAGAGCATCCCCGGGAGGAAGGATGAGGCGAGAGGAGGGAGAGGGCGTCTGTCACAAGAGTCACGACACCGTCGACACACCCGCCGACACTTCTACCCTGAAAGAGACCACCAGATGAGGGAAAATGTGAAATGATAATGGATATGAAATGGAGGGACTGGAAATTCGGGATGTAATTAACCTACCCAGCATTCACCTGGTGACCCGGGAAATCCGGGAAAAGTACCCATAGGTCAGGTAGGTCGGCCACAGGAATCGAACCCGGGCCTCCAGAAAACGGGCCGCAGACGAAACCACCTGAGTCATCCCGCTCGGTACGACAGCATAATCCTTGTGTTAGTGTGGCTCATTACTTTCCCATAAAAGGTACTGTACAGCAATTCTCAATTTTTTCACGCGTACAGGAGGATGGAAGATAAAGCGACCGTCTTCGCAGCAGTGAGCGCTACTCAAATTTTATATTGAGAAAAGGATTTTGAAGAATTTTTCAATTCGGGTTTTTACATTCATTCCTGAAGCAATGTTCTGGTTTACAGTAACGTTCTGTTATGTTCTTAGAGTTTGTTTAACGTTATGACAATGAAACCTTATGCATCAACGAAGCTTCTACATTCGCATGCCTTATGTTAATAATAGCGCAATATTTCAAGGCGTTCCACAATAAACCTAAATCCTTATAATTCATATGGGACTCGTAATCAAAATTTTCTTCAAAGGCCCTTAAAAGTACGTGTGTTTTAGTTAACTGTTAAATAATGGGCAGAAGAGACTTAAAAATATAATTATTATTTCAGCAGTTATTATAAACCAGATACTGCAGAACCGACGTGAACTTAATCTTCAAATCCATTTATTATTTATGGGTTACGAGAAGGCGTTTGATAAAGTTAAAAAGTCAAAACTATAGGAAGTAAAACTTGAGGAAGTTCTATATGTTGACCCAGAATTTATATTGATAAAGGAAATGGTCAAATAATTAATTAGCGGAATTTAATGATAGGGTTACACAATGATGATTTACTGACTTTAACATAACTCAATGACGCCATTGAAAAATGCTCCTATCCCTATGAACTGTTTACTTTTGCAGATGACCAGGTCGTGAGGACCAACTCATAGATTAGGATTAGGATTACGACCGAGGGGATTCAGGACTGCGACCAGTTTTGATCTATTGTACCTATGTACCCCAAGTGAGACATCCCCGGAAGGAAGGATGTGGCGAGAGGAGTTCGAGGGCGAACGTACCAAGGAGCCACGACAGTGCAGAGGGTAGGGTTCCTATATTTTACTTAGATGGAAACCTCCCCCGGTAGGCCAAGACAACGGACATTCCGTTTACTGTGGTTCGAAAGCGGTCCCAGCACTCGGTTCGGAGACCGGTAACCGACCGGAGAAGGAAGTGACTCACTCAGAGCATATCATCCTGCCTGCACCACCGAGACTCCCGGCGACACTTCTACCCTGAAAGAGACCACCGAATGAGAGATGAAATGAAATGATATAGAATGAGGTGGAGGGACAGGATATTCGGGGGTTGTAATTAAGCTACCCAGCATTCACCTGGCGACCCGGGAAAACAACGAACAACCCCATGAATCAGGTAGTTCGGCTACGGAAATCGAACCCGGGCCTCCAGAATGTGGACCATAGGCGAAACCGCCTGAGCTATCCCGCTCGGTAGCTCACATATTATCTATAGATGACTCCACATAACTTATGGAAAATGACAAAGGCATATAACTTCAAAATTTCGTTAAAAACAAACTAAAATAGGCCGTCCTTGTGGTTGGGGGAAGAGCCTTCGCTTTACAGTCAAAAGGCCTCCATTTTGAATCTCCGTTATGCTGAGTAGGGACAATGAATTTTCCGGAGTTTTCCCTTATTCTAAAAGAGAATGTCGGGTGACTATGCTCTGTGGATACTAGTCTCATTTGAACTTCATTTGACCCATTTTATTCATCATCCGATATGACCTAACCATTTAAAGAAAATTAGTTCCTTAGAAAAACTAAAACAACAACGTTTATCGGATCCTTACACAATTATAATAGCCTAGCAAATTTTTGAGAAATTGAGAAATTTTAAATTTCTAATATATAAAATATAGTGCGAGAAAAACAAAATATGGAAGACAAACGCAATAAACATCAACATGTTTGTGGAAAGCTATGATGATGTTTTGGTAATAAAGGGAACACAATTAACATTGTATAAGCAGCTGGAGCTGTCGAATTTACTATGTGGCGGAGACACTTACAGAAAGGGATAAAGGAAGAGTAGAAGTCTCAGAAATAAGAATTTTAGGATCAGTGTCTTTGTTATCTCTAACTGAACATAAAAAGGTGAAGTGTTAAAAGAGAACCTGGAATATAATGAGTGCTAGATCTTAAACACAATGCTGTAAGAAATTGGAAAAACCTTTGGACAGATTGGGTGAAAACTGATTACTTGAGAAAGCCCTTAGTTATAAATCACGAGGGAAACGAAACACCGATTGTTCAAAATGGGGACGGAACGGTTCTGAGGCTCACATCGTATGAATAATGATGACAATGGTATTCATAATTACAACCGTGTTAAAAATTGCGACAACGTCTGAACCCAAGAGATAAATGTTCCCAAAACGAGTATATTGACGACTATATTATTCCTTTCCAGTCACTTTCTAGGTCCTTTATTGTCCCTAGATGGTCATTTCAGATCACAATTCACTTGTAACAGAAGTCGCACAAAGATCTGGACGCTCGTAAAAGCAGGTATCATTTTTATTGGAGACTAAAACAACACATTATTTTTAGTGTGGCGACTAGCATTAGTAGGCTTGTGTTGAGGAGAATACTGGGACGTGACTTGCCTGAACATCACCCTCAAGAGCTTCAATGTCGTGGGTGTCAACCTGAGAATCAATAGCGTTGAAAACTTTTTTTTTTATCCGACACAGTTCAGACTGTATTCTATACAGTTTCGTGTCACACATCGAGGTTGAGAGGTGCTCAAACAAGAGATTCGTCACGGAAGAGAGAGAAAGTAACATTGCAGCGTTTTGGGTTTTAAAACCATACTTTTTTTTGTAATTTACGTCCTCCAGCATTAATTCATATCGGATGATGATTGGAATGGGTGAAATGATGCTCAAATGAGCCCAGGGTCCATAGAGCTTAGAGTTACCTGATATTCGTCTTTCAGGATAAGGGAAACCCCCGGAAAAACTTTATCCAAGTAACTCACCCTGACCGAGTTTGAACTCGGGACCTCTTGAAAGTGAGGCAGACACGCTACCACCACGCTACCGAGGCGGGCAAACACAATACTAATACTAAAGCGTGGCCATTTTGTTGGCTCTTAAATACCAAATCAACGGCAGAGATTCTTCTTCTAATTACAAGCAAGTAACTTTCATTTAGAATGCAGTCGAGAGGCCTAATTTACGATGCTCAGGCAATCAATACTCATTTAATAAACTAAATCATGAAAACACAATTACAGTGGAGGAATAAATGATAAAAATTTTGAGGCTCTCGATTCTCATACAAAAAAGTAGTGCGAGTGCTTAAAAAATCTAGTATTACAATATTAATAATATGGAAAATTCTTCTTTTTTCCAGTTGCATTATGAAGGTTGCTACTTCCGTAGATATTCTAGAAAGTAGGCATCAAAATCCGGATTCTTCTATTTTCTGTTAAAAGCTATTCCCTTTCTAGAGTTGATTTCAATTTAATTGTGTTTAAAGTAACAGTTTCATAGAACCTAAGATAACCGCTATTTAAAAGAGAGGCTAGAAGTTCACTATAAATATTATATAACATTTTTTCGCTTGTAAGAAACAAATAAGCAATAACTTATTATTTTACTTAATTGATGGAAATTAATCATTTCTCCACACTAGCCGTATATAGGCTAAGATATTTGATAGATAGAGTCAAGATGAAAAATTTAATGCGACTGGACGGAAACCAGGAGATCCGTGGTTCAAATCTCGGCCATGGCATTAAATTTTTCATGTTGACTCTATCTATCAATTACTTATTATTTTAAAGTCAGGGATTTAAAATACCTGTACGTAGTTTGCTCTTTTCGTTGTCATAAAAGACATCCGTATACGATGTTTCAAAAATAGCCTCACAAACATTGCGTCGATTAGATCGACGCTGGCAGTTATTGCTCGGTATGGCACAGTCGATTATATCGATGGTCGGCGTTTAAGGGCCGACGCTCTCTTAAGAGGCACGGCAGCAAGATGGTTAAGAATGAAATTCGGAGAAATAAGTCTTGTGCTCCCCAAGTGGTTTGTCCTCAAAATAAAACAATTTGATCTATTTTTCATCTGATTTGTGAATAGATTACATCTGATACATATGGTATTGTACTGTTCATATTTCGTGCCATAATAAATCTATTTAAGAAAACCAGAGTGAGTTCGGAAAAACTGATCTCTCATTCGGAATCAGTGCAACAAATTAAGCCTAAAATAACTTTTAGAGGATGGCAACGAACTGTGCAGAGAATTTATGATAAGTAATGTTATCATCACTATATAATGATACTGTAGTAAAGAGCTTCTAAAGACTATTATTACCACTGTTACAAATATTATCAATATGATCATTAACTTAGCGATACTGGAGTAGCAAGTACTTAGAAAACTGTTGGCAGCGTTGACTTCCACCTAACCTGTGGAAATAGAATTTAGCAAAGAGGAAGAAGAATGGAGACGTTTGAGACTGCAACTACACGTTTCAGTGCAAACTTAAATCATCTCGTTCCAATATCTGCCACCTTGTTTCTCCACAGTGTACTTTGAATTGCAAATTAAATACTAGGTTCCTTTGTCACAAGTAAAGCTAGGATTTTGGAACCTTGTGTGCCTAAGCGACCGCTAACCAATATGTATAAACACCTCCTACCACCACATTCATTATACCTGTAGCCCAGTTGAACGAAGGGCACACATGCTCCCAAGTTCCGAATCTTAATTACAGGCTTATGACTGGGATATATCCCCTTTTCTTAAGTTTCACCATTTCACCAAGATTCAAGATTTCACCATTCTGCGTAAAACGTATTTTATCTTCAAGAGGATATATAGGTCCAAGTGACAGCAACTGTTAAATTTGCCACACATTCAAAGGCGTTTATCTAAGCACTAAACATTTAGGTTTGTTTAGAATAATTTCTTGCAAGTTAATTTTTTCCAGAATTGGAAAATGGTGCGAAGTTAAAAATTTGTCATAACTAACCTGACATTGCTAAATATAAGAGATATTTTCACAAAAACTGTCATATATATATGGAACTAAAGTTTTAAACACACTATCTGTATGCTGTAGTATTTATCTAATTCATGTATAAATATATTTTTTAAATATTTGTATTTATTTTTAAGGGAAAGTGAAAGTTTAAATATTTCAATCATCTCTCCAGAGGAGTAGTACACATTTACATACACATTATGCAGAAATAAAACCGTAAGGTGCCTTTATTTACTAAATAATAAATAAATGTTTAGAATATATTTCCCCTCTATTAATTTTTGAATAAAACTTAGCTAAAAGCAAAATAAGTTTAATTTTTATAAAAGGAGTCCCGAAATCCGAAAGACGTGCCACAATTCTAAACTTACTTCAGTTCAATTACTTACTTCAATTCTAATTCTAAAAGACAGAAACAAACCACGTTTGCCCCTTGAAACAATGGTATGACTCCTCACTCTCTTCTAACACAAGGACAAAATATTCCTGCAGTTCGAACGGGCAAAATTTTAAACATAGTAAGTACATATATAATGGCCAGAGTTGCAGACTAAAGGGGAGAAGGGTACTAATGCATAGTAAGGCCAATCTAGACTAATAATTTAACCACAGACTTTTGTGGAAATACTTCCATAATTATATAGATCACTTTGGATCCCCGTTTTGAATGTTCTGAAGTTTGCTTATTTTCTACTTTAATCGTTCTGTAACTATACTGCTTTATGGGATATTTGTTTATTAGCATAAGGTGAACGGAAATGTGACTGTTTTTACCAAGAATGTGTGAAACGTTCCAAATTGTACTGGGCTATTGAAGGTTTTGCGAGTGTTAATGTGAAATTATTTTTGACAGCAGAAGAAGTTGGTTGGCATTAACTCCAGTTTCCTTGTGGCAACGCGTTTGTGTTCTGTCATTTTGCAATTGTCATCAAGTTGAAACACAATTATCTCATGTCTGAAACAGAAAACAGAGTGAACTGTTAGACGAGTCCTTTCATCAGTCTGACAGAAGCTGGAAATTATCTCACCACAGAAATGTCGTGTTTATTTTGTAGTGTGCGCAGTGCAGCAACCATGTGTATTTACTGGCCGTTGCTTCTTCTGCCTCATGCAATAGTAATAAAAACATACTGGTCAGCGTCAACACAGCACCATAAAATTGTATTACACATCCGCCAGCCAACGATATCCTTGGTCACAAAATGGAAATACTCAATTAATCCTGAGCAAAATAAAAGTCAAAATACAATACCAGAATGGCATAAAACACCAAATATTGAATTTTTAGTTTCTAGATTAATGAGCAGTGCCACAGGCTACTACGTTGGGGCTAGTTAACGATACCGGCGTACAGATCCGAGCACCAACTTGGGTTAATAAGCGGGTCCCCTTGATGGCACAAAACGCTGTACAAGACAATTGCAATCTTGTATATAGAGTTTTCGTTTTGTGTCACTTGGCACTATTCCATTTCGAGAACGTTTCCCGTTGTGTGTGAGGCCTATATAATGGGTTGCTGTACCTCCGACTGGCCAGTTGAAAGGTTACGAAATCTTTCGTGGGTCATAGTGAGCAACTCCGAGTGCATTTCAGTGTGAGTTGTGATTCAGTAGTGACAGTTCGGTTTTGATTCAATTTACGGATACTTCGTGCTTCTTCTGAGGCGTGCAACAGTGACTTCAATGTAACGTTAGGGGTACACTAACCACCGAGAACAGAAAGGGTGATTAGCAGTAGCTGTTGTTCTACGTCCTCCAACGTTAGGTCACATCAGACAGTAGCAGTAGCTGTGCTCTCATTTATTACGATAATGTGAATATGTCCATGCAGTTGTATATTAAAAATTATACAGGGTGTTTCAAAACAATACCGAACGAACATATAGAAGTAGTTGCTCAGCTTCTGTGTGACATATATAAATAATTTTACCGCCAATAGCACCGCATAAAAATGCTGCAGAATGAGTGTGGATTAAGCAGTAACAGAAACAACAACGTGTGCCTTACGCTGTCAAGAGTTCGCAGGTATAGGTCACACGCCTTGCCGCGTGCTGTAGCTGTTTGTAAACATACCGGCATACTCCGCAGTAGCTTATTACTATTAAGAATTTCTTTGGCTTATGAAACCTCAATAAAGAAGCTATTGCTTAATTATTGCTTATGAGTGCTTAACGTTTTCCAAAATTCCGTTATAGCGTCCATGATGGCAAATAAGCTGGTCGACATATACCGTTTAGAAGGGAGATAATGTTAGTGAGGTTGAGGATGGAAGCATCAAATGATAAACAGAACAGAAAACAACGTCAAATAATTGTAGATAAATTAACCAAAACTAAATGGCTTATGCAATGAGACGAGCATTTTATTTCACGTATTTGATGATACTAAATAAAGCAGTTCTAACTGAAAAGGAAGCTGTTGATATTTACAGTAAGTGGTTGAAAGTATTATACAATTAAGATTACAAAAAAATTCTCTGAAGTTAAATAAATAAATAATATCATTGATGTAACTGCTTTTAAAATTCATACTTTTAATGAAACTAAATTAATCGGGTGATCGTTGAACTCCCTTCAGCTCTTCCATCCATCAAAACCATATCCGTCATTTCGGTGTTCGTATAGCGCTCCATATTGCTTGGATTTGTTATCTAAGTACGCGCAAACTCCTCCCTGTTAGAACGGAATGTGTAATTTTACACTGAAACTGTCCGAATTATTAGTCAAGTTTTCACAAGTAAATGCTCTTTGCCCCATTACCTGAAAGGTAGGCTAGGGTCACTGATAAAGAGTAAGGAGCAATGTTTTTGTTTTCGTGGCTGGTGCTTCCCAATAACAACTTTTGAGGTTCGCACACAGTTGTCCCTGCGCATCCTAATCACAAAACCATGTAATATTTAATGCTGCATAAAATTATACCTAAGAGAACTTCAAAGCTGTGACACCGAAATTAGTTATCAACCACCCAATAGCTGTAATCGTTCCGTGTCGTTTGGAAACAACCTGTATAGAACAACAGATATTTTTAAGTTCTTCAAATTTACATTTTCATGTGCAACACTTCACCAACTCTAAGGTCACAATAATGATCTTACTTCCTTAAGGTTTCCATGCTTATTTAATATTTTTTCCACCCAGCTCATATTATTGGGTCGATCCAAATACCAAGTTACAAAAATGTAATCAGTAGGACATGTTATATTCGATGGGAAGCGAAGCAGGATTGAAAATATCTGTATAGTTTCATAGGTGTAAATAAAGAGGCGTGGGCTACCACAATATTACTAACTTAATTACAAATTCATCCTTTATGACGCTACTTAATTTCCTGGTAGTAAAAACGGGACAGTAAAAGGACCAGAGAGAACAAGCTCAGAGCGACTAACCGGAAAGCGTGGTTATACACAAGCCGCCTTCGCCAGACAGCCGATTGAGAAGATTCCATTAGCTATATGAGTGCTAACGGCATCAATGGGGAGTATGAGGAGCTAGAGCTAGTGGGCTCAAATAGGGCATACAGAGTTGGTATCCCGTTTAACATGAAAGATCAGGCGCAACCACAACTATGAGCCGAAGGGAGTTGTCAGAGACGACAAAAACAAGGGGAACAGCAAGAGCAAGTAAGCAATTAACGGAAATTCAAGGAAATAACACGGAATACAGAAACTTTAAAAAATATAATAAACTCGACGCCGAGGAGCGGACACTTTGCTCCTGGCAGCATAATACATAGAAACGGTGAACAACTGCTCCAAGAATAATAACGCAAAGGACCTAAGAATAATGACATTGAACGTGGTTGGACTAAACTCAGAAATATCCGCGACGCTCACGCTTGCGTTTCAAGAAAATTATGTACTATGTATTCTCTTCAGAAACATTCGGCACGGAAGACACCGAATTAAACAACTTTTATGGAATCCATTTCCAAACCAAGAAAGGAGAAAAGTCTCCCCTCAGGGGGATTAAGCTAGTTCATAAAATCACACTCGCAGCTTCTTAGGAGGGTCAATCCTACTAAAAACACACTAAAATATGCACCGGAATAATAGACATAGGTGGCGGTTATTTTGCGCCACAGAACCAGAGAACATCATAGACCACCTAGAAAGGACACTGGAGCACGCTGACGACAGTTCGCCAACCTTACTAGGGGGAGACCTCAAATGTCGCATAGATAAATAGAGGGGAAAAACCCAAGTGGTCATAGACTTTCTTCTGGACTATAGATTGAGACTCCTAAAGCATGGCAAGAATTTACCTACGTAATACCAAACGGGAGCATCACAATTGACGTGTTCTTTACGAACAGCCAGGGACATGCACAGGTCAAAATAGGGAAGTGTGCAATTAGGAACCACCTGTCAGTAATAACTGAACTTCCGCTGA
The DNA here is from genome assembly GCA_030765055.1 of Mantis religiosa. NCBI lineage: Eukaryota > Metazoa > Arthropoda > Insecta > Mantodea > Mantidae > Mantis > Mantis religiosa. The sequence continues at coordinate 354,967,338 of CM060950.1, forward strand.
ACCCTTTAGAGCAACCATGTTCAAATAGAAACAGCAGACCAACAATTTCAATAATCGCCGATGAAGAAAAGTGGCAAACAAACTCAGTTGAAATACTGGTAATAATAAGCATAACGAGGCAAGGGAGCCTAGGTGGAGTAACAGCACATTTGACCGAGAACAAAGCACCAAAAAAGTAGCCAAGATAAAGCATGCGGCGAAATCATATTTCAATGAAGCATATTATGCAGCGAGACAAAGAAATTTGCACCTCCTCTACGCTGCCACAAACCCCAGAAACATGCACTAATAGAATACACAGAGCAACGCCGGGAGTACAAAAGCCTTCTAAAAGAAAAGAGGTCAGCCTACAATCTTCTCTTTCAACAGAAGTTCAATCGCCTAAAAGGAAAAGAAACCATATAAAATTCTAAGTATCTCAAAGAAATGTCGCTCAAATCCCCTCGTGAATATGGAGCAATGGAAAACCTATTTCTGTAACCTGCTTCTAATGAAATGAAGTGTATAGTTTTTAACGCCTGCTTTTACTACATGCAGCACCGCAGGTGGTGACACTGATGATACATAAGATGAAGAGATCGAACCCGGTACGCCTCTGTGAGAGTAGAGAGGTCTAACCAATCAGTCATGGCGCGGCCAAGCTACTTGTAGAGAAGGACAGAACATGAAAGTACCTCATAACCTACATTATGAATACAAGAACGCAACTCAATTATCCAATCACAACCGACGGTGTAGCCTGCCTCATAAGGAATTGTAAGAATTACAAACTTGCTGGTCCGGACGGGATATTCAAAGAGCACCTGAAGACCTTCTCTTTAACAAACACCTCACGAACTGCAAAACCCCAAAGCAATGAAGAAAGACAACAATCCATCCCCACGAATCAATTGGGATATAACCCAGGCAGACTGATCCTGCATGCTGTGCAGAAAATCTTCTTAGAGATAACAAGAAACTTGGTACAGCCAAATATCCTGTTGTACGCAATAGTTATAGATTATTAAAAGGCATTTAGCTCTGTTAAGTTTCCACTAGCGGTCACATACGGAATTCTGATAATTTATAATCACGTAACAGTGAAAAGCCCTCAGGAAATCGAAGAATGTAAAAGTTAGACACCTCAAGAGAGACTTCTCACTAAGAACACAAGAAAGGGACACGCATACATAGTAGCACAAGAATCGTGTTTCAATGAAGACCACTCTGTTTGAACGTACCGAAACTCAGGCATATGAAGACGTCACCAAACAGGGACAAAACAAAATCAATAAAATTCCGAGGGACATAATGGAAAGGGAAGCAATGAAATCGGATATTTGGAAAGGTCTAAACTTCCAACTTCGCCTCCTAAGAACAAGCTTTGTCGCGCATGGTTTTCACGGGAAGGTATTCCAGAATGTGGCGTTCCACGACCCCAAGCAGCATTGCGAATACAAGCTACGTGACTAGCCATGCTCCAAGAATCACCTAATGAAATGCACAAGCAAAACTCAGCCACTCAACACAATAACAAATTACTGGCAAAAGCTAAACACAAATTTTAGTACGTACATTATGTGTTTAATAAATCTTTCCGATTAAAATCAGGAGCGCCGTTTATTATCATCATCCTTAATATCCAACGATTAGTGTTAATTAGGGGTACTTAGATAGTGCACAATTTGCTGGCAGTGTTAACCTGCGCACATAGTTTTTGGCAACGTGACTAATCGAACAGTAGCAATTGTACCGAAGGGGAGATAGGGAAATGAGGCTAAGAGAGAAAGAAGTTACGCATTTTATTATTAATCGAAAGTGGTTCCTACCTCTATGGGCGAATGCTACCACATTGCATCTCAGACAAAATGACAGGAGCTTATTTTCTTACAAACTAAACATGTTAAGCCACCACCACTGATTTAGTGAACTTCTCATTGGAGGAACGGAGCAATAATGTGTGCGCATAGCAGCACAAAGTATAAAGTAGAAGAGATAGCATGTTGTTTATTTTAAGGAATCATAGAAACGTCAACTTCATCGGAACTTTACTACTCCTAGCCAAGTCATTTGCTTCTCTATCCTCGATCACTCAGAATCTTCTTTATCCACGACAATTTTACATAATAACAAATATACGCCAAGCGGGTTGGTTCAAGTGGTCACGCATGGAACTTGCGATCGAGAGATTGTGGCTTCAATCCCCGATGACCGAGTATCTGACCACAGTTTTTCGCGGTTTTCCTTAGTCACTAGACGAATACTGGTTAGGATACATTATTTCAGCGATTTCCATCTCTCCATTTCATTTCACTTTCATTTCAATCCGGTCTTTCCAGGGTTGAAAGTGTCAGCGATGACCGAAGTGACGCTGATACAGGGTTCTTCATTTAAAACCCAATGGGCGAACGGCATTTCACCTGTGCGCGATGGGTTGTGCCACAGCTGAATTTACTTCTACATTAACTGCGCAAGTAAAGCATATATAGCAGTCTTGCCTTATACAAGATGCTGGAAATGTCTTCGATCCTCGGAAAACAATAATAATATCGGGAGAACATATTCTGATTATCGCGATTAAGTTTGGCCACTGAAATGTTTCCGATTTCATTTTTAATATTTTGTTTCAGTTCTTCCAATATACGAGGATTTCTCTCGTAAATTTTGTCTTTCAGGGTACTCCACAAGTAAAAACCACACCTGTTAGATCAGGGGAGCGAGAAGGCCATACACCAGCACTGATCACTCTATCTTCAAACAATTTCCTAATTTTTATTCATGAAGTGCTCTGCTGTATATGCAATAGCAGAATCTTGTTGAAACCAGCCATATGATTTCTCTTCTTATGTCAGTTCATGATAAAATTGGGTCAAAATGTCCTTTTGATAGCTCTCTGCATTTACAGCCTGCTAGTAGAGCATTGGAGCGATTACGCCTCTAGCGCTAACAGCAAACCAAACTCCAACTTTCGTGTCATAATGAGGGATTTATTGAACACAATGTGGATTTTCAGAGAACTGTTAAGAGTGTTGACACGACCACTGAGGTGGAACCACACCTCATCGGAAAACAACAGAAGCGGTATCAATTAAACTGTCAGTCACTGACAAAAGAAACTATTCACAATAATGCATTCGTGATACTGGGTCACATTGTTTTAAATCATGGATACTTGTACGCTTATAATACTGTTAGGAGTGTTGATACAACCTTTGAGACGGACCATGCCTCATCGGAAACGAACAGAAGCTGCGGATCAATTAAACCGTCAGTCATTGACGAAAGAAACCATTCACAATAATGCATTCGTGATGCTGGGTCACCGTGTTTTAAGTCATGGATACTCGTACGCTTTTAACGGCTTAGTTTTAATAATTTAGTTACTCTATGTGCAGAAGATTCTGAAATTCAGACCTGTTGTGCTAATTTTACGATGGACGTGGTTGGTGAACATTCAAAACGTACACCTATGCTGTCTAACTTTTTCTCTGTTAGCACTGTATGTTTGCGCTTTCGTTTTTTGTTTGACAGTGGTTTTGAATTTGTTCAGAATCTCATGAGTTGTAAATCATGACACTCTGCGCCAGGGAACGTTTGAATATACTCTGTGCGAACACGGCTTAGTCATTCCCATTTATAATACGACACACTACAATGCGTAGTTCTAAAGTCATGCGGCTGTTTATGTTGGTGGCCGATGTAATACTGTCGAGTGGAGTGCAAAGCTTCAGCCCTCCGGCATAACAGCAGCCGGTAGTGGAGGAATTCGGCAAGGTCACGGGAGAGACGAAACACCATGTGCTCTGACTATAAATGAAGAACCCTGTATACCTGGCACACTGTAACTGCAATAGTTGGTGTAGTGCTAGCGTCGTAATCGCTTGTTCTGCTGGACAGGGCCGATGTCGGATCCCTCCCGGCTGCAAGGAGAAGCCTCACCGAAATGAATCTCCAACTCACGCCAGGGACCCTCTCGGTGGTTTATGACCCAAGCCTTGGTTCCGGCGTACCCGTAGAGTGCTTCCAACCCACCCCTTCCTCCTAAGGATTTGACATACATTAGCTTATTCCGGATCAAGTGTGCAATCCCTGCTACTTTTAATCTAGTTCAATCCAATGATAATCCTTATGGAACAGTTCTTTTTATACAGAATTTGTAATTAGTTGCAATGCGAGAGGTTAGTTTATCCCATTTTCTTTAATATTTTCACATAAACTTACACTTTGGAGGAGAAAATTTGTTCATTCTACTAAATGGCAGAAACGTTTTTCTTTGTGCGAGAATTTCTACACTTTATAACTAAGAGTTTAATTATAGGCACCATTAAGCTTTTATCACATCTTTCTAGCACTTACTTGAAACAAATACCAAGAAACAATCACGAACCAAACAGAAATGCAATACTCAGTGCGAAAGGAAGAGAAGGCATAAATAATTTCTGTCAATTAATGCAACTCTTGATTCGTATAAACTATAAATGGCTAGCTTTGAGTGAGCAAGAAATGAGTGAACTACTTCACTAAAATCTACAGTCATAACAGTACTTCTGAAGTATATAAATGATTATTACCATCAATGAATTATTATTGCTAAGAGGATATTATGCGGATGTATTTGTAAATTTAAATACCTTGGCCCATAAGAATTTATATGCAGAAGTAACGACAGTAATAATAGCTCATTATTACATTACTACAGCATAAGCCTTGTAGGTCACGTCATTCACGATTTGTCGAAACTACCTGTACCCAGCTATTGGATTCTAGTTTTGAATTTATTTATGCTGTTTGATCTTCATACATTCCGCTAATATCCTACCATATTAGTCTGTATTCGGTTAGAACTTCATTTGGATTGCATCTCCAAACCCCCTATAACTTTACGTAGAAAATGGAGCTACTTACAGTGACGCAATGAGTATTATACAAATATAACTATTTGTAACATGAACTTCACTTATCTTAAGAAAAATTATGTCAATTTTTCTTATTAGTTGAATTAGTTGAAGTTGAAATCGGTTTCACAAACACTTACTCGCGACGTCAGTCAAAGAAAACCACAGCAGAAAACGTTAAGGAAGTTACTATGTTATTATGTTTTTTCAGTATTACCAAAATCTGAAAACGAAACAAACTTAAGAACAGATTCAACTGCTGGTATTTCAAAATTCATTACGCGATGTTTATTTTTTAAATAAATATATTTTCCCAAACCATTAAATCTATAGGGACATTTAATTGTTTTAATAATTTAACTTCTGGATTTTTACTATGGTTAAATGACCAAAAATGATCTGCTACGGCCGATTTATCAGTTTGTTTATACTTAACGTTACGAAAATGCTCTTTCGTTCTGGTTTCCAAATTACGTTTCGTCCTGCCAGTGTAAACCCGATCACAATCTAAACAATCAAACTGATAACTATCAGATTTTTTATTACTAGAAATTTCATCTTTCTTTAGAGAAATGTAGCAAATTTTTAATACTATATTTGTTTTTATGAACCAAAGTTATACGAAACTCTTTAAAGCTTTTTGAAATTGTTTATTAAAGCAAGGATGGTAAGTATATATTTTTTAAAAATTATAATCGTCTTTTATTTTTTATGGGTAGAAATATCCTTAACAGGTTTTTGATATTTAAATTTTCAATTTTCTTTTGTATATAATCTTTATTAAAACCATTAATTAAAGCCGTATTAATAATATGTTTATATTCTTTAATAAATTCCTCTTTATTCACAGGTATATTTATTAATCTATAAATCAAACTATTAAAAAGAGCAAATTTATGTAGAAAAGGGTTAACGCTTTTATTTTTATGTAATTATCGATATGAGTAAATTTCCCATAAATATCAAAATCCAATTTATTATTATTTATTATTTTATTATTTCCTGATAATAAAAAATCTGGTATTTGTCAATTTGATTGTTTAGATTGTGATCGGGTTTGCATTGGCAGGACAAAACGTAATTTAGAAACCAGAACGAAAGAGCATTTTCGTAACATTAAGTATAAACAAACTGATAAATCGGCCGTAGCAGATTAGTTTTGGTCATTTAACCATGAAATAAATCCTGAAGTTAAAGTATTAAAATAATTAAACGCTCCGATAGATTTAATGGTTTGATAAAATATATTTATTTTAAAAAATAAACATCGCGTAATGAATTTTGAAATACCAGCAGTTGAATCTGTTTTTAAGTTTGTTTCGTTTTCAGATTTTGGTAATACTGAAAAAACATAATAACATAGTAACTTCCTTAACGACGATTTTGTTTTCTCCTATGATTTTCTTTGACTGACGTCTCGAACAAGTGTTCGTGCAATCGATTTCAACTTCAACTAATTCAAGTAATAAGAAAAATCGACACCATTTTTTTTAAGATAAGTGAAGTTTATGTTACAAATAGTTATATTTGTATAATACCCCTCTAATTTATTTCTCTTTTCCTTCTTTTTCTCTCTCCCTGTCTTTTTTTAAACCAAGAGTCTGTAACTTACCACATGTCTTAAAATCTGATCCTACTCTATCTTTTTTCGTTGTGAGGCAGTCAGCACCCACCTCTCACATCTGTATTGGAATAACTATAAATTTATACATTTTAACATAGTTGCTTTATTTTTATTGTAATTTTAAAGGTTATTTTAATGTACCACATATTATTACGAATTTACTTATTTTTCAGTTTCAGTTTTAAATATATGACACAGGATATTCAAGATAGTTAACGTCACTCCGTTTTAGAACAACTTTATTGTTTATATGAGTTTTGCATGGTTTCTTCATCTAAAGTTTATTATTATTATTATTATTATTATTATTATTATTATTATTATTATTATTATTATTATTATTATTATTATTATTATTATTATTATTATTATTATTATTATTATTATTATTATTATTATTATTATTATTATTATTATTATTATTATTATTATTATTATTATTATTATTATTATTATTATTATTATTATTATTATTATTATTATTATTATTATTATTATTATTATTATTATTATTATTATTATTATTATTATTATTATTATTATTATTATTATTATTATTATTATTATTATTATTATTATTATTATTATTATTATTATTATTATTATTATTATTATTATTATTATTATTATTATTATTATTATACATAACACTGCTGTTGCTCTTATTAAACATCGCTAAATGAATGGTGTATTATGGTTATCCTTAGTAGGATTACTATTAACCTAATGGAGCTCAACCATTTAAAACTCAAAGTTCACTGACATTATTATGCTACGCCCAATTTTGGTACAGCGTAGGAATTTTTCAATCATTATGGGAGAACATGTAAGTAGAAAGATGGCGCTAGTGGAGGTTGGCGCTACATATTCTAATACCAACTAAATTAATCCGTTCCATATGAGCACATTTTTGTTCCAGTGTTCTTTATTTCCTTAATAACAACGTTCAATTTATGTCTCTTCTTCTTAAAAGGTGCTTAAAGTAGTTCTGTGATAAGGAATTGTATCCCTATTAGTATTGTCAGTGAGCAAAAAGCTTAATTAATAAAAGCCTTAATTTAAACGGAGTACAATAAACACTTTTGTTTTGAAACTACACCCACTAAGCTACTGTATTTTCAAGGACTTATTTTGTATTAGCTATGCAATTATTCTATGACCATGCACGTCTGTATAATGAGGGAAGTTTACAAACTTGATGGATCGATTTCGATGAAAGTGGCACTTTCAGCCAATTAGAAAACATTTATTATATCAGTGTTGTTCATTATGTAGGCCTCCGTTTTTAGCTTCTAACAATTTGAAACATGCTTACGTCACATAGTACTTCTCACAAACTGATAGCGGTTCTAGAGGGAGTCCATATATACTCCTCTTTTGTGTCAGTACAAAGTAGGTGTAAGAAAACAGGTTTCCATTTGAGATGTGACTATGCGTGGAGAATATATTATTCTAGTAATCGTAAAGAAGGGTCCATCATAGTTATAAGTAATAAAGAGTAGACAGCGCAAGAGAACACGTCGTGCACCATGACCTCCACACAGATCTAGTGTGGATAATAGGGATGAAGGAGGCCACAGGATCGCAGGTAGAAAAGGCCACACAGACGCGCGGAAGTAGGTAACAAGAGCTAACATTTCATCTTCGCCAGGCCCCACAGCACAGCCATCAATACTCTGCGTGCGATGTTGACGAGCGTCCACTCATACCGCCCAGGAACGGGAATAGCATTTATATGCAAGTACCCGCGTCATCTGTCTGGCACCGCTATCCTGAAAGATAAAAATGATGGAAATGATATCGTTATAAGCACTCCCATAGCCTTAGCATTTTTAAAAGTAACTTGTGGTACGCATGCGTAGTCTAATGTACACAGCATATATGAAACTTCTGTGCGTTTTCCTCCACAAGAGGTTGTCATCCTGATTTATTATATAAATAACTGAATGTTTCGTGTAAACCTAAGTGAGGTCACATCGGCAGATTACTCCTCGCTTCTCTGATTGTGTAATTCCAGGTTTGACGGACAAATGGGGCGACTTTAGATTTTCCTCCATTGAATTACCTTGTCATTTGGAACTATAGGGCTAACAGAAGTTTTATAATATGAATTATTTCCGTCTAACCAGTATTTTTGTTTAATAATTCTTCGACATATAAGTTGCGTTTAAATTTGATTCACAATTGATTGGTTTTAAAGAGAACCATAAATTTCTTTGGTGAAGCTGGACTGGGAATCCCAATATTTATTGAAAAGCGAAACATATTTTTATTTGAGCAGAAACAATTATGAAAGTAAATAAGAAACAGAAAGAGGTAGAGAGAGGGGAAGGGAGAAACAGAACTGTACAAAGAAAAGATAAGGATTCATTTCCTAGCTTTTTTCCTTTTTCCTTTCATTTAAACACAAAATAGATAATACACAAATAGAGCTACTGCATTTCATTACGTAACTTTCACAATGAAACCGGCAGGGAATCTCTATTATGTAGCCTTTCTGCTTCTTGCTATTCTTACTTTATCTCGTATGTAAAACCCCTCTAATGAAACACAATCGATTACTGTTACAGCCTCTGCTCTAGAAGAGCTACAATGGAACGGTGGCTTTTATTCATAATCGCTCCCGGTAACTTAGACAAAGAGTGCGTACTAATAACCTATTTATCCTGTAGGTATTCAAGCAGAAATGCATATTACAGAACCGCCAAATCCTGCTGAAGTAAGAAGTGATACAAATGTAAATAATTCGACATTCAATAAGGTATGCGAAAGAGCACCTGCTTGGTTTTACTTAGTGCCAACTCAGCCTTAAGCACGAAATGCAATTATGCTTACGTGTAACTATGCTTGAAAATGTTGCTTAAAATCCAAAAATAATGTAAGTAACAATAACTCTAAATATATTTAAACTACAATTTAGACTGCAAAGGGATAACATGAGGCAAGAACACACCTTTATTTTTCTGTCATCGTATGTGTTGGAAAACCAAACGTGTGTTGTGTTTGTTTCCTTTCAGTTTAGTGTTAGGTGAGTTAAGGGTACTTTTGTGTAGCAAAAGTAAGAGAACGTTTTTGTTTCAGGATCAAAAAATTCTATCCAGATGGTTAAATAGCAAATCGTCTCCAATTTTTCTGCGCAGCATTACATACCACAGTTTATTTATGTGTCCATCTCCAAAAGAAACCCCAAGGCGGCCCGGGTTCGATCCCATGCGAGCGCAAAGTAAGATTTGTGGTGGACAGCACGGCGCTGGGGCGGGTTTTCTCCGGGATCTCCGGTTTCCCCCGCCATCTCATTCCACCGGTGCTCCATCTTCATCTCATGTATCATCAGTGTCACCGCCTGCGGTGCCGTATGTAGTAAAAGCGGGCGTTAAACACTACACATTTCATTTCCAAAGAAACCAAAAACACAAAGAAAAAGATTTTATTGGGACGAAGTAATGCCAGCGAAATCTCGGAGAAATCTACCATGTATTGTTATCATATTCTTATTCTTAATTGATTCTGTCTTCATTCAAAATTATGAACCCATATATTTGTCACTTTTAACCTCTTAAATGCCCGATTTCACCAACAAATGTTAAGACTTATCACGGCTGTTAGTCTGTTTAGCAATAGTTATAACAAAAATTGCATTACACCAACATGTGTTAGCTTAACACTCGTGCAATTGTAGAATTGCCAAGATGGCGGACGTGAACGCTGCTTTTGATGTCGATTCACTATAGACCACCTAAATGGCATTCGTAATAGAGAACGACCTATGAGGAGAAATGATTTTGAGGGGCTATCAAAAGAAGATTTTCTACGGAGGTATACACTGTCGAAACAAATTGTTATGAAGGTTACTGAGAAAGTACAACAGACGTTAGAACATGAATCGAATAGGAATATACTAGTCTCGTTTTTCTTCAAGTATTAATAACCTCACGATTTTATAATTCACTGAATTCTGTGGATAATACACTGTTCTCCTCCCGTCTTGAAACATTCAAGTCTCTCTTCACTTCTGTCCTTCTTTGCACCTCATTTCAAATTTACGTAATATTGACGAAGTTGCTTCGTACTTCTGGTTGTGAATTCGAATTAAACTCATTTCCAATTCTTTCCCACATTATATCGTTCTCTTTTACATTTACCACATCCGCATCTTATTTTCCACAATAAACTTATATTTAGTTACTAATTAAACTAAGAATTCTTTCTCAAATGAAGAGAAATTTTTCCCATGGCTTCTCTTCTGATTTTGTTCACCCGCCATTTCTTCAGCTGTGTGTAAACGAAAATAACAACAAAAGCACATGGCAGTACGTTCAGAATATAATACGATTCATCCACAGCCTTCTATATCTATAATATTTATAAGTCTCTCAGCGTTAACACGTGTTTGTTAACACCTTCAGAACACGAATTTGTGAAATTCAAGAATTCTAACAGTATTGTTAACACTGTGACAATTGTTGCCTTACATTTGTTAATGTCGATTTTAATATCTGTTGGTGAAATCGGGCATTAGAATTGCATAGTTTAACATTTGAGTGGACTTAGATAAATTTTTAATAAAAGGTAATATTGAATACAGTATTACCCAATAACCTATCTTTTCTTGTATAAAAGTAAGAAACCATACCATAAAAATCAAAATATGGGATCACCCTATGCTAAGAAATTCACATTCCTCATTATCACCATCGTACTCTTCTTTAAGTAACAAAATAAACGTCCCAGATTGATTTACACTTTTCGTGTTATTCTCATGTCATTGTTAGAGCTACCTTGGATATTTTTACGTTTTGCATTTAGGTTTCTTGGTAAGAACAACTTGCACCTATTTCTATTCTCCCCAATATTGCTATGTGGCGCTCTATATTTATGTAATACAGATATTCCGTCTATTGAAAAGCCATTCGTTACGAATGAGAAACAGATTACCACGCTGTTCCATTAGCTTTCAAAAAGAAATCAATATCACATCTCAGTTGGTTACATATATTACAACTTAGTAAACTTGCATAATCAGGCGTATAATAAGTGACTAAGCTGCTTAACGATGTACTCTCGGTATTCACAAAAGTCGCTGTTCCTAAAAGCTATGGTACCATTAATACATCCACATGTCAGATTATTATTCATTTGTGCATTTTTAAAAACCTTCATCCGTCATGTTGAGTATGAGAGGAAAAAAAGAACATGAACAGATAAAGCTCTATTAAGGTACGTCCACCATCAAGCAAATGGCACATCTGGTTGTTAGACAATGACGTCAGAACTCGCTCCTGAAACACGGCAGCGTTTTGAGAGCCGGAAGCATGTTTTCTTTACTTTTAAAAGAACACAATAGCACAGTGCAGTATCATTTCCTGTTATTTTTTTTAAGATAAACTTTGCATTATAAATATGTTTAGCACTCGCAGATGTTCCCATTTGAGGATAAGTGTGCAACCTGCACGCACGGTTGGATTGTTCCCATGTTGCGTTCCTGCTCTAGATGCTAGATAAGGATCGTGTAATATAGGAACACAAGAAAAATGTTGAAGTGACTTTAACATCACATTTTTCTTTTAAAAATTGTATGTCTTACTTCACCTGATTTTCTATACTTACTATTCTATAAACCCTACTTTTGTTAATTGAGAAAAACATTTACAGAGGTAGTTTTATTCAATATCTCACTCTAGACATGAGAGGTACACAATACGTTTTAGCACAAAAATATTTGAAATATATTTAACCTTAAAGTATACACATTTCTTTGAATACCAGAAGACTTTGACGTTTATTAGGTTATCAGTGGACTCACTAAAATGTCTTATCAGGTTTAAAAGGGTGTATATTTTCATAACAATAATCATAAATCATTATATCATACTTTTTAAAGAACATGCGGGAGGTAAATGTAATTAATCGGTCATTGCAGGTTTAAAAAGTTGTCTATACAAAGTCTGGTATGCGAGTTAGTATTGCAACAATGAGGCATAAAAACAAACGTTAACTTGTGTTGCATTATACACGGCCACTGCTACGGCCAGAATGATATTACTAGCTTGAACTGCTGGCCAATCTCAGTGGAGACTAAATATGTATTACTCAAATGAAATATGTATATGTCGTGAAAGTCCTTCCTTTTACTGGTCATTAATTCGCTGCACGATGGTACTAAATGCTACTCAAGTGTTATGTACTTGCTTTTAATCTCGTCCCTGTACGCTCCCCACTTAAAACTCAAGATAATATGGAAATTAGAGGCGCTTCGCCGGAGCCTCTGTGTACAATTAATTTACATTCCTTTAACCACAATAACACAGTAGTCGTGTGCGTTTCAAACTACTCTAACTGGTAATTAGCGCGTTTTAACGCACGACTACACGCTGTTCATTTAAACGTGCCAAATTTAAATGCAATGATATTTGTGTTTGTGCACACTTGTGAAATTCTATATCGACTGCAACATTCGAAAACGGTTTGTGATATTCTGTAATAATTATAACTGTTTTAGTAACTTTTAGACATCAGAGAGCCGATTTCAGAAGAATTACTTTTACACTCTAAAACAAAAGAGAAGAAACAAACTAAGAAAAAGGATTATAAATATCGATCGGAGAGCACTGTAATTGTTTCAACCTAGATTAATTTTATAGCTATGCAACAAAAAAGGGGAAATGACATTATTTTAGCCGTATACTCTGTTAACTAAGAGTCATTATAGAGTTTTAGGACGTTTTATACTTTCATAGCGGCTAGAACTTCATTTGTCTCACTTCAAGCTATAGTTGCCAACAAAATCTTTGTATCGCCTCGACAACGTACTGATGTAAACCAATTCTAAAATTTTCCTTTATGCGGAAAATATTTGTGTCCAATAATATAGTCTTTCCACATACCTTTCTGCAAATAAAGGTGTTTATCCTGCAGATACTTGTAAGAAACGCCGTTGCTATGAGAAACTACATAAGAAAACTTGGATTTTAAATCAAAGTGATAGTTAATAGGCAACGAGCGGGATAAAGTAAACACGATTCACTCGTTGCTCCGGTAACGAGTGGGATATAGTAAGCACATAAATAAATGGTTTACAACAACAATTTTTCTCACCTTGGAAAATCTTGATATATCTAGATCCTCGAACATTCTTAAGTTGACTTTAACATAGAATACCCACTTGCTCCACAGAAAGAAGACTTGAAACTTTTTGAAAGAAAATTGAAATAAGCAAAAATAACTTCTTCATTAATGCTCTGAAAATTTCTTCGTATTTGCCAATCATTAAATTGCTGAAACTGTTTTTTGTAGTTTCCGTGAAGTCGACGGAAATAAAGCCTCAACTGTTTCTTTTGCTTCATTTAGGCCGCGCCGTGGCTCAGTGGTTAGACCGCTTGGCTCTCACCAAGGCGGCCCGGATTCGATCCCAGGCGACCGCAAAGTGAGATTTGTGGTGGGCAACATGGCGCTGGGGCGGGTTTTCTCCGGGATCTCCGGTTTCCCCCGCCATATCATTCCACCGGTGCTCCATCTTCATCTCATGTATCATCAGTGTCATCGCCTGCGGTGCCGTATGTAGTAAAATGGGCGTTAAACACTACACAGTTCATTGCTTCATTTAATATATCATTTGGAACCAATAAATTAACGTTCTCAACGTCCATCGTAAACTTACCCAATTTGTTTATTTTACGGGAACTAGCAACAATAAAAATAAAATTGGTATTTATACATAGTCTATCATATTTTATAACTATAATTACGCCGCAATTCAATGCCTTATTTCTTGTTTAACTTATTACTATCTGTTGTAGAATCATTATCTGAATATTTGTCATACATTACTTTATCGTATCTATAGGATAAAACCTGGCTGATCTACCTCTGGTAGGGGATTACCCACATCATGTTTAACTCCACACAGTTTGTACATTCACCTAAGAATATCCATTGTCCCTTCCGATCTTCTTGTCAGCTTCAACGTGGTTTCTCTATTTCAAGGGTAGCACTTCAGGAAGCCACCCAACTTCTGAAGGAGCATTTTCCGGCCGATATCACAGAGTACTTCCGACATACCCTGACGTCTACTTTCTTCTTGTTTGGTGGTACTTTCTATGAACAAGTAAACGGAATAGCAATGGGCTCCTCTTTGTGACCAGCTATAGCTAATTTCCATATGGAACACTTAGAACAAGAAATACTTGCCACAGCTCCACTTAAACCACCTCATTTCTATAGATATGTGGACGACTCTTAGGTAATTTGGCCACATGTATCAGACACTTTGCCTAGCTTTCTTGCGCATCTTAACAGCCTTCGACCTCAAATACAGTTTACCATGGAAGTGGAGAAGGATGGAACTCTTCCATTCTTGGACATTCTTGTTTCAAAACACAGTGCAACGGTGCACTTGGGCATACTGTATACCGCAAGTCTACACACATCGATCTCTATCTGAATGCTTATAGTTTTCATTTTAAGTCTCAACGACCAGGAGTTCTCAATACAGTGGCTCACGGAGCTTCGTCTATCTCTGATCCAAACCACTTAAAACATGAATTACAACAACTGAGACTCACTTTCCGTCAAAACGGCTACTCCGAATATGACGTTGAAGCTTCGATCACCAGAGCTAGGAAAGGGAAACCTGTAATACAGATAAACCTACCCCTACAGCCTGCATCCCCTTTACCGGTAACCTATCTGGCAGAATCAGCAGAATTCTCGCCAAATACAACATCAGGGTCATCCACAAGTCACCTTCGAGGGTTAAACATCTGTTGAGACCAGTGAAGGACAAACTGGACTTCCAAGTTCCGGGAGTGTACCGCATTCCCTGGGAATGTGGGATACTGTATATAGGGCAAACCGGAAGGACCATCACTACCAGAATAAACCAACATGAACGGAGCATTCGTTTAATGCAACCTGAAAAGTCTGGACCGGCAGAGCATTGTTTTGATAACGACCATAGAGCCAAATTTCGGGAGACGACCATCTTGGCAAAATGCAACAGTTACTGGGAGCGGAGAGTTAAGGAGGCTTTGGTCTTTTCCTCCGAGAGGAGCACGCTTAATCATGATACTGGATTTCAGTTCAGCTCCTTTTGCAAACCAGCCTAAAATGGAAATCCGTCGGCTTAAGAAGCACAGATGTATACAGTCTGATTATCAAACTTAGTAGTTACGTTTCTTTGACCCTATTAATTTTCAATACTAACGCCATCTCCTGACCTGTCATTTAATTTAATGAAAACAGTCTTTTGTTCAGTGATGCGAGTATTGGTAGTGTTTTGTCTTTGTTGATATTCGTGTTATATCCAGTAATACATTTATGATTATAACATTTGTTAAAATATCCTGATTATGAGAGAGATGTACGCTCCCAAAACGTCGATTTCTAATCGTCTTTTCACCTGGCTTGCTTCCCGAAAAGATCTCGAACAAAGGGGGACTAACCTCTATTATACACTCCTAAAACTTAAAAGGGGCGTGTTTTAAATTGTTCTACTCATGGATAAACTCTCTGTTTATCCACTTGTATAATAAATTACTATTAATAAGTAAATGTATCGTAGGATATATTCAATGAATAAAGTATACTTAAATTATAAGGAGGTCATTTTTGTTTGTAATTTACGTCCTCCAACGTTAAGTCATATCGGACGATGAATAAAATGGGTGATATGATGCTCAAATGTGTCCAGGGTCCATGGAGCTTAGAGATACCCGACATTCGTCTTTAAGGATAAGGGAAAACTCCGGAAAAACCCTTATTCAGGTAACTCACCCTGACCGAGATTCGAACTCGGGACATCTTGAACGTGAGGGAGACACGCTACCATATACGCTACCGATGCGGGCAAGGAGGTCATGCTTACACAAAAGCTACACATACAACTTTATCTAGAAAGCGGAGAGTAAGTTAATTAATTGCCAGTATTTGGGCTCTTTTATTAAAAATATTTATTAAATGTATATCTATTTTGAAAACAAAGAAGAGTAAGATGATTAAGAGTAAGATCTTCCTCAGAGTCTGGAAGTATGAATGAGAGTATGAATGTGTGTGTGATGTAATGATTAAAATATAAAGTGTAAGCAACCCAACGTATACGAGTTAACACCAACGATATGTTCCAAAGGAGAACGGCCGCTGATATGACCACTGCAGTTAAAGGCAGTTAAATGGTAAAAAAGCGAAAAGTATCTATTGATGCTTTTTTCTTGTGCGAGCATATGTACGTATCTTAGAATCACACAGGCGCACATATGGAAATTCTAATAGTGTATGTGTAATAAAGAAGTCGTTTATCTTCAAAAAAGAAAAGGAGCAGAAACAAAACGGCTGTAATGAGAGCGGTTCTCACTATCAAATAGCTTATTATACCAGTTCGGCTGTCAGCGCACATTTGACATGAGTTTTCAGTACGGCTGATAATATTAGAACGAAATTGAAGGCTAGCGCGCAGAGATCAGCGTGAATCGCATGTGGAGATGGGATGATTATACGGAATGAGTACAAAGTATGGAACAATGCTTGTAAATTTGTTGTTATAGTTCTGTGAAGTGATATTATTAGAAAAGCTGTAAGATAACATGTTTTCATATTACTATAATAGTGAATAGGGACGTGACATGTTTAATGGTAACATTTCATTTTTGGTCCTCAGATCTCGAAATATACAGCTAGATGCTTTTTTGAACTGTAACTTAAATTTATTAGGACGTATTACAGCACATGACATTTAAACCAAGAAAACATTCATAATAAAATTAGTGGTGCTGTGTTGTAGCATATGAATTCACTTCTAAAGGTGTTCAAAATGGCCACCATTTACTGCCAAACAATGCCAAAGTCTGTCTTTGAAGTTAGTTAATATTTCCAGCAACACTGCTCGCTTGATCAGCTGCATTTCTCGGCCAACTCTTCGCTTTAAATCTTCAAGATCTCTTGGTTGAACTATTGTAAGCTATCTACTTCAAATATCCCCACAAGAAAAAGTCTAGGAAGTTCAGGTCAGGAGATCTTGGCGGCCATTCAATACTTCGTTTTCAGGTCCGTAGAATGTGTAATTTTTTGTTCTGGATGCATTTCATTAAACAACTCTTCTTCGGTCCTCTTCCTATCACCATATACGATCATCATTAGTATTTCAATTTGTTGTTTTTCTGTGAGTTGTGACATGGATAATTATTTTGCAATGCAGTAAGCATTGTTGTCCTTATTAGCTTAACTTTTGTCTGTATTTGTTGAATCTAAAGCCACATATTGAAGTAGGCTTCTGTATAGTTTAATTCAAAACTTACTCAATATGAAGTAATGATGCATTTTCCTTTACCCAGTAAGGTCCTAATAAATTTAAATTGCGGTTTGAAAGGTTATTTGTTTGTACATTCTGAGACTTGAGGACTGGGGTAGTGCAGGAAAAAGAAATGTCACAATTTAACAAAACAAAAAACTCACACCCTTTATTTGTAATATAGTAATGTAAACAGGCCTTGATGCATACTTTTTACTCTCCCATTAAATAGTTTTTACCTGAAAGGCCTTCCGCCCCCCTTTTTCTTCCTTGTAAGTGTACGTAAATATAAAGTCACTGTCAAGTTTTATTATTATTATTATTATTATTATTATTATTATTATTATTATTATTATTATTATTATTATTATTATTATTATTATTATTATTATTATTATTATTATTATTATTATTATTATTATTATTATTATTATTATTATTATTATTATTATTATTATTATTATTATTATTATTATTATTATTATTATTATTATTATTATTATTATTATTATTATTATTATTATTATTATTATTATTATTATTATTATTATTATTATTATTATTATTATTATTATTATTATTATTATTATTATTATTATTATTATTATTATTATTATTATTATTATTATTATTATTATTATTATTATTATTATTATTATTATTATTATTATTATTATTATTATTATTATTATTATTATTATTATTATTATTATTATTATTATTATTATTATTATTATTATTATTATTATTATTATTATTATTATTATTATTATTATTATTATTATTATTATTATTATTATTATTATTATTATTATTATTATTATTATTATTATTATTATTATTATTATTATTATTATTATTATTATTATTATTATTATTATTATTATTATTATTATTATTATTATTATTATTATTACCATTGCACTTTTTATTCTTAAGTTAAAGTAAATTAAAACACTAACTTTTAATGTTTTATGCCACAGGACGTTATACATAACAGTCTGAACACTTAGGTGGTTTCAATTCCCGTTCAGAACTAACAGAATGATATGCTTTGGTTGATGTTCCCGAAGACATACATTATTATTAACAACCATTTCATTTCTATTACACAGGGTAATCAATGCTTTAAGAGGTAGTAAACAAACAAGAATTATTAATACCCTGTCGGATCGGCATATTTGTAACATTAATACAAAGGGAAGTAATATTGATTGTAAAGTCTAACGAAAACAGTCGTTTATCCTATAGTGCATAATACATACCGAATTATGATCACTGCCACTCAGTAAATCAGTGTCAGCAATACCTGACGTTAAGAGCTACTTACAATATACTGCATTGTTAGCAAATACTTAAGGAGCATGATGTATAAATATCTGTCTCGTCCCGCTCCTTTGGAGGGAGAGAGAGAGAGAGAGAGAGAGAGAGAGAGAGAGAGAGAGAGAGAGAGAGAGAGAGAGAGAGAGAGAGAGAGAGAGAGAGAGAGAGATGGTTGGCCCTCATTTGGAGCGTATCTTCTTTGTTCTCAATGACTCTCTCGCCTCGTAACGATAACAGCGACATATAGAAATCAGCTGCGTTTCGGGAACAACCACAGTTCTCTAAAATCCTCACTTCCTTCAAATGTTCTTGAGCTATCTGAATTAAAAAGCCACAACATGATAAAATCATTCTTAGGTGGTTTCTGATTGTATATGAACGTCATGAGCAAATGCTGTTAGGTTCAATGAGCTAAGCTACCACCAAGTACTTAAATTAATTCTTTTTATTTTCACTGCACCTTACCTACGGAATTCAAATAAAATTAGTGAATATGTAACAAAATAAGCATCTATCAGAGTTTAAAATTTAAATTTTATATCTTGAATTTTCTGTTTCCAGTTTTTAAAGAGGTGGTTAAGGTCCACTCTTCATACGGCACCACAGGCTGTAATACAGACAATACATGATATGAAAATAACTTTGGAAATGAACTTTTGGAAGCAACTGTTCCAGGCCCAACTTAAGTGTACCTATCCACCTAACTGACCATTATGAGAACTGAGAAAAATCGGGCAAAACCTCATCGAAGGAAGACTGTTCTGGCAAAGTTTTGCCGAAAAAATCCCGTTAACGACTCCGTTCCTTAACGATATCGTCCAACTGCTATCAGTTTATATTTGCTTTGAATGACCTATGAAATCCTCTTCGTTTTCATTGCATTTTATACAAATATTGCAACTAAATGACAATTAGAAGCAAACAATCGTTACTTAAGAGCAAACAAAAAGCTACTGAAATTTACAATGGTTGCTAATTAATTTATTTTCTTCCTTAGCGTTAGCCACTTCCGAACTATGCGTTGTTTTGTAATTTTGTAATTTGTATTTTAAGCGACACGCTTTAAGTCACTGCTCTTTATTTCTATAAAACTTATGTAATCAGAGTGTAAATTCGTGGGACCTCAATACAAATGTGTTACGCGTCGTATTAGTTTCCGGTGTGCTTTTGTGTAACTTCTACAGAATTTACACTCAGAAAAATGTGTTACGACATTTCCCAAGGTTAACAGAAAGTAAATAGAAAAGCAAGCCTTTATATAAATATCCTTTGTGTGAATGGGTCAGGAGAGTCAACTGAATCTAACAGTAGTGGTATCTTAACATCAAGTGAAAATAATTTTAGCAGGGATGAAATATAATGCAACACCTTGAATACCTTTGGTCCTCCTCCTGAGTTTTATGCATGCCTGATGTGCAGTTGCGTCAAAGCAGTTGCCTTCCTGAATAAGAGTTGCTGGTTGCCGGACGTTCGGGAGTTGGATAATTATTTTTGCAGTTTCAACATCATCCAAAGGAAACAGAACTATGTAGTCAAATAAGTGTATTTAGTTAATAAAAACACAGTATTCAAACATCACTTAAAATGTGTTTTTGAAAGGGTCATGTAGTCACAACTTTTTCGCTAGCAACCACTATTTTTAGTTTAATAATAAATAACGGCAGGAAGCATGTGCGTTTTTCATAGGCATACTACACATTGACTATACTGTTATCGCTCGCGCATGTAAACTGCTGCAGGTAGGTACAGCCTGACCACGACAACTGCCTCACTGCGAGAAGAAACAAATCAGTCGCGCTATACTACACCTTGATCTTGCTTCTGCATACACTTGAAAGGCAATGCTTCAGTATTTGTAAAACACTGAAGCTACTGACATTGAAGCAATCCAAGTATTATGAATAAACTAAAACACTAAGCAACACGCTTCACTAAATCATTTAGTGGTTTAATGAAGTGTGTTGCTTAGTGTTGTAGTTTATTCATAATAAATGCTTCCCTATTTGGCAGAGAACTACGTTACCTTGTTTTCTACGTTAGGAGTTGTTTACACATTTGATGGCCGTAGTGTACACCTGAAGTCATTCATACTCTACGTGCAGCTAACTTGTATAGCATGCGAGCGCACATCCCTCCAGCCTTTAATAATAATAATATTAATGAGAAAAGTGCCCCTAGTTGAAGATTTATGTATAAATTTTGTTTTTGCTATAGCCTGTCATAGAGTTAGTTCTCTTCGCAAACGTTACCTTTCTCCAATATACCACATTTACAGTCTTCGTTCGGTAAGTTGGAAATCTTGTTCGCAAAAGATGAAGGCCGTGGATTGCCTGTTTTGTATCGTGTCTCTAACTCCTACACTCCTTGGTGCAGCTGTCATCCAGCTGTGGTATTGCAATCTAGGTGTATCTTGTTCTTCTTTCGGTCTCTGTGGTTAACCAGTTCTTGATAAGAAGAGCCTTGTAGATGGTAAGTAACCAGTGATACATTCTGATCTACGAAATATATTTCCCTTAGCTGGTTTTCCAAAATCTAGTATCCGTTTCATGAACATCGTCTTGACCTTTTCCTGTTCTTATTATATCAGGTCTTTATATTTTCCTACTATATGTAGTTACTCATTGAATAAAGTTATACTTTCCTCAGTGTTATTTGTGCCGTATCATTTTGTGTATTCCAGGTCGTTTTTTGACCAATTTTCCACTCTTTTACTTTCAATGGTTATTCTATCGCCATGAGTCGTCTCCATATAGAGTAATTTATATTTTTATGTGTTCCCCTGTTTTCTGGAAAGCTGTATAGATATTGACCAGTGGGGGACTTATTTTTCGCTTTGGAGAACTATTGGTATCCATGATACTTTCAAATTGTGATTTCGTTTATGGGAGGTTTATATTGCTCTCATTAGCGGGTCACCTTCCCCTGTCATTCTTTCCAGTTTGTCTATCAGGTTTTTTTCTCCATTTACTGAATCAAACTCTTTCTTGAATGTATTAAAGCCGGTCGACGCCGCCATTTATTTTCATGTATTGTCGATAGACTCTTACATTGCTTTCTTTCTTCTGTCTATTTAGGGTTATCAACACAAATGTGTGCTGAAATGGATTCATTATACAGTTTTGTAAAGACATTCATATAAGATGTTGAGGCATTAGTCCACAGTTTTTAAAGATGACACTTATATTCTGCATTTGAGAGTAAATTGGCTTTCTATAACGTCACGGAAAACAAAGTTTACACAGTGCTTGCCAATAGATATTGCTTTAAATATTGTAAATTTCGAAAACACTATCTACATGGAATGGCTTTCAAACGTTTAACGCTAAAAAGGTGAAACATGCGATTTTCATGTAAGACTTGTTGTATCTCTCAATAGTACTTCAAGGATCAAAAGTTTCCTGATGAATGAGGAACGAAGGGTATAAGAAATTTCTCATGAACTAATCGTATCTGACCCAAACAACATGTTGTTTATCAAAAGTCATTTATCTTTGCATATATCGTATACAGTCATTTTTCGTGGTAACTACAGAGGCAACAAGAAGCTATTTTATCATATCATAATTCTATCTGAATGAAATAACCGAGGGGGATGGCTCAGGCGGGTTAGTCTGTGGCCTGCATTCGGAGGTCCACGTTCGCTTCCCGTAGCAGGCCTACTTAACCTATGGATTTTTCGGCGGTCTTTCTGGGCCACCAGACGGAAGCTGGGCAGGTTAATTACATCCCCCGAAATTTCTGTCCCTCCATTTCATCTCCATTATCATTTTACATCATTTTCCATCTGGTGGTCTCTTTCATGGTAGAAGTGTCGGCGGAAGTCTCGGCGCTACATGGCAAGATGGTATGCCCCTGATAAACACCTCCTGCTCCAGTGGAACGATCTCTGGTCTCTAGGCCAACTTAGTTGGCGGTTTCATG
Organism: Mantis religiosa; assembly: GCA_030765055.1. NCBI lineage: Eukaryota > Metazoa > Arthropoda > Insecta > Mantodea > Mantidae > Mantis > Mantis religiosa. The sequence goes on from CM060950.1 coordinate 354,990,361, forward strand.
ACCACGGTGGGTGGGATGCCGATTGTACTGTCCTGCCGGAAAGTTTCCAAATGGGCAATAATATGCACTTCCCTCTGCACTTTCGTGACTCCTTGGGCCGGACGCCCTCTGTCTCCTATCACCTCATCTTAACTCCCGGGGATGCCCCACTTGTGGCTTAGGTACAATAGATTAAATCAGGTGCAGTGCGGAATCCTCTCCGTAAGATTCTACCTAGCCAGCCATTCATCTGTCTGCCTTTCTATCTATCTAAATGAAATAAATGACATTTTTCCTGCAAAAATTTAAAAAGTAATACAGATTTTTATGTCAGCGTTAATAGTGTTTAATAAACGTGTTTGAAGAATTATTGAAAGAAAATATAATGCATATAATGTAATTTTCATTAATAATAATAATAATAATAATAATAATAATAATAATAATAATAATAATAATAATAATAATAATAATAATAATAATAATAATAATAATAATAATAATAATAATAATAATAATAATAATAATAATAATAATAATAATAATATAGATACTCTGATCATATATATTATCAGAGCATATTATTATTATTATTATTATTATTATTATTATTATTATTATTATTATTATTATTATTATTATTATTATTATTATTATTATTATTATTATTATTATTATTATTATTATTATTATTATTATTATTATTATTATTATTATTATTATTATTATTATTATTATTATTATTATTATTATTATTATTATTATTATTATTATTATTATTATTATTATTATTATTATTATTATTATTATTATTATTATTATTATTATTATTATTATTATTATTATTATTATTATTATTATTATTATTATTATTATTATTATTATTATTATTATTATTATTATTATTATTATTATTATTATTATTATTATTATTATTTATTATTATTATTATTTATTATTATTATTATTATTATTATTATTATTATTATTATTATTATTATTATTATTATTATTATTATTATTATTATTATTATTATTATTATTATTATTATTATTATTATTATTATTATTATTATTATTATTATTATTATTATTATTATTATTATTATTATTATTATTATTATTATTATTATTATTATTATTATTATTATTATTATTATTATTATTATTATTATTATTATTATTATTATTATTATTATTATTATTATTATTATTATTATTATTATTATTATTATTATTATTATTATTATTATTATTATTATTATTATTATTATTATTATTATTATTATTATTATTATTATTATTATTATTATTATTATTATTATTATTATTATTATTATTATTATTATTATTATTATTATTATTATTATTATTATTATTAAAATACGATAAGTGGAACATGAAGGCTATTTCCAGTAAAAATTGGGCTGTAGAACACATTTACTTCTTAATTTTGTCAGGTATATTTTATATCTGCTGACGCGGACCACACAATATTTAGCGTTAAATAAAGAATTCTACACATCTGGCTTTCTTAGTTACGAAAATTATATTTAACTACGGTTTGAAATGCAGAAACAAAATTTAAATCAGCTTTAAATCCTAATTATAAACTACTCCGCTGTGGTGTAGATATATACTTGCTGTTCGAAATTAATTCCAAAAGTGCTATTGCAGTAGTAATATTAAATAAATTGGTTAATATTCCAAAGATGTTAGGCAAGAAGCGTGGGAGTGGGGACTGCAGATTGGAACCTACTAAGGCAGATGAGCGACTGTTTCTTGATTATGCCCTGATATCGCTGTGATGCTCCTGTTACTTGCGTTATGCCAAACTTTAATTTTTCTTTGAATAATTTTTATTTTAGAAGGTCCCGATTGATTTAAACTTCGAGGTCGTAATGTCATGTCAAATGCACGCTTTCATGATGCCTAGATAAAATAATTTGGAAAATTTCCATCTCGAGTACGTTTGTCTGTAGGAAATCCCTAAACTAGGATAAAAGCAAAATTCTACACCCGAATCAGACAGCATTTAAAGTTGCCAAATGGGAAAATAATTTGTTAATGACGCTACTATTTTCCATATTTGCCTAAATGGAATTTTCCATGTTTTTTTTCCGCTGGTGTGACAGAGTTTCGTCTCTCAGGAGTTCTTTAACATGATAGTACATGTACTGTCAAGGGGCTGTTACTTTTAAGCACACTTAAAAACCATCGACCCAGGTCGGTTTGAACCCCCAAGCTAGGATCGATAGACCAGCGCCTGACCAACCGACATCACAGACGGAGAAATTTATGAAATTCGTGAACACAGAATATCCTTTACATGGAAAAACTGGTGTGAATTCTTATGTTCTAGCAAGTATATTTAGTGGTTTTGATTTAAATGGCACGTACTTTAACTAATAGTATAACAAACTTTGTTCAGCTGACATTTCATCACTAGGTCCATTAAATAATGTCCTTAGCGCATACATACATCATACATTCACCTAAATGCACACTTAATCTTGGTCAGTGAACTGTCAAATAAGCTCTCTTCCGAGGTTCCCTGCCGTCATAAATGTTTCGGTATTTCTCAGTTCAATGGACCTAATTTATTAAACGGAATGTCAAACCCCTTTATTGTATCTATCTGTAAATATAAACATACAGGACAATGGTAAAAACTTATGGTCATATGAAAATCATTTTTATGTACCATTTGTATCAAATACATTTTTCCTAGGATTTGCAGTTCCCGAAATTCATTAATGTTATTCAAGTTTTCCCGTGCAAACGACTAGATTTGTGCTGCTATGAAAATGCTGAATTACCAATGTTGTTCACACAAGCTCATGGCAAATACAGACAACATTTGATATGGACAGTCGACTGTCGTCAAAGCTTGAAATCCAAGAAACAATCCTACCTTAACCTGAAGCTATGTATAGAAAATACCTACTTCGTTCATGATTAAGGAATATGCATTTGACTCCCTGTGTGGACTGGTAGTTAGTATGCTAGCTTACAAATCTATAAGTTCTGGGTTCGATTCCTGTCTGGATGGTGAGAATTTCTTTTAGGATTATTCCCTATCTGGAATTATGAATCTGGAATTATGAGTGAGAGTGTAAATGTGTGAGTGTGAATTAAATGCTTGTAAAGAAAACCCAAGATTACACAAATAGTAAACGAGTGAACATCACTGAAGATTAGCAATCCTCCCCAAGGAGAAAAAACCGATATGACCTTAGATGAGGGAACATATGAATGCTGCAATAACAATTACATGTAAGAATCTCTTTTAAATTAGCATTATAACATAAAATGGTATTTATACCCTGCGGGATGGCTCGGGCGCTTTCGTCTGTGGCTCGTATTAGGGATGTCCGGGTTCGATTACCGTGTTCGAGAGTTTTCCCATGTCGCCAGGCGAATTATGGGTAGGTTAGTTACATCCCTCAAATCTCCTGTCCCTCCATTTCATTTTCATTATCATGTCATAACATCTCTCATGTGGTGGTTTCTTTCAAGGTGGAAATGTCGGCGGGAGTCTCGGCGCTGCATGGCGGGAAAATATGCTCTGAGTGAACTACTTCCTCTTCCGAGAGGTCGGTTGCTGGTCCCGAATCGGCTATTGGGACCACTTCCGAACCACAGTAGGAGGGAATGTCTGTTGTTCTGGCTTAACAGGGAAGGTTTCCATCTAAGTATAACTTAGGGACCCTGCCCTCTGAACTGTTGTAGCTCCTTTGGACGGTCACCCTACTCGCCTCATCCTTCCTCTCGGGGATGCCACACTTGGGGGCATAGTTACAATAGATGAAGACTAGTCGCAATGCCAAATCTCCTCCGTAGTAATCCTAACCCTAATATATTTATTATATGCATTAGGATTATATATAATTTGTAATGTGTACAGAAAGTTGTGAATGTCTCATATAATGTAAGTCAGTTTTAGTATCATGCTGTTATTGTGACCTTTCTCCAGAAAATATTGTTTCTTGATAGAAATGCATTAATAGTGAAAATATAAGCTACCTATAGTAAGCGAAACGTAGTGCTGTATTCCACCAAAAAATTCGACGTCGTGTTTTCACCGGAAATACACACATTTTGAGGTTTTCTATGTCAGAAGATGTATTTTCAGGAAATGATCCGTGTGAGTGATAGTGTGATTGTGTGTGTGTGTGTGTGTGTGTGTGTGTGTGTGTGTGTGTGTGTGTGTGTGTGTGTGTGTGTGTGTGTGTGCGCGCGCGCGTGAACAATGTAAATTATAGACAAGATACTTGAGTAAGACTCGTTTAAGCTACCCCAGACGGAGATATCCATACATTCCTTCCAGCCTAAATTATCTGTTATGTGAACATCTTTTCTTTACTTTGTATATTCAAATGTCTATGACGAATATGTTTGAAGTATTGACAATATATGAGTGTGCATTCTTGAATTTTCTATTAACTGGAATTTTTATTTAACTATGACAGCATTAATAGATAGCAGAAACCTTGAAGTGGATGAAATATAGAGCTCATGAAAACCTTCGAATTTTATCCAGTAATTTTATTCTAACATTAGCCATTTCGGAAATATTAATGCTCAAGTTGGCATGAAACTTGTTCATCGCTATCTATGAAGTTTTTAAAACATGTGGAGCAATATATCATTTTACATAAGTAAGAAAGAAACCAGTAGAGTTGTGTTAAAAACGTTGATTTGTCAGTACTGTATCTTTCACGTAGCAAAATTGGCAAAATATAACTTATATAACTTATGGGAATTGAAATACTTTCTACTAGAGAAATATTATGCTTTATAAGGATAATAAAACGAATAAAGAATATATGATACTTAATAATTGATACAGAAAGTTTGGAATATTGAAAAAACAATTTTTTTTAACTCTTGCTGCATTTTAGAAATATACGGTGCGTCTATTCTTGAATATGTAGTTTCCATCCTCTCTTATGTCGCTGCGAGTTCGTTCTGGTTATTACGTATAAGCTTTTTCTTTATACTGCCTTGCTTTCTTATAGTCAAGAAAAGAGAAATGTGTTGGAATTATATTTTCTTTAACACATTACACTATACCAGGGGGCTCAAGTAAAAGCAAGAGAGAGTAAGTAGAAAGCACCTCCTTCTACCTTGTGCCACAGAATGACCCACTTATCCGTGGTTACTGAGTTCCAATAATTGAACTGCAGCGTCGTTCATACGTACAGGAAAGTAAAGATGCAGGTATACGTCCATCCGCCTCTGAATACTACTCCATCTCTCTTTGCTTTGTCAATGCCGAAGGGAAAATAACATGTGTAGGGATAGCGAGCACGTGCTCTACGGTTGAGCACCCCTGCATTGTACCCTCCAACCCTGTAAAACAGGCATGACCTAGCGCAGGTCAAACTGCATACCTTCTACGCTACGCGCACATGAAACCGTCTATACATAAAACTTTGCAGAACTCAAACAAAACTATTAGACCTTAGAAGAAATTTGCAGCAAATTCAAAATACAACTTTTAGTTTCATATTCTCTCTTTAAAATATTAGATTTTAATTAAACTCGTTATAGGTGTTTTTTTTATAAAATAGAACAAATAACGAAAGTATTTGTAAATTTTCGGGAGGGGAAGTTCTGAAATTCTAATTGCATCACCTATTTATGTCAGTATCGTTCATTGAGCTATGCAATTAAAAGGAATTTTAAAAATTCTTCTAACGGTCATTTTTAGAAATGGCTCAAACCTAGGGTTTTCGGTTAAATATGGATATCAAACTCTCGGGTGTAATTCAGTACTTTCTTTGTCTGCTAAAGGTAAGAGGTAGATTCGTTTAAAAAAAAAAAAAGTTTAAATTTTAAGTCTTCTTTCTTCAGATTTTACTTTGCAACGAAAAGTGTGTAAGATGATGATGTTAATGATGATATTGATGATAATAATTAACAAGAGCAGCAGCAACAACAACAACAACAACAATAATAATAATAATAATAATAATAATAATAATAATAATAATAATAATAATAATAATAATAATAATAATAATAATAATAATAATAATAATAATAATAATAATAATAATAATAATAATAATAATAATAATAATAATAATAATAATAATAATAATAATAATAATAATAATAATAATAATAATAATAATAATAATAATAATAATAATAATAATAATAATAATAATAATAATAATAATAATAATAATAATAATAATAATAATAATAATAATAATAATAATAATAATAATAATAATAATAATAATAATAATAATAATAATAATAATAATAATAATAATAATAATAATAATAATAATAATAATAATAATAATAATAATAATAATAATAATAATAATAATAATAATAATAATAATAATAATAATAATAATAATAATAATAATAATAATAATAATAATAATAATAATAATAATAATAATAATAATAATAATAACAATAATAATAATAATAACAATAATAATAATAATAACAATAATAATAATAATAATAATAACAATAATAATAATAACAATAATAATAATAATAACAATAATAATAATAATAACAATAACAATAATAATAATAACAATAATAATAATAATAATAATAATAATAATAATAATAATAATAATAATAATAATAATAATAATAATAATAATAATAATAATAATAATAATAATAATAATAATAATAATAATAATAATAATAATAATAATAATAATAATAATAATAATAATAATAATAATAATAATAATAATAATAATAATAATAATAATAATAATAATAATAATAATAATAATAATAATAATAATAATAATAATAATAATAATAATAATAATAATAATAATAATAATAATAATAATAATAATAATAATAATAATAATAATAATAATAATAATAATAATAATAATAATAATAATAATAATAATAATAATAATAATAATAATAATAATAATAATAATAATAATAATAATAATAATAATAATAATAACAACAACAATGTGTGAGTGAAAGTAATATTTGAAAATCCATTCTGCATATTAGCAACACGTTTATCACTTTAATCGAAAATTGTGTTATGACTATCGTTTGAGTAATTAAATTAATTTTTAATGTCATGTTTACACGTTAAATTAATGGACAGGCTTCAATTAGATGCATTTCAATTCCCATCAGATAAATCCGCACAAATTACACGAGGGATTTCTCATCGTTTTCATCTGTTTGCATAAATTTGGGGCGGTACAGACGTGAATATACGTACTACTTCTAACGCTCCCATTCTCCTAAATGGGAACCAATGCCAATTTTGATTGACTCTTCCAACGGAAAGGTGGGACTCCAAGCACGCGGAAATAACAGCGCTGTTTACTGATAGTACATATGACAGCTGGACCCAGCTTCTCTTTGTTTACATATTTTCATCTGTTTACTGAACCATATTCATGTTCCTGTCATGTATTTTAGGGAATACAAAGCCGTGGTAGGTCTTGTTTATGGGAATGGTGCGTAAACAATAAACATTGCTGGTGAAATGTGGCTTTTACATGAAATGTAAGCATCACAGAATACGTTTTTCAGTGCTGTCAGGAAAGAATTCGTTATGCTCCTCATTGAAAACATATCAGAGCCCATAAATTTGATTAACTAAAATGATTCTGTCTGCAATTCTAAAGGTTGCATTGTACACCAATTACTTTTACACACACCAAAAAGGACAGATGTGTTATACTCATATTACTTTCTCTAATTACTATCTTTAGTCCTTATAACGCCCTTTTACCAATGAAAAATATTAGCAGACTCTGGAAGCGTATATTTTTCTAAGACCACATCGTTCCCACGGCCGGTTTACAATGGCGTCAGGGAACGCGTCTCTTTAGCTTCGTCCTACTGAATCCTCTCATAATTGAGTCTGAGATATTAAACGTGCACAGATAGCTGAGCGGTTATAGACAAAGGTTCGAATCCCAAACATCATTTTGATTTTTTGTGTGCAAGTATGTATTGCGCACATTGTAATATACCTTCCAATTTCCAAAGTTTACTTGATTTTTTGGCATTTATGCACACATATAAGAAATGAAGCACTCCACCTTGTTTTCTAAGTAAATGAAATAAATGAATATTTTAATCCTATATGTAAAATCAAATAAATATAGAAGTTAACTAGTAGCGGGTGTGTAAAACCTCTGCTTCTACTAGGCCCGCCTCGGTAGCGTGATGGTAGAGTGTCTGCCTCAGGTTCCAGAGGTCGCGAGTTCGAATCTCGGCCAGAGTGAGTTACTTGGATAAGGTTTTGCCGGGGGTTTCCCTTATCCTGAAAGACGAATGTCGGGTAACTCTAAGCTCCATGGACCCGGGGCTCATTTGAGCATCATTTCACCCATTTCATTCATCGTCCGATATGACTTAACGTTGGAGGACGTAAATTAGTTAAGAAGAAGAAGAAAACTCTGCTTCTACTACTGCCCTCATTCTGGGGGACATGCATGAGACCAAACGCCTAGTGAAATTCTCACGAGAGGATACTTCGCATTATATGCCAGCAACATCCACAACAGATGAATGTGCTTGAGTGTTGACAGAACCAATATTAAGGCAATGTCCTAATAACAATGTGTTTATTTTGAAAACTACAATATGTCATTTGCGTTTTTATAAATAATGTCTTTAAGATATTTTTATTTATCTTTTGCAAGAAAAATATAATACATTGTTATTAAAGTAAAAATAATAAAAAGAAACATGCCGATCAGGATTCAAACTCACGTAGGTCCACTTAACGAGACACATGCGTTTTATCGCTCGGCTACCATGCGTACGACCAAGTCGCAAAGCATCTCCCTGTCTATCGCATAGCTTTGAAATGAAGTCAGAGTATTATCAAAGCGTATATTGGAAAATTTAATTGTTATTTCATATCAGCCGTGTGAGGGTCAAAGTATAGAAAGATAAGAGTCAGACTGAAAACTTCAATGCCATAGCCGGGATTCAAATCATTGAACTTTTCAGTTTTACTCTACCTTTCGAAAGCGTATGTTGTGATCGCAGCGGCATCGAACGTTTCCGATGTTTTCCGAATCGAACTTTGTTTCTGGTAGCTGCTCATTTGTTTATGTGAAGCTGTATATCGTACAAAATATTCTTACAGAAACTTATCTATCTGTCTTATATCGGTTAGTCAGATTAACTTACAAAAGTAATTTAATTAGCATCTCGTTTTAACTACAAGGTAGATAAAGGAGATAGAAGAAATAGACATATCCTTTTAAAAAATCGCTACATATGAATTTGAAATTCCTTACTATTTTATGACATCGGCTAGCTCATGACACGAAAGATCAAAATAAATTGTTGTAACGACATCTACTGTTGGATTGGATTATTGTACGGAGGGGATTTGGCTCTGCGACCAGTCTTGATCTATTGTACCTGTGCCCCCAAGTGGAGTATCCCCGAGAGTAAGGATGAGGTGAGAGAAGACGAGGGCGGTCGACCCAAGGAACCACGACAGTGTAAAAGGCAGGGAAGGCAGAATTTCTACTATTTATCTGTTGGAAACTTCCCCGACAGACCAGAACAACCGGCATCTCACCCACAGTGATCCGGAAACACTTAATGCCAGAGGATCTACTCCCATTATTCCTGGACCCGTAGGACCAAGGACCCGGGCCTCCTTTGACCAGGGAGTTACCGAGCTGTCCCGAAAGGGCGCCCGACACCTCCGGGGGGCTTTCCATAGGGCAAGACTTAGAGACTAACAAGGCCCCCCCCCATCTGGTTCTGTGGACTCAAGACGGAATAGAAGTGGATACGCCACTTACGCGCGCCAACTGCACAATGGGAAGGCTACCGATTAACCTCGGTGGGGCCACCTGGTCATCTAGCACACCTTATACTAGCTATGCTGGCTAGTACGCGGGAATATTAATGACTTCCCTCAACCCCGTCCGGAGACGTACCCGATCTCCCACGGGTATCGGGAACCACTGCCCCATCGAGTCCAACCCAATCCGAACAACTCCCTATCAGGGAGGGGCCGAGGTTCCTCTAGTAACGTCAGAGGTACTACGAGTGTTAGGGGTCCACAGCGCCCGCAACACTGCAGCTGAAGGGTACAGATCCCCTTCCCTGAGGGGAGTGATCCGGAAACAGCCCACCAGATCGGCATGGAGACTGGAAACCGTCCTACCGAAGGAGCAAGTGTTTAAAAGGAGAATATCATCCTGCCATGTAACGCCGACACTTCTACCCTGAAAGAGACCACCAGATGAGAGATGATATGGAATGATAACGGAAGTACAGGAAATTCGGGGGATGTAATTAACCTACCCAGCATTCGCCTGGCGACCCGGGAAAATACTCAAAAAACCCTAAGGGTCAGGTAGGCTGGCCGCGAGAATCGAAACCGGATCTCCCGAAGGCGAGCCGCCTGAGCTAACCCATTCGGTAATCTATGTGTTTCTTGTAGTTTTATAGCTTATCGTTTACCTGTTATGCGAACTTAAACAAAATTCAATCAATGTGAAGAGGGCTTCAAGAAGTGTTCGTAAACCATTACATGCATCTCTTTATTTATGCAAATAACTTTAAAATTGATTATAGTAATAAAAAGCATTAGTCATTTTTGGGATTGGAGAAGGTAAGTTGTGCGCTAATGAATTAGAAATGTATTATCATCACTGCCAGCAATAAAGTTCAAAGCGACTGGTACGATTTGGTAATTAGCATATTAGCTTTCGAATCCAGCGGTCAGGGGTTCGAATTTTGGCTGAAGGATGGGAATTTTTCTTTAGCCAAGATTATTTCATATTCTCCATACAGTCTGGAAGTATGAGTAAGGTTAAGTGTGTAAAATATAGATGTGTGGGTTTTTTTATAAAGAAAGACCAAGGTAAACAATACCCAAAGATAAAAAAGGAGTGAACATCATTGCCGATGAACAAGGGCAAAGCTCCGATATGATCTTAGATGTTAGTGACGCATATAATGGAACAAGACTGAAATTGGAATTTTTGTTTATGTTTCACATGCACTTATATTCCTTAATTTTAAATTTATTTCCACAAGAGTCCATTTCTGAGGTTTTCTGAAGAGGGGGGGCAATAGCGTCGTGTATCCCTTCTTACGTTAAAAGATTTACAGAATTGAGTGG
>CM060950.1:355011485-355066118 GCA_030765055.1 Mantis religiosa
ACACCATTCTTTTACTTTCAATGTTTATGACCAATGCACGGCACCAACAATTAATGCTAATTTTTAAAAATCAATTGAGGTAAATGTCCCCATGGTTAAGATCCGAGCAGTCAGGATCATTTCTTCATTATGCTTATACTCTGTAATTACCATATCTGCCATGAGCCTATTGAGGGTGAAATAAAAACAATAACTCCAGCGGTTAATAGGCATTGGATCTAGGTTCGAATCTCAGTGATGTAACTTAAATTAATCTGAATATAAATAGTTTACGCATGAAACAAAAGGTTTAAACTGTCCTTAATAAGTATAGTAATAGACAAGAATGTATTCCCAGGGTTTAAGGGAAGTCATCAATTATTGTTACCACCAAACGCTTACCCCACTCCTGAATTCCCCCACCACTATTGAAAGAGTATATAAAAATCTCCGGCTTGGAGCACCGTATTAGTTCGGGGATTCTTTCAGCGTATTTATTTGCTATGACTGATATGTCAAATCTCGGGAGTGAGTGTGCAGCGGAGTCGCATCATTACGCGTAGTACCACATGGAGTTATGCAATGGTCTTATGCATTCAATTTTTTGCAACAGACCTTCATACCGCGATCAGATGTCTTCTCGTGAAGTATGCACAGAAAACTGCCCACTTTGCAGAAAGCGGTAATATAAGTATAATAATTATTATTCTTTTTTCTTTCAGAGAATTTACTACCGATTTGTATTTAAGAAGAAAAAGTAATTTGAAACACATTCGCTATTCCAGGCAACAGCCGGTTCATGAACAAGAAAAAAGCGGAATAGATAAGGTTGATGGATTCACTTCAAGTCAGGAGGCCATACACCACTCTGAATTTTGTAACGGTGATACGCATGCTACCCTCTGTACGCAGCCCGAGGTTCATGAGCATATGTATTCTACTTCCTCTGCAATGAGAAGTGTAGCGTGTACCAGCTCAGGCAGAGGCAATCAAAGTAAGTGAAACTAAAGAAATTCACGACTCCTTTCTTACAGAATCATTGAAATATATAATTCCATGTACAAAAACACCTTTGTTACAGGCTTCAAATGACATTTCGAGATCCTAGGCCTGTTATTGATTGCGATATCTCCAGCGATGAGGCTGAAAAGGATGCTATTGCGGAGCGATCTACACAGTCTATAAACGACTTCCTGGCAGATCAGGGCGATGAAATTACTGAGAATGTTACTCCAGCATACAATCGGAATGCCGCAAAACATCAATGTAAGTATTCTTGTCATACTACTTAAAGAAACTCTTGCACCTATCAAGTGCTATTCTCTCAGGAGACCATCTATTTTTTCTCTCTGGCTAACACACATGTTATGTGCTCTGTTTCAGGAGGGCTATAAGGAAACATCGAAAAAAGTTACTTAAAAATAGTTTTGCGGATCTCCAAAGGAGGCTGACACCCTTTGAAGAGCGAATGACGTCTGTTGCTACCCCCAAGAGGCATGCAAGTAGCTCCTGTGTACCAAGGCGCTTGAACCTCAGAGGGAACAGATTCGGGCTTCTTCATAAAAATAAAAAACGGGAAACATGTCACCAGCTACCATGCTCCACGATGTTCACATTTCCAAAAGTTATAGCGTTAGCATTGGACTAATATATCGTATTCCAGCTGTAATAAAAAGAACAGAGCCAGTGACAATTTTGTATATATGTCAGTGCATGACTGGTAAATTATTAAAAGTAGGCTTCATGTATTCGAAGCATTCCTCAAAGAGAGAAACTATGTGTGTTGTGATTACTGTGAGAACATTGTATACTCCTTTAATGTCATTGTGTATATGGAAGATGAGAGAATCAGATTTCTGAATACAGTTCTAAATAGCGGTGAAATACTTTTAAATTTTAGTGAATTTTGTCACTTAAAGAGGCTAGAATGTTATATACAAAGACACTTAACCAATCTAACTCTCTGTAATGAAATGTCATATGTAGGGACAAGTAGCTGGAGAATGACGGCACTGGAAATGTATAATGATATGAAATAAAACTAAATGATTCTTCAAATTATATATCTTTTTTATTCACTTGAAAGCCTTTTTCATGCATCCTATATCCCGAATATCCTTCATTACAAGAATCCTTGCCGGAATTAAATTAATGACTGCATCGCATGAGTCAGAGGCTTGTATGTGAAAGCTCTGTCATGTATTATCAGACAATACAAAGTAGTCTGTGCGGGTATACTTGCACTAGTTTGAATTTCAAGTCTAATATTGACAACACCATTTACAATTTCCTCAGGCTGGTGCGAGCAGTCTATGATGAATAATGGCGCATGTTTGAGAAAATATTTTCTCTTCAATAGAGGGTAGCCGTAGTAAGAGTTTTGGAACTTTGAATACATTTCATATAAAGCTGCAAATCTAGAGTTCAGAAAGTCCAAGTTCATATCGCGATAGGGATAACACTCACTATTGAGATAAAGCCGCACATTTGTTATGTTACAATGATCAAACTTGGAACAGTCCTTTGATGCATTATTTGTTCTTGACGTCTAGGTGCCCGCCTCGGTAGCGTAGATGGTAGCGTGTCTGCCTCGCGTTCAAGTGGTCCCGAGTTCGAATCTCGGTAAGGTTGAGTTACCTGGATAAGGTTTTTCCGGGGTTTTCCCTTATCCTCAAAGACCCCGGATTCATTTGAGCATCATTTCACCAATTTCATTCATCGTCCGATATGACTTAACGTTGGAGGACGTAAATAACAAACAAACATTGACGTCTAGGCTCCCACAATAACAAATCTTGGCTTCTCCGATTTCGAAGTTGTTGCAACGTTCCATGTAAGAGATCTAGTTTGCGGAACAGTCGGCTGGGTATGTAGCTCCATGCTTCTAAATGCGAGATGCAGTGGTCTGTCTGCCTTGACGATCTTGAGGATTTCTACCTTTTCAGTGTCAGAAAGGCGGATTACAGGAATCCTCCATTCAATGCGAGCAAGTTTAACGCCTGCATTTCCTTCTCCTTCGGGTACCAGAATGCAGTTCATAGTGTCCTTAGATCGAATGAGCACCAACTCAAACTTGCTATTGAGAACGAGGTCCTTGTGGTCATCTGCAAATCCTAGAAGCATTGACAGCGGCACTATGGCATTGAATGCTCCGCTTGTTGAGCGCACAATATCCACATCTTCTCCAGGATTGCACCATCCGGCATTGAGCAAACGATTCGATCCCATGTGGTTGAGAGCAGCATAGTTGCTTTTTTATTATTCACGGTTTAAGGAGGAAGAGGAGGAGCAGGAGCAGGTGGAGGCGGAGGAGGAGGTGGAGGAGGAGGTGGCTGCGGTGAAGAATGGTGGCACAGAAGAAAAGCAAACACACACACACGCGCGCACGCACGCACGCATACAGGCATTTAGGAAATTTTGGTATAATATGTGTAATATAAATTTTAAAAAATCAGTATTTTTCGATTTATAATAGCCTCATTATTCGCCTAAAAGTGTCCATATTTTCCTGTGCTCCATATCCCAGCAAAGTCATCTTAATCTTTAGATAAACGCCCTGTTCTATACCAGCAGGCAGGCAGGGTATTTGATCTGTGGGTGACACTGCAAATTATAACTCAAATAAAAGTTCTAATCTCAAAGCTAATATTCAGATGCTAAGAAACCCCCACATATATAAAGGAAAGATAGAACTTTTCAATGGGAAAACAGCACCATATAAGTGTAGAAGCAAATCCTAAATGTATTAATAAAATGGAGGTATACATCGGAGAGAAGTAGAGAACAACAGATGAACATAACACCGTGCACTTTCTTTAATTGCTAACTGTTTATGTTATTTTGTGTCACGCTACTACTTGTACGTATAGGTATAGAAATTCCTGATGCATATTGATGCTAATGCTAGTTTATTTTCTAAGTCTCTTCTTTAGCCATGTCGCCCATATTCAATTGAATACTTTCTAGAAGCAGTTCGACTGTAAATAAATGTCGGATTAAAACCTAATTTTCATATAACTAAGAAATATGTTTAAATAAAGAACATAAAGTAAAATTTTTACATTACCTTTTCATTGAGTTTAAAAATACAGCTCCAATATACTTTTTTCCCCGGTACACCTGTTTTTACATCATATGAACATGACAATCTATGTATGCCTATCATATAATTGATATAAATTTCTTTCAAAATATGGAATTATTTTGTTTAATTCCGCTAAATACATTACTATTCAGATTTATACTTCCCGCATTTAAACATGTATTCATAAACGTTATGTCTTTCATGTTATTCATACCTAACATTATATTATACGCATAGATTATATTTTTTCACTGTACGGTGCAAAGGATGTTTACCATCTTTCAGATACGCTTTCAACACAAGCATACTATTTACCGTCTTTTGAATCAACTTCTTCTGCGAAGTGAGGGAAGGGTTCAAACATCATTATGATGAACTGTCTTGATGGAACCTCTTCTTGCCTTTGATGTGAATTCCGCTGTGCGATTATTATTTAATGTCTAAAGGTACTAAGTGCTACAGTATTCAGATGAAAAAACAATATTTTTATTAATATATTGTACCTTATGGAAAATATATTTAGAAGCTCGCTCTAAGTAAATAAACCGCCTAAACAGTTCGTGTTTGAATCTGTCTTGGTTACGTGCCCATGTAATGTGCTTCAAGTTTGAGATACGTTCCAGATTTTTTATATTTCACATATACATGAAAATCTTGCAGCAAAATAAATGAAATCGGAATAGCCAGAGAGAAAGAAGTTCGACGTTAAGTTAATTAAATGAAATGGAATGAACCCATACTTGATACGGAACACAGGTCTGATATTTTCATTATAAATTTTGTAATTTAATCTTCATCTATGCAGGCAAATAAGCGAAAGCTATTTCTTATACCTCAAATGGAGCTTATATCGCTGCAAACAAGCAAAAAAGTATAGATTTCAATATTATGGGCTGAAAGTCAGTAGGTTGTGTATATCTTTGCAGCGTATTAACTTTAGACTGTATCATACATGATTCTAACGCAAGTGAGCTTTCTTCACCTTTGGTACATATGGAAACGTAGAACTGCAATAGTTCACTGCTCATAGATCGCTCTAGGCTTCAGTTTAAGAAAACTAAGAGCTAAAACACGAATATATCAAAAACCTCTAAGGGGCATTGCCCATTAACCGCATATCGCATATTTTAATTACTTCTGTGTGCTTCCTTTCTGCTGCAGCCTTGTAATATGCTGTACCTAAAATATAAAGTTGCTTTGCATTTATCCGCCTCTTAGTTTCGAGTTACGCTGCTTAAACATTCAGTATTACCTACAGGTATTCGATGCAATTAACGCCACATGCTCCGCTGGGTCACGTTAGGCGGCCAATGCTACGTTTTTACGGGCATTCAGGAGTGATTTTGACTGTATTTAGCAGATGCTCTCCGTATTTTTAAATGATTCGAGGGGTGCATTTAGAAGCTTCTCCTAACCGGAGCTACTGCTCTCCTTAGGTTCTTTTACCATATCCTTAACGTTATGTTCTTGCTCTAGGAATCATTTTGCTGGATCATGTAACCTAATAGCTCACTTTTCTTTTTAAGGTGTTCTGTTCTACACGTTTAACCTAACCTAATATAGTACGCTGCTTGTTTCTTTCACCATTCCTTAATCTTGCTTGTTTTCGCTATTGGCACCTATTATCTTCTTTAAGGTGTTCTTTTCCTATCCACTCATATAATCCTTAGCATTTTCTCCATCATCTTTCCCATATCTTTAAGCTCAGTTATTTTGTGGCACTAGTTGTACGTACAGGTATAGAAATTCAGGATCCATTTTTTCACGGCATCTTTATGCTTTCAGGAACGCTATTTCAGTTTGTTATGCCACTAGGGAAGAAATATTACAGTAAAAAGAGGCTTGCCCTCAAATCCATAAGAGCATGTAGTTTTTAGTAGCAAGACCACTACCTTTAGCTATGAGACCTACGACCTTTAACCCCAGATCCTAAGATCATACTTTGAGATCAAAAGATAATCATGCAATGCCAACAACTTTCAACTTCACGCCTAGAGACCTGACCTCTTGATGCTGTAGCCTTTAGCAGGCTGAGCAACAGCTATCCTAATCTAACCTAAGCTACCCTAAGCTAAGCTACCCTAAGCTATCTTAACTTAAGCTACCCTAATCTAAGCTAAGCTAACCTAGACTAAGCTAAGCTACCCTAAGCTAAGCTACCCTAAGCTATCTTAACTTAAACTAGCCTAATTTAAGCTAAGCTAACCTAGACTAACATAAGCTAACCTAAGCCATCCTAAGCTAAGCTACCCTAATCTAACCTAAGGTAACCTAATTATTGTTCAACATTAAATCATATAGAACGATGAGTGAAATTATGCTCAAAGTAGTCCGGATCCATGGACCCTAGAGCTACCTGACATTGGTCTTTCAGGATAAGGGAAAAAACCGGAAAACCTTATTTAGGTAACCCACCCTAACCGAGATTCTAACTTGGGTCCTCTTGAACGTGAGCCAGACTCGCTACCATCTACGCTATTGAGGTGGGCAAGCTAACCTAAGCTAACTTAAGCTAACAGAACCATTCTTTAACATAAGTCCAAGTCTCCGGCTTATTATTCAAAAATATATTAAAGATATGCCCAGGTATTCTGACGCATAGGTATTCTGACACTGACCTGGTGTTTAGAAAGTCATAGCATAATAGTTAATTAAATATTTAGCAGCATTAACCTATAAGGTACATCAACTGTTTTCAATAATAAGCCTGGAAAAGTAGTAATCAAGCGCTAGATTTTGGAAACGCGCTGCGACCTCAAAACTAAATAAAATATTTGCATTATTTACGTTATATCGCTGGGATTCGAACCTAGATGCACTGGCTATTAACCATTGAAGCTATTTTTAATTTTTCCCATCAATTTCATGTTATTCTAAAGGTGAAGTACTGTTTTCGCTCTTAACCGCAGGACCATTTACTTCAAAGGATTTTTTTTAAAATTAGCATTAAATGATGGAACCATGCCTTTGAGAGAGGTCACTACCTCCCGCAACAACAAAAATCTTTGCGCTACAGGTGGTCCCCTATCACTCTGGAGGCTGGGAAATGTCAGAAGCGGGGGGTGGGTTTACAAACAGGCCATGCTTCTCACAGGATGGTGGAAACAATAATTGATGACTTACCTTAAAACACCCTGGGAATGCTTTCTTCTGTTTACTCCCACGTAATCTTTGTCGCGTAACAGATGTTCAATCTCAGGCCCCTTATTTATGATGTCCATTAAACATGTCTGCATTCTTTCACATAACACAGACACCAGACAACACTTAACAGTTGTTCAATCTCAACCCTCCCCCACATATCACAGACACCCGTCGAGACATGTCTGTCCCTTCCAAAGCACATGTAACACCCTGGGTGGTCCCCACCCTCCTTCCCCTCCCCCTTCCACCGACGCCATAACAGATGTTCAATCTCAACCCTCCCCCACATATCACAGACACCTGTCGAGACATATCTGTCCCTTCCATACCACATGCAACACCTTGGGTGGTCTCTACCCCTCCTTCCCCTCCCCATCCCACCGACGCCAGGCGTCACGACGTCTGTATCTAGAACATATATATAATATCTATTCACACCGCTTGGCTCTCACCAAGGCGGCCCGGGTTCGATCCCAGGTGACCGCAAAGTGAGATTTGTGCCGAACACCATGGCGCTGGGACGGGTTTTCTTCGGGTCCTCCGATTTCCCCCGTCGCATCCCACCAATTGCTCCATTGTCATCCTTCCTATCATTCATCTCGTCCTCATATATATCATTCACTTCCTTCCCCTTCGCCAGGCGTCGCGACGTCTGTATCTAGAACATAATATAGTATCTACTGGTGTGACCACTCAGCCATGGCGTGGCCTAAAGCAGGTCATTTTATAAAAAAAATCTCACTTACAGGGTAAACATGAATAAAAGAAGCTCTTCTACATTTGCAAAGTAACAAGCCAACTTGACTTAGATATGTGAAAGCTTCCGTTATTTTAGTGGTAACAATTTGCAGACTAAAGTTTTCTCGTAGATATAAACTAAAATGTACTTTTCTACTACAGAAGTTATAAAATAAAAATATAAATCCACAGTGCAACAGCTCATAGTAGGCAAAGGCTTGCCAACCCAACTATGCAAGGCGGAGGTACGCAATTATGCAACCGATAGGGAAAGGAGATGTGGTCAACATCTTAACACCCCCAGCCGAAATGTTGGCTTTCATAGACCGGGATTACCTACCTATTGAAGCTCAAATTCACCACAATGCTGAGTGGGCACCGACCGTACAGTCGGGACTGAAAATCCGCACCCTACAGCTGAGATCGGGGCAGGGAACGAAAACACGACGGTGCAGCCCAATAGGCACGGCGCAGGATCTAGAAAGTATAAGAGGTTTTTCTCCGCCATGAAGAGTGCAGAATTCATAGTAGAAAAGCTATGTGCAGCACTTATTTCAAAAAGAGATTTAGAATACAAGTATGCTGGCAATAATGATAACACATATCAGTTTAAAGAACAAATGGCAATTTATAATGGTGCATAAAAGATAACTTTCTACCATTTCAGCGAAACGAAAGCTTCTAAGTAGTGACTACAGAGATTATTGCTATTAATAAAGCAAACGTTAGTGTATCAATCATATCTTCAGGAGCGATAAGCTGTGCCCGCTTTAAAATGCTCGAGCTTTCGACCATATTAAGTTTTATGGTAAAGGGGATCGTCTATGAAGTCATTAACTATGTACCAGCAATTATGTTTTTAGCTTTTGCAACGTACTGTTAACTGTTTATCGACGTTTGTTCCATTTAACGAAATTCATTGGTTGTTAAAAATTATTTTAAGTTAGTTAGCGTTATTTATAGAAACTTTTGTGTTATTTCCGTTAAGGTACAGGCCTTTTAAAGAAGAACATGGTGATTAGTTGTCACAAACAAGTTTTTGTACGTATAAATCAAGTCATTGTTGTACCTAAATTGAGCTTGTAAGATAGGTTTGACGTTCCAACACCTAAAATGTTAGAAAAAATAGAAAAAACAATAAAGATATACTCGTATTATGGCACTTATACCAAGATCAATGACTTTGAAAATGGGCAGATACTTGTGTACTAACTTATGATTATGAAAAGTCGGAGAGCAGAAAACTATCTAGTAATTAATATGTGATTTTAGAGTCTAGTGTACTAGCTTATGTTTATGACAATTCGGATAGCAGAAAACTATCTAGTAATTAATATGTGATTTTATTTATTTGCACCAAAAATTTCTTTAACTTAGGGGAACAATGAATTAATTGTCCAGATATTAATCATAGAAGATAAATCCGGGATTAAAATGCTCGTTTGCAGTATGTATACAGAAGAGAATAAAATAGAACGATAATTGTGGAATCCCTTTATCGTTGTTATTAGTTTTCCTGTTTCGAGCCCTAATTTAAGGTGTTGTATTTCTGTTTCTTTAACCGCTTTTGTTTCTCTTTCTGTATTAATCATTAGATGAAAGAAAGGAAAACCCGTGTTATCAATACGATATAATATGATTTTACCTCACAATTCTCCAGTATTTTGCGTTACTACTAAAGGCCCTTCTGCGATCTTAAATGAGAATTACACCAAGTTTAGATGAACATTGGAGATGTGCGAAGACTGCACCAAAATTACAATTAACCATAGTCAGACATTGTTATAGAATTGGTCCTTAAGTGTGAAATATGTAGTGTTTAACGCCCGCTTTTACTAAATACGGCACCGCAGGCGATGACACTGATGATACATGAGATGAAGATGGAGCAACGGTGGAATGAGATGGCGGGGGAAACCGGATATCTCGGAGAAAACCCGCCCTAGCGCCGTGTTGTCCATTAGAAATCTTACTTTGCGGTCGCCTGGGATCGAACCCGGGCCGCCTTGGTGACAGCCAAGCGGTCTAACCACTGAGCCACGGTGCGGCCGGTCCTTAAGTTGTTGCTCCGTTTGCTACAAGGGTGATTATACGCATTTTGTCAACAATATTACAGATATTCGCCTACATAAAAATAGAAATATCTAGAACGAAATCCGGCAGAATAATTGCAGTAACATTACTTTTCCGACCAAATTTATATCCGTAATGGCATAGAACATCGCCATTAGCAGTGGCGCAGAGAGTGGACAGCAAAAGAGCGAAAGTATATGTTCGTGTAATGTTTCTCTTTTATTGAAATGCAGATGCTCGCTATTTACTTTTAGCGAAATTGTGCGCTCACAAGCCAGCGAAACAAAATGGCGACGTGAGTGAGTGTGGTACCGTGCGGCTTAATTACGGTATACCTTGTATTTCGCCGCAGCACTCTCTCTTAATTGTACTTTACATGACAAGCGTGGCTAGCCTTTCTTCTTCTCCTTCGTACTGAGACTTCATTTGAATTATTAGCTTAGGACAATAACCCAGTTGGATAAGTTACGCTCTCAGCTTCCAGCGAAATACTGTATCTAACAGACCATTACGCCAGAGGTTCGTTCCTTCTAACACATTGTATCAAGTATTACTTTAATTTTAGTCGATTCTGTTATAAAGATAAAATAAAAAAACTTTGTGTGACAGTTCTTTAATCAGCTTCAACAGAAATCCAGTGAGCAAGTCTATCCTTAAACAGGTCAGCAAATAGTTTATGTTACGATAACAGACAACTCTGCTTTCCTTTGTTTACACAGTCTACTGCAAAAGTTCTGTGCGATACGGAAGTGTGCTCGAGTTAGTTACGTGTTAGTTACTAACGTAACAATGCCTCCTACAGTGTAAAAAATGAAAGGAAAAGCTTTACATAGACAAACTCGTGAGATTGTTGCTACTACACGGTGTTCAATATTATTCGTTATTTCCCGCCCTCCGATAGAGCAAGAATGACGTCATATTTGACTGGTGAATCTATCTTGAAATCATAATGCCCTCTACGGAGAAGGAGCGGTAATTTTTGCGGAACAGTAAGCAAATTACAGCGGTAAATAATACAACCAGCTTCCCCTGGATATGAACACAGAGCACCGCCCCTTCATGGTTGAATGCTACTTTCGTACTGACATTAAAATTGCTGCGACATATAAACTGCTGCATAGAGGAGTTTATGCAACGCTATCCAGCATTCAGACAAGTATCTCAGAGCGTAATGTCAAAAGTGTCCAGGTACCCTCAAATTGACATACTTTTGTTTGCAACATAAACCTCCTAAGTTTTATCAGTATACGATATAAATTTTTGTCACTCTCACGATTAATTAAAATGTCTATTAATATTGATATCCTTATGTCTTTTAAAACCAATAGGTGCATCAAACATTTCCAAGATACAGGACCAGTTACTCCCAAAAAGAAAGACACTGGACGCTATGAAGTGACTGGTACCAATCTAGAAGCAATAAATAATGTTATGACAGAAAGGCCTTAAGCTGGCATTACAGACAGTATTTTAAGGGCACGAGAGAAAGGAAATATAAGAAAATGGACACATAAGACTATCTACTAGAGATATTTTCTTGTTTAGACTTGGATAAAAGCTTTGTACATATTGTAATACTAATTTATTTTTCGTTCCTAGAACACGTTCTGCTAATTTTCTGGTTTGTGATGAAGTTACATTGTGAGGAAACTGTGGGTGATAGAAAAGAATTGAGATGAAATTGAAATATTTCTGTTTTATTTGACAGGTTTACAAGTATGTCTGCTATAACAGAAAAACAGATTACATAGTAAATGAAGCTAGTTACAGTGAAGCAATAAGTAATATACAAATATAACTATTTGTAACAAAAAACTTCACTTATCTAAAGAAAAATAGTGCCGATTTTTCTTATTAGTTCAATTAGATGAAGTTGATGAAGATGTTTATTGTCAAATAAGTGTTCATTGACTTATCATTTCGTATATTCTTCATGGTATACTTTTATGGCTGCATAATTATCTTTACAAGGCATTGCATTGCAGTACATATATTTTTCAAAAACTTCGTATTTACGCAACAGGCGAAAATACGCACATTTATATTACGTGGGCACACCCACCTCTCAAATTGTATATTTACCTGCCGGTAGAGGGAGGCCTCAAAGCTGCTTTCAGCACATCAAATACGATCGCAAGCCCCTATGGGAATCGCATATAAACTCGCTCCATCAGCGATGCTATTGATAACGTCAAATTTTGCGCGGTAAAGTTTCAGATAAAAATGAACACCGTGTATTTATGAATATATGGAGGAAAACGCCATACATAAAGATCGATTTTCTCCAATGTATTTTAAAGAAATTCAGGAAGTGCAAGAAATAGTTTCTGCAGTCTCCTAACTCTGCTTTAGGAACTGACAACGCGTTCTACCATAATAAATAAACATTTAGACAAACCTCCAACATCAAATTCTTTCAAAAATCATATGCAGTCCTGGCTATAAAATCACAACGTTCCATTTGATGAGCACAGCATTAGGACACACTTGTATGACTTAATCTTAGCCAAAAGTCGTCTCAGAAGAAATATTTAATTGATCAGATATTGGCTGAACATAACCACACAACTTTACAACCGTACTACCCAGATGTGAATCCCATTGAATTATTATGGGGAGACTTAAAGCAATGGGTAACTGCTAAAAATGCAATATTTAAATTAAGATATGTTGAAATCTCTGCAGCCAGAATTTCAGGAAATTGGATAAACAGAATGGGAAAAGGCATGCCATCATGTCGAACAAATTGAACAATATTATTAGCTGTTTTCTTCTTCTTTTTTTGCAATTTACTTCCTGCAGTGCTAAGTCACATCGGACGATAAGTGAAATGGGTCAAGTGATCCGGGGTCCATAGAACTTAGAGTTACTCGACATTTGTGTTTCAAAATAAGGGAAAGCCCCAGAAATTATCCAGGTAACTCACCATAACCGAGATTGGAACAACTCATTCTTGAACGTGAGGCGGACACACTACCATCTACGCTACCGAGACGGGCTTTCTGGGATTAAAGATGGCATAATAGAAGTAAGGATTGAGCAAATTATTATCCAAAATAATGGAATTGAAGGCAGTAACGAAGATAATGAAAATAACAGCAATTCAGACGGAAGAAGTGGAAACAGTTATAGGGGTTGATAGTATGTAATACATGTGGCTGATACTACTGGAAGTGTGATAAATTGTTTTGTAGTGTTATACTATTCAGCTCAGAAGCATGTGCGTAAACCCTCATCTCACTGCTGCTCTCGATGCCAGCGTTCCCGAAAAAGGTGATTAGTGACTCGCATCCAAGCTTTCATATAACATTTTCATCCGTGAAGATCTAACACTCCATTTCTACTTTATTATTATTATTATTATTATTATTATTATTATTATTATTATTATTATTATTATTATTATTATTATTATTATTATTATTATTATTATTATTATTATTATTATTATTATTATTATTATTATTATTATTATTATTATTATTATTATTATTATTATTATTATTATTATTATTATTATTATTATTATTATTATTATTATTATTATTATTATTATTATTATTATTATTATTATTATTATTATTATTATTATTATTATTATTATTATTATTATTATTATTATTATTATTATTATTATTATTATTATTATTATTATTATTATTATTATTATTATTATTATTATTATTATTATTATTATTATTATTATTATTATTATTATTATTATTATTATTATTATTATTATTATTATTATTATTATTATTATTATTATTATTATTATTATTATTATTATTATTATTATTATTATTATTATTATTATTATTATTATTATTATTATTATTATTATTATTATTATTATTATTATTATTATTATTATTATTATTATTATTATTATTATTATTATTATTATTATTATTATTATTATTATTATTATTATTATTATTATTATTATTATTATTATTATTATTATTATTATTATTATTATTATTATTATTATTATTATTATTATTATTATTATTATTATTATTATTATTATTATTATTATTATTATTATTATTATTATTATTATTATTATTATTATTATTATTATTATTATTATTATTATTATTATTATTATTATTATTATTATTATTATTATTATTATTATTATTATTATTATTATTGTTATTGTTATTATTGTTATTGTTATTATTGTTATTGTTGTTATTGTTATTGTTGTTATTATTGTTATTGTTATTATTGTTATTGTTATTATTGTTATTGTTGTTATTGTTATTGTTGTTATTGTTATTGTTGTTATTGTTATTGTTGTTATTGTTATTGTTGTTATTGTTATTGTTGTTATTGTTATTGTTGTTATTGTTATTGTTGTTATTGTTATTGTTGTTATTGTTATTGTTGTTATTGTTATTGTTGTTATTGTTATTGTTGTTATTGTTATTGTTGTTATTGTTATTGTTGTTATTGTTATTGTTGTTATTATTATTATTGTTATTATTATTATTATTATTATTATTATTATTATTATTATTATTATTATTATTATTATTATTATTATTATTATTATTATTATTATTATTATTATTATTATTATTATTATTATTATTATTATTATTATTATTATTATTATTATTATTATTATTATTATTATTATTATTATTATTATTATTATTATTATTATTATTATTATTATTATTATTATTATTATTATTATTATTATTATTATTATTATTATTATTATTATTATTATTATTATTATTATTATTATTATTATTATTATTATTATTATTATTATTATTATTATTATTATTATTATTACTGTTTTTGTTCATCTTGTTATGTTTCCCTAATATTGCAAAACAAAATAGTATTTCTTCCGAATAATCAAATAGTGCTATAGCTGCATAGGAACGATTCTTTAATGTTATATTTGACCATTAAATTCTATTGTGTAGCATTTACACGTCAGAGCAATAAATTCTACATTTATCGCCACCCACTGGAGCATGTAGGTTGGTATTTATTACATTTGAGTCTTTGAAACAATCTCGGGGAAATGGAGTGGAAGGATACGCAATGAACATCATTGTTTCGTGTAGCGTAGTGGGTATCCAGTAGACTGGACAAACCAGACAGGAAAAAGCTGTTTTGGTACAACTTTAAATGTTCACAAACCAAATGAAAAATACTTCCTTTATTTATAAGAAAACTTAATTATAATTTCTCCGTACTGTGTTAATAACCTGGATACACCATGTGACTTTTATTCATTTTTAGTCACGAACAAATATTAGCAATTTTACTTTCTCTGCCACTACCTGTGATATAGAAGGAAGTTTAATACCCCATGCAGAAGTTCTGAGTAGAGAAATAACTAAAAATACACGTTTTGAGAAACCCTGGACCTTAAAGGTCAGAAAATTCTACACTTATTCAATTTTCAACTGTGTTTCGTATGGTTCTCTCCTTTCTCCTTCTCTCTCTTTATCATACAAACACACACCTGCACTTTTGACGGTGGCTCTTTTTCTACAAGTACAACTATTCTCGAATTCGAATATAATATCGTTAAATTTCAGCTTATGTTTTCTTACCTTGCACAGACACTGCAAGCGCTCATTTAGTCTTATATACTCGTAAATTCGGCTGAATAGATAGACACGTGAACACACTCGCCTTAGTTGTGAGCAAATGTAGCATATTTTAAAACGAAATAATTAAAATAGTTTTGAAATACAAAACAACTAATTACAATTTAATTGTGCCATACATTCTGTCTACTTGTCAGTGTAGACAAGAACCCTAGGCACAAAGTATTCACCAACTGTTAATTGCTTTCGTTTGATGAAGAGAAACGTATATTGGATCCAGCAACATTTTATTTCTAAACCCAGGCTACGTTGGCGACATCAAAGGGTAGACTTTCCACTTCTGACTGCTTTGATGCTCGTTTAGTTCATACAAGATTTAAGTCAACAGCCTGCTTCGAGGCCTTGCATCCAACGCTTTCTGTAATCTCGAGACCACCTTTCCAGGATTGTTGAAACAGCAGACATACATTTAACAAAGAAGGATATTTCCGGTTCACTGTAGGTATCGTATTATACAATTAGCTCAGCCAGATGCAAAACACGATCCTTCTTCAGCCCGTCTGTTGTGCTTATTAATATTACTTGCATAATACGGGTTTTCATTAGAGAAAATAAAATATTTTGCTTGAAGGGAGCGCAAAGTACGTAAATGTTATACCTGCACATATCTGCGTTAATTAAGAGTACGTTCTACTGAAACTAGAGGAAATATCTGTTGTGACTTTTCCATTTTACCACTGCAATGTGCCTTAATATATGATGTGGAACTTTATACAGAACTAAACGCTTAAATTTCATTATATATCATGATCAAAATTCCTATTACAAAGTTTTAGGGAATAGATAAAGTAATTCATTTTTAGAAGGATCTCTTGTTCATAAAGTAGATTTGTGAATTTCGATTTTACCACAATAGTGTGTCTAAATATATATTGCAGTTAAATGTGGAACCTTTATACAGAACTAAACGCTTGCGTTTCACTATATATCATGAGAATTCATATTACAAAGTTTTAGGGAGGAAACAAAATAATGCATTTTTAGAACGCATTAATACAGTATTAATACAGTATTAATACAGAAAATGGAAGATGAGTTACAAAATGCTGTATATGAAATAAGCTTAATATGTAAGAACTTTATTTTAATATTTCAAAAACAAAACAAAGCCAATGACTTGTTTGGGGTAAGCAACAAATAACATCTCAAACTGTTTTAGATGATCAACCTTTAGGACAGGTCTCAACTTTCAGATATCTTCGGTGTAAAATAGGTTCAGATAAAGAAATGGATATTGGATGGTATACAGAAAAACTAAGCGATTACTACTGCTTCAAATCTGTAGCAAAATCTAGCTAATGCTTCCTTATATATGCATAATACTATCTAGCAATTGCTTTTGCTTTAGTGAAAGCTAGATCATATAGGCCAGGTTAAGCAAAGGCTATGACACATAGCAATTGCTGGAAGTGGTCTGCATAACCCCTAGGAATTGTTTTTGCTTCATAGCAAAAGCTATGAAAAAATGAGGTCTGCCTCAGTTCCGCCTTCACTACCTTAGCAAAGGTTTATCGGAAGCAGAAATGGCTGCGTTTATGAATATTTGGGAAAGAAAGGTCTACAAACAAAGGAGGAACCCCGAAGAATAGGATTTCAATAATTTATATAGATTTAGTAGTGAATATGTTGCGTGCTTAAGTTATTATTTTGTTGGAGAAAATCACGAAACTTGTGGCGGTGCTTTGAGAAGTCAGCAGAAGATGAGGACTTTTTAAGATACGTTGCAGAGCCGGGTTTCCAGGCTGAAGTTGAAGAATACATGGATATACACCAGAGTTTTTTTTGTAAAAATGCTCTGTACTGTTGTTAACTTAAGCTGTTCACTAATCAGTAGCCTCTGGTACTCGGGGATGGACAGACCTCTACTTCCCTCAGTTTCAAAATCACACATGCGCTGACGTTTCGTAGGTCTCTCGGGCCTGCTTTGTGGTACTAATACTGTTAAAAAAGGACCCTGTTTTTCTGGCACATTTCCCTTATATCATCTGTGCCACAAAAATGACATACTGCAAAATATCCTTCCTTACATTCGAAATGTTATAGAGTAAGCAGAATGTAATGAAATCGGAATGTATATATTTATTATATGAGCAAAATTATTTATTTCAAAATCTCACTTGGAATCTTTCTTAAGATTGGTTCATTATCTGATGACATAAGAGAAAACAGTTGTTGCTGCCAATGATTCATTTTAGTCTTTGTTTCCTGTTGCCTTCGCGTCGGTCTTCTTTATTACCAACTCCAACTTTCATGTTACTGATTTTCTTTGTGATTTGTTTTGAATCCATCCTTTTGCCACAAAGTTACTCAACTTCCGCAATTTCCTGTCCAATCGCTGTCTCCTTTTCTTATTTTATTTTGGCAACTTGAGATTTGTAACTTTTTGTATTTGTAAGATTTGCAACTTTTAACAATAATGGCTTATCTTTAATCACTATCAGAAACATGTCATTAAACTCGTTGTCTGCTTCCGTATTAGAACTCTCTGAAGACATCTCAAGGAATTTAACAAAACAGGTATTTAATTCAAAAGCACACACCAATACGCACAATACGTGTTTACAAACTATGTGCTGTTCGTCTGCTTTCATGACGTAGTGAAATTTGCACATGCGCGTTAAGAGAATATACTTGTAGTGGCCTGGTAGGCGGCAAGCAATTCCTAGGTATGGGTAGCAAATGCTTTCAAGCAAAAGCGATACAATTTCTAGCAATTTCTTTTGCTTCGCTCATTTGCTAGATTGCAAGCAAAAGCAATTGCTGGGTTTTATGCATACCATCCATTAACCTGAAACCGTGAAGATTTCAAACTATATGTGGAACATTACACAACGCTTCAAAAAATAAAACAAGAAAGTATATTAGAATTGCATTTTATAAAACAAGGGCAAAGCCAGTGCTTTTATATGGAAGTAAAGTCCGGGTTATAAAAAAGAAGATGGAAAGTGAGATACAAGGACTTGAAATGAAATTCTTTAGAATAACTAAAGGATGTACAAAACTAGACCACATAAATAATGATGCAATAAGAACAGAGCTGCAAGTGAAATCTATAATCGAAGAAATAAAATATCACAGAAATGCATGGCTGTTACGTGTGGAAAGGATGACTGTGATAGACTTCTGAAAATAGCACTAAATTATAAACCATCACGGAGAAGAAATGTGGGCAGACCGCAGAAGAGATGGAGAGACCTACTGTGAAAAACAGAACAGACAAAGTGTCTAATTCATGGAATGAATAGGATGAATTTCTTTAGGAGGATCTTATGTCCAGAAACGTACTCTTCCAAGACTACAATGAAGACCAGAACGTTCAATTTTAAACGTCAGTGGAGACACTAGTAGTCATCTGAGATATCGTGTCTTACAGTTCATTTGCTCCCATTTCTCAAGTTGACTCCAACATAGCCAACAAACCTTTCACATGACTTTTTAACATATGTGTATTTGTGAGTGTGTTTTGGTGATTTGCAGTGCCTACACCTGTTTGACCTGGTAGATAGATTTCCCCTGGGCAGTCTATGCTCAATGCTGGGAGGTTAACAAAAATATATATTATATCAGATTATCTTATAAGTTAGTCGGTTTTAATTGGGTTTATGCATAATTGATTTTGTCAATATTATTCATAAGATGCTATAGTTATTGCTGTGTACTGTTATCATTTTGGCAGCCAGGGGTTGGTAATGCAAGAGTTTGAAATGAAGACAGCAGTGTTTGAGGTTAGAGTCATTCTGAAGCACTACTGGAAACAAGATTATAAAGTTACCGCCGCGGTCAGAAGAATAGGTTAAGTCGAAGGTGTAGGTGTCGATAGTAAGCGAGTAGCATCACGATGGTTCCAGTGCTTCAATAATGGAGAGGAAAATGTCTGGAATAACCATGTTGTGTACTATTGAAAATGTATGCAGAGTTTTGGAAGAAATCTACAGACAAGTACTCGGAGGTCGTCAGAAGATTTTGGTGCTACAAAAATACCACACATTTTCATATAAGATATTTAAAAATCGTTCAGAAGCTATAAATGTGTACTACATGATTTGACACCTGATCAAGCTCAATTGAGTGATATGTGTCGAGTTTATTGCTGATCTCTATTATGATAGATTTATTAGGGACATTGTCACATGTGATGAAAAATGGACATATTACACTGGGCAACAATGAAAATGTTTCGGGCTTAAAAATGGTGAATTCACATGTATTTCCATCTACTGAATTAAAAAATCACCATAAAAATGATAGTTTTTTTATTGTTTTGAAGCTAAAGTGACATTTCATTTTTTAGAGTGAAGATTTTAAATTTGGGTAAATTTCTTGGGGGAGTTGGCACACCTGTCAAATAACAAAACACAAATGCTCTTCAGCTGTTTGTAAGTCATAAACATAGATACTGTTGCTGTGACTATGAATTACATTTAGTTTCTACTCAAATTAATGCAAAATTTCTGGTTCGCGAGTGCTTTTTTAGTGTTAAATTTGAAAAATGTCATGAAAATGTGTAAATTTGGTAAATAAATTTGTTTATATTTGTGGTGAAATAACACTTTCCTCACAGAAACTCAATCTGACGCCTCTTGTAAAGCCTGCCTATCAGTATTATTTCGGTATGAAAGGACCAGGTTAAGTCTTGGGCTCCACATATATGTTGCGACGCATGTTCAGTTACACTACGAGAATGGCTGAGAAATAAGAAGCGATGTAGGCTTTCGCTGTGCTTATGATTTGGCGGAAGCCTACAAACCATGCAGATGACTGCTATTTCTGCCTGACTCTACCTATAAAGTCAGGATTGTCTATGAAGAAAGGAAGAACTGTTCAGTACAAGAACTGTTCAGTACCCGAATCTTCCATCTGCTATTCGACCCATTCCACATTCGGATAGTTTACCAGTTCTTACTCCACCCGAAAATTGTGTGTTTAAAGTAGAAGATGAAGACAGTGTGGAACAAGAAGAACCAAACAAGCCTTCTACATTCCATGACTGATTTTGAGGGAAAAGATAATAAACCACACAGACTGAGTCAAGCGGAATTGAGTGATCTCATTAGAGACCTTGGCCTGTCAAAGGAGAAGGCAGAAATTCTTGGGTCTCGGCTACAGCAATGGAATCTTCTCCAAAGTGATGTGAGAATCTCACGGTACAGAAAACGTCACATGGAACTGCGTCCCTTTTTTGAGAAGAAAAGTAATCTTATTGTTTGCTGCGACATTAATGGCTTGATGAAATCTTTGAATATGAACCATGATCTACCTGAATGGAGGCTATTCATAGACTCCTCCAAGCTTAGTTTGAAAGCTGTGTTACTTTACAACGGGAACCTTCTTTGATCTATTCCTGTTGGTCATGCTGTTCACATGAAGGAGACATATGCAAATATGAAAGCTCTCTTGGACTCAATTAAATATCAGTAACACAAATGGAAAATCTGTGGTGATGTGTAAGTCATTGCCATACTCTTAGAAATGCAACTGGGTTACACAAAGCATTGGGTGTTGTTCATGGATTTTTAGGCAACAAAAGAGACGGCAACTACAAGCATTTGGTGACAGTGCTCCTGCAAAAATACCATAACCCTGGATGCAACATGTCCCTTAAGATCCATTTTCTCCACTCCCACCTAGACTTTTTTCCTCCTAGTTGTGGAGCTGTTATAGTGATGAACATGGCGAGAGATTCCATCAGGACATTTCTGTTATGGAACAAAGATATCAGGGACGTTGGAATGACGCAATGCTTGCAGATTACCCTTAGGGATTCTGCGGAACTCCATCACAAGAGGCAAGCTAAAAGACGACGAAATCAATAGGCCAACACGTGATTCTCTTCAGACACGACTATCTGTGAAGTATTTTTCCAGCAATTTAGAACTCTTAGCATGTAATTACCAGTCAATAAATCAAATGCACTTTCATTGTTGTTGGCATGTATGTAATTATAATGTATCCTTTTCTCTCAATCCGTTAATATGTAATACTTTCACCTTGTGTATATCATAGAAACTAGAGCTAATAACAATTTTTCGTTGTCATATTTATTTTTCTCAACC
The DNA here is from genome assembly GCA_030765055.1 of Mantis religiosa. Classification (NCBI taxonomy): domain Eukaryota; kingdom Metazoa; phylum Arthropoda; class Insecta; order Mantodea; family Mantidae; genus Mantis; species Mantis religiosa. Next base: position 355,033,205 of record CM060950.1, read on the forward strand.
CGAAATTAGTAGGAATTGCCTCATGAAGTGCCCGAAACATTCAAAAATTATTTTTTTGCTGCCCAGAGTTATTGCAACCGTGACACCTCGAAATAGTGCTTCTTCAATAATACCCGTCAACTTGCAAACGTGTTCGTTAAAAGAAATAGGTTCGATTGCAAAGTGATTATATGTGTCTGGTGGAACGATGCAGGTGACATGAACCAGAAATCTGTTTCAAATGGACGTGCTGTCGATGTGTATCTTTAGTCTCAACAACTGGAATGAGTTTGTCAAATTTTGAAGCAGAGATACCTGGCATAATAAAGACAATCGACCTCATAGAGCTTAAAAAAAACAATAGAAAAAATTCCGGAATTAAAGGAAATCGAATTGCTCCGACATCCAACATACAGCCTGAGACGCATATGCCTCCTAAGTGGATCAACATGAGTTTGAATCCGTGATGTGACTGTTTCTTTTTATTGCCGTTACTTTAATAACAATGCCTTATGTTTTTCATACGGAAGATAAATAATAATATTTAAAACACATTCGTTTATAAAAACGCAAATAACACATTCTTGTCGTTTTCAAAATAAATGCAATGTTATAAGAAAATTGTCAACATATTGGTTGTGTAAACACTCGGGCTTACTCATCTGTTATGAATGATGCTGGCATATAATGCGAAGTATCCTTTCGTGAAAATGTCACTAGGCATTTGTTTTCACCCATGTATCGCAGAATGAGGGCAGTAATAGAAGTAGAGAGTTTACACACCCGATACTAAGCTAATTTCCATTTTTTTATTTGATTTCACATATATAAATAAAATGTTTTATTTTTCCAGTTCGTTTAAAAATAGAGGAAACTCTTTCAAATTTTATATGTGAGCATAAATGCCATAAAAATAAAAGAACCAAGTAAACCTTGGCAATTGGAAGTTGTATTACAATGTGTGTAATACACATCTCGTATTTCTACAATAATAAAAAATCAAAATCATCTTCTGGATTCGAACCTTTGTAGGTTTAGCTCCTACATAGTTGTCTATAATCGCTCGGCTATCAGTGCACGTTTAGTAACTGAGACTCAATTTTGAGAGGATTCAGTAGGAAGAAGCTAAAGAGACGCGTTCCGTGACACTATTGTAAACGGGCGTGGAAACGTGGACTTAGAAAAGTATACGTTTTCTGAGTCTGCGCTTGTGTGTGTGTGTGTGTGTGTGTGTGTGTGTGTGTGTGTGTGTGTGTGTGTGTGTGTGTGTGTGTGTGTGTGTGTCAAAGTGTGTATAATCCTGATGTTGCGCCCTCAGTTTAGCATCTATTTGTATCCATGATCATTTCCAACGTGGAAAACACTTTTTGAAAACAGTGAAGCAGTTGAATTGTGCATCAACGAATTCTTCGCATCAAAAATCAAAAACTGTTACCATCGAGAGATGGTAAACCTCGCAGAAGGGTGGCTCAGAACTAAAGAATCTAGTGGTCCTTACTTTGGAGATTACGATAATTTCTTATGAAAAAAAAGTATTTGAAATATATTTTTGCTTAAAAGCCAAATTTAATTATTAAACATCATCTATACCCGAGCAGGAGCGAGGATTTAAGGGAGCTGAGCAGAATTGGCAAACCTATTTCTCGTAGCCTTGACTGCTAAGCGTTATATATGATACATGACCTAAAGATTAGACATCCTAATGCTTATTATTACTAAATTTATGTTGCTTTCCTCAATCAGAATCTCCACAATTCTAAAGAAGTAATGAAAGTTTGCCGCTTTGGAAAGTGGTGCCGTTCGCAAAACTTCCATTGGGATTTTTTCAATTATTACGTTGAAAACTTTTTTCGACATTCTGAAAATAGCTTGAGATATATGTAAACGTTTTCAGTGCTACAAGCTGATGTTTTACCGCCATTATTATTACTATTATTGTTATTATTATTACTACTACTACTACTACTATTATTATTATTATTATTATTATTATTATTATTATTATTATTATTATTATTATTATTATTATTATTATTATTATTATTATTATTATTATTATTATTATTATTATTATTATTATTATTATTATTATTATTATTATTATTATTATTATTATTATTATTATTATTATTATTATTATTATTATTATTATTATTATTATTATTATTATTATTATTATTATTATTATTATTATTATTATTATTATTATTATTATTATTATTATTATTATTATTATTATTATTATTATTATTATTATTATTATTATTATTATTATTATTATTATTATTATTATTATTATTATTATTATTATTATTACTATTATTATTATTATTATTACTATTATTATTACTATTATTATTACTATTATTATTATTATTATTACTATTATTATTATTATTACTATTATTATTATTATTATTATTATTATTATTATTATTATTATTATTATTATTATTATTATTATTATTATTATTATTATTATTATTATTATTATTATTATTATTATTATTATTATTATTATTATTATTATTATTATTATTATTATTATTATTATTATTATTATTATTATTATTATTATTATTATTATTATTATTATTATTATTATTATTATTATTATTATTATTATTATTATTATTATTATTATTATTATTATTATTATTATTATTATTATTATTATTATTATTATTATTATTATTATTATTATTATTATTATTATTATTATTATTATTATTATTATTATTATTATTATTATTATTATTATTATTATTATTATTATTATTATTATTATTATTATTATTATTATTATTATTATTATTATTATTATTATTATTATTATTATTATTATTATTATTATTATTATTATTATTATTATTATTATTATTATTATTATTATTATTATTATTATTATTATTATTATTATTATTATTATTATTATTATTATTATTATTATTATTATTATTATTATTATTATGCCTTATATCTTTGTGATTCCCGGTGTTCAAAGTCTATGCTTGCAAAAATGTGCGTAAATGATCAAGTGGTTATAATTATCTCAATTATTACTGTTCCATTCTTTCCGTTCCTACGTGTCGACTTGAAAATGCTGCACTATCGTTTTAATAAAACACACTCCCACAGAAGATAAGCGACTGATCTCCGTCAAAACTGGAGAGAATATAACAAAGGATTCGAAAAGCTGTAAGAAACATTTATATTAGATCCAAGTTAAACATTTTACTATATCAAAAAACATGCAAAATTTCATATGGAAATCAAGAACAAAGCTGGGCGTGAAGTGCAAACGGTTAAGCGTTGTAAAATCTTGGAAAATTATTTTAAAAATGTGCTTTCAAAAGGTAATTTCTGATGTATATCTAAGAAAGCATTCTTTTATTCGCTTATATGCGCAGCAAAGATTCAGCATTTGAAGATATACTAAAATTACTAGCAGGTCCGGATCATACTTTCTGATGTGCAGGGGAGGGTTGGAGAAGATAATGGGTTGGCCTATCAATTCCAGCACTTTTTGTTTTATCAGTAAAATTTCTGTATACGCGTTTTTATGTTATTTGATAGACAACTATATGCTCCACAAGCTATGTAGTGTGTTTAGTTTTTGTATACCTTCATACTCTTAGTTCTTTATGGGGCAATACATGTTGGAATGTCAACAACAATGAGTTTTTCCAAAACTCGCTTTTTGCATTTAAGCGAGGTGGAAAATCCGAAGAAGCTCCTGAACGTCTTCATTATGAAATATGCACGTCCATATTCAAAATAATCACCTGGAAATTATTATGTAGGAAAATACCCAAAGTTACATTATATTGTCTTGAATCCAGAAAAACGAAATTGCAATTTCATCAGAAATGCTGTTTTAAAACTTCTCATTACTTTAACAAATGCAAAATAGTGCTTCAAAACACGTTAGATGCTCGGAAAATTCACTAAACACAACGAACAAATCCACTAAAGAGGCACAATTTAAGGAATGTGCTATAGTTCCCTACTAACATATGTTAAAGATGCTTGCATGACTAATAACACATTTAATTTCTTGAAAATAATCCATAAGGTTCACTTCAATTTCAATTAATTTGTATCTACAACTTTTATGAGAAGTGAATTGCATTAGATACAAATTTACTGCATAAAAATGTAGATATCTGTTGCCATTGGAATGAATTTTTCATAATTCATATTTTTAAAAGCTCGGTCATCATTTATTTGTCTTCTGTGGTGTTAGCTCAGAGTAAGTTGAGCCGTGTTTCTTTTCTTTTTTGTTTTGTAATTTAGAAATTATATCCAATTGTCACTCCCACTATTTGCTTATTTTAAAATCTATCTTTTGTTAAATTGGTTTTAGTCCTTTGTCATTTATAAGATGAAATCAGGTGTTTTATAGTCTATAATTCCGTCAGGTATAATAATGCTTAGATAGTGAATGAAATATAAAAATCTGATTTTTTTTTCTGAAAACAACTGTTCAAATACTCATGCGCGCACCTGTGCGCATTTTCTCTCTTTAGAATACCTAAATAGGGTTCAAAATTTTGTATGGCGAAGAAAGGTATATGCTAAAATTTCGTGAATAATCTATAAAGCGCTCTTCAGTCGTGATCAATTTTCCTGTAATTTAATTTATCTGTAGGTAGATAAAGAATGACTGAAGTTTTTCAAAGCGTTGGATAAATTTGTTCACGAAGATTTGGTGAACAATTTTTGCTTCATCTTTGGGATATTTAGCAAATTTTTCGTTCTTAGAATGTTTTTCTGTCTCTATCTCTGTTAGTCTATCTCTCTCAGACACACATACACACACGGAAACTTTCCAGAAATGCAATTTACTATGTTCAGGGAGCCTAAAATGTATTTTTTATTGTAAGATTTTAATTATGAATTTTGGGTGGAATAGAATATTTCCTCTGCATAACATTGTAACGGCTGTTTTGGTTTAGGCCCCGAGAGTTGAAAAATATTTAAATATTTTAAATATGTGGTTTAATAGTAGATATGGGCATGTAAAAATGAATAAGAAAGGAAATCGTTACAATTCAGTAGGTCATGAGATGAAGCAACATGTAAGTGAAATGATGTGAATGTTTTATGTTTGGTAGTTTTAAAAATGAGATCATGTAATATGTGACGTGGACCAGTAAAAATTAAGTTTGATTGATAGTGATGGCAACGAGAGGATGAAAAATCAATAGTTTTGGTAAAACAGCTAGGAAACAAAGCGTCTTTCAGTTGCGTAACTTCGAGGAGAACAGACGTGTTTTGGATTGTGGAATGTCAAAGTGAACGGACTAAGATATTAAAAATAATTAGAACTGATTTTCAAAAAATTATATCCAATAAATACCATTCTTATGTAAAGTGTTGTATAAAAATAGCATAAAGTATCGCAATTAAATTACAAATTTGGATGTTTATAAATTAAACACAATTTACTTACTTCTGAGTTTATTTAACAAAATGATTACTTCGGTTGCTACCACGTCTGAGAAAAGGGTTCTCATGTAACGACTGAAGCAGCACAGGAGATTTTTGTTTTATATACATCGATACATCTGAGTGCCAGATCTGAATAAAAAAATTCATATAGAGAAAGATGTGCCTTTCGTGACTTCATCCTCATCACCATCCAGGAGGGCTGAATTCAGCCCACAATTTCAGTGACAACGCGGGACGAGCCGCATTCCCCCACCACCCAAAACTCATATTTCAACGTATGAAGTGAAAGTAAGGAGTAGACAAACTGATTACTGCCTATTATACAGCTGAAATAACCGACTTAAGGCTTATGAAAACTATTTCTTTTTTGAATAGTGCAGATATCACAAATGCTATTTTTGGGAAATATGCCACTATTTAAAAATTAAGCATTAATTATATTTTAACCTGAAAAAATATACAACAAGAAAATTGGTATTTTAAAAAGTATAGGCGGAATACCTCCCACAAAAGCTCTGAAGACCATAGCTGAAATTTTGGCAAAAGCTCTAAGAAATTAAACACATTTTAGGTTAATAAATACTTTAAACCTTTGGCTTTAGTTAAAAAAGAGCTCTTTAAAGATTGATCCTGCGACTTTTTAGGTGCCTAAGAACACATGATTTAGCGGCCTTAACTACCAACCCCTTTAACTAAATTTTGATTTTAAAGATTTTTGCAGATTAAAATGATTCATTCAATACAATTTAAACTAATCGGTTCAAATTTTCAGAGAAAAATCCTAACAGAGAATGAACTAAAAGCTACCATTTAGTTTTTCCTACTCTTTTAGAATTCTCCCTGTGTCATAGCTTATTTAACGATTAATGGTAAATCTTCACAAAAATTACATTAAATCCTTTTGAAGAAATCAGAAGAATGAAGGTATATTTATGGCATTTTTGTGTATTAATATTTAAATAACATTGTAGGATTTTTATTCTAAAAGTTAGATGTGTGCATCTTGTAGAGCACCTGACTAATTTTAATAACAAAAGCAATATTTATTAATTATACATTCATAAAATTTAAAATACGGTTATAACTGTGATATTTTGTAAAATAGACTTTAATGTCTTCCAAGGTAATTTATATTGGATGATGAATGAGATAGGTGGACGATGTTCAAATGAGCCCAGGGTCCACAAGCTTAATTACCTGACATTCAGCTTTCAGGAAAAGGGAAAACCACGGAAAGAACCTCATCCGCATTACTTAACCTGACCGAGACTCTAACTCGCGACTTCTTGAATGTGAGGCAGATACGCTACAAACTACGATACAGGTGTGGGCTATGTTAGTGACAGTGCAGCAGGTGACAAAAATGTAGAAACATTTACACAAATTCCTCAAGTTTTAGTAATTTTACCCCTTAGTCTATAAATGTGAAAAGAGTTTCTGGAATCCCGGAGCTCAGTAATAAGGAGGTCTCGTTATTCTAGAGAACGAAATAGATCATCCAAGTGATAAAGCTTAGTGAAATATGTAATGTCGGAATATTTTGATATCTAAATAATAGGTTAATAATGAACAAGTTTTTCTAAGGAATAACTGTAATGCAATTTCCAGATTTTCTGTAACATTTAAGGCATTATTCGGCAAAAGAACGCATTCGGTGATGCAGGAACAAAAGGAAAGAGAGGGAGAGATAGAAAGAGAGAAAGAGAAAGATTTCCTTGATATTTTGCAGAGTGACTGCAATATTGTGCCACTACAGTGGAAGAAGGATTGCGCGGCTGACAACTGGCGTCGCTCTATTAAAGCAGCGGACAAGTTAGAATAAGGGAATTTGTCACTGGAGTAAGGTACCAGAGATACTCTGTACCAAGTGAGACACGAAGCTTGTATTCCTTGTAATGAAATATCACAAAGGAAGGAACAATGGCAGAAGGAACTTCAATAAAGCCTTCCAGTCACACCTAAAAAGCAATTAGATACCAAATGAGAAAACGTCGAGAACGCAAAGAACAAATTGTGATGTGTAACAGTGAAACGGTGTTGTGTACACACTTCCGTTTCAAAGAGAAACTCAAATTGTTCACATTAAGTACCATTACTATCTCTGCCATTTTAAACAAGGTAAACTTGTGATCGTATGTGTCGATCGCTTTATTTACTGCTGTGCGACTCTAATATTCCATTCATAAAGTGATATACCTATAGTTGTGTTCCCACTTCGAGAACTCTGAAATGAATGCGTACGCAGCACACTCGCGTGTACAGATAAGGTGACAAAATAACGTACAGTAGCACGTAGAGAGAAACGCTGTTAAAAATAAAATGCTGTTTATCCTAATACATTAATGGCCATACCAATCGTGTGTGCAATTCTGAGCTCGCAGTCTCAATTTCCGAAGATCATGAGGGTGAGAATGGGATTGGAGATCTGCCACTGCATGACAGGACAGATCTGCCATCTCTCTCCCATATTCCTTTTCAAGTTTTTTCCACGTGACAGGAAAAGTACTTCCAGTGAGGTTTGCTCACATCTGAAATGGCTTTGAGGGTGAAATCTTGCAACTTTTTATGTGAGTTATCCCGTCACATTGTGTTCTCTCAACCTCTCTTTATAGGTGCCCATAAAAATATTCGGTCAAAGTTCTCCAGCTCAAACTCAGACGTTTATTGTCTAAAAACAGTGTAAACATTAAAGTGAAAATAAATTCAGATAAATATATACCATTTGCAACAATATGTTAAAGATCCTTTCTTCCAAAGTACAACAGGTGTTAAAAATATTTCAGAGCATTTGCTAAATTTCATGTTTTCCCACACACTGGTTAAATTCAGTACTTTGTAGGATATCGTTTACGTCTGATTACTTCTAGCAGGCGTTATTTCATATTACAAATGTTTTTCGTATATGCAGTCTTAATTATGACTCATTCTTCGAGCAGTCTTTTCTTTAATTGATCTTTAGAGGAGATGGAAGAATTTATTATTATTTTATTTACCATACTCCATAAATTCTCTACTGGGTTAAGATCTGAACTCTGTGAAGGTGGAGGTGTTACTTTTAGGCAGTTATATAACAACCATTCTCTCCTAGTGCTTTGATTCAGTGTCAACGTAAGACTTCTTAATTTCTCAGCACAATGGTGAATATTTTGTCTAAACAAGATGAGGTACTTGTGTTTATCCATGGTGTTCTCAATAAATAACATAGTTCCCACTCCACTTGCTGATATGCACCGCTATACCATAACATTGCCACCTTTGTATTTCACTGTAGGGTGTAAATTTCCATATATTCAGCTCTGTATTGGGCTTGTGCCAAACATGAACCCACATTTCTGTATCGAATACATAAAAGGGACTTTCATCAACAAACATTCCATCACTCCAGCATTTTTTTGTCTTTATGCAGAATTATTCAGCAAACTACAACCTTTTTGCTCTAATATTTTTTTTTACATTAGGCTTTTTTCTCGCTGCTTTTCCATTGTAGCCTTCCTCAATAAAAACCCTTCCAACTGTTCCTGGGTGCACATGTTTACCAGTAGCCAGTGGCACTTATTTTAGGATTACTTATTATCTTTCTCATAAGCAGTCTCTTCTCTCTCTGACTCAGCATCTGTGGACGTCCCGTTTGTGGTGAAGATTCGATTCTGTCTTCCTCTCTGCATCGTTGGATGATGTCTCCAACAATGTTCCGTAGTATATTCCCCATGCTTAAGACTTTATCGTGGTGAAAGGATCACAAGCTGTAGATGTTCATACATTATCTTATTTCTCATTTGACTTTACGGTACAGCACCACAGCGCAAGAGATATGGGTTAATCTGTAATAGTAATAGGAATGCGAGGCCCCCCGTTTTATAAATGTCTATTTATTTATTTATTTTGTTTATTTATTTTTGTAATTTACATCCTCCAACGTTAAGTCATATCGGACGGTGAATGAATTGGGTGAAATGAGCTCAAATGAGTCCAGGGTCCATGGAGCTTAGAGTTACCCGACATTCGTCTTGAAGGATAAGAGGAAACCCCGGATAAAAACCTTATCCAGGTAACTCACCCTGACCGAGATGCGGGACTCGTGACCTCTTGAACGTGAGGCAGACACGCTACCATCTACGCTACCGAGGCGGGCTTTATAAATGTCTAAGTGGAGAATTCAAGCTTAACTATGAACAATGATAACTCATAAGTTAACTTGTTTGGAAAATAACCCAAGTGGACAGATTTATTTAATATTCTGTTAGTGCTCTTCATTCAAGATAAACTTTTATTAATACCACATCAAAATTTCAAATAACTCTCCATTATGCAGCAAGGTCTTATATGATCCAATATTTTTGTGAATACCTGTAGTTTAGCTCAGGCTACCTCAGAAGGATTGAGATTACACATATAAGGTGGTAAGCAAATGTCTCTATGCCCATCAATGTTGTGTATCTTACAGGCTTCATTTGTTTAATGCTTTTTCGTATATTTCTGATCATATGACCGATTTCAAAGCACTGCTGAAGGGTAGATTTTTTCGTTGAATACTGTGATTTGATGTATTATCTAGTACTACTACAGATCAAGATGGTAAATTTGGTTCTAGCATCTCGTGGATACACATTTCAAAAATTTGTCCATTCATTTGGCCGTAGTAGTCACTATTGGTATTTCTGGCTTATATTTTATCACTCATAAAAGAGATGTTCTACCCCAAGGAAAATACATAAATGTATTCTCTCTTTTACAATGGGCACTAATTTAGAGATGGACACTACTGGTTTCTCATTAATATATGTTTTATTCGTTGTATAACGGCAGGATCAAAGTCATCGATTTTATCAACATGTTCTGGTCTAGTTTTTCTTCTTTTTACGAGAGTGCTCAATAACTGCTTCCTGCTCTTGACCGTAGCTCTTCTCTCTCCTTATGAATTCTCTTTATCGTTTACACGGAAACACCAGTGTAATATGTAGTCCACTCTATAGCTTGTAATACCGAATATGCATACTGTTTTTCAAAGCTTTATCATCACATTTATCTATAAACTACTTGTAACTTCACGCCCTTCCGAATGCACTACCTTACATTTCACTACAGACACGGTGAAAAGAATAGAAAATCCTAAAGCACTGAACTAATTCTGCACCTTACTAGGCAAAGTAGCAGCTCACTGCGTAACCAGGTTACGCTTTCCCTTCTCACACTTCATCCCGTAGGACTCTCGAGCCCCGAACATAACTTGAATATTGAGACGCTTTTATGTACAATCTTGTTTTGTTAGACTGCCTCTGGAATAGAAGGTGGCTTTCAACATCACGACGCTTCTTCGTCACTAAGAAGGTTGCTCAAGGGAGGGATGGTTTCGACTTTGAAGACTTCTTGTCTCTGCTTGGACATCGATATTAGAGACACGACGAGAGTTTTATTAGTACATTTACCGACCCGATCCTGATTAGCTAACTTGTGTTGAAGAAAGTCCGGTGATTTACATTTAGGTCGCATAAATGTACTTGGTATTAAAATGTATTTAATTACTTCCATTCTGGAAAAGTGTACAGTCTTTTCATGTGCAAGTTAAAGATTTTGAAGAAAATTTGTCAAAGTGCAGGCCTTCAAGAGTAAAATTTAGGTTCCGGCACTCTTAAATTGACGTATAACATTATTAGGGGTGGTGATTTTTCGCAAATGCAATATAGCGCGATAAACTGCGAAATTGACTCAAAATGCGATACAAATGCGAAATGCAAGATTTTCCAAGTAATTATTTCTTTCCAATGTTTTTCCTTCTGGAATCTTTGACAAAAGAGTCTGTGGAACCTTTGTACGTTTAGAAAGTTATAAACTAAGTGACCACTCTTCTGGAATGTGGAAAGCAACCCTTCCCGCTAAATTAGCTTATTCTTCCACCATTACCTACCATTGCTCTGTAATGCATTTGGAGTTCTACCAACAGCGTAGATGCTGAAAGATATTTCAGTAAATATAATTTGATTGTGAGTAACATGAGAACTGAAATGACAGAACAGAATCTGTTCACTGCTTCCATTCAACAGCGTTACTGAATCATAAAATTATGAGTTATGGTATAGGCTAATTTTGTGCAATTTCATTTTATTGTGCTAATTTTACATCAGTATGGATTTATATTTTTGGTGTCATGTAGTATACTTTAGTCTGTATCAGCTTGTTCTATATTTCTGTGTATTGCTGTAACCCATATTAATGTAAAATACACTTTATGCACTTCTAACTCACTGTCATTAATAACGCTCCATAAACGTGTTTTAAATCTCTTATAAATAATATTATTATTCATCATTTAAAAAATTAAACTTTTTTTCAAAATGCTATAAAATGCTAAACTGGAAATGTATAATTGCTACAAAATGCTAGATGTAAAAATAAAAATGCTAAATATCTGATTTCAAAATGCTATCAGTACCCCTAAACAATGTACGTTTTAACATCCATTGTTTATATAAATACATAAAATAATATCACCTGGACAAGATATTCTTTTGTTTACTTTCATGGTAAATGAGCAATCAACTCGCTTTTATTATATGCTGCAATTTTAACCTTTCTTTAAATTGATAAATTACTTCAAACCAATGACACCAGGGCATAAACCAGTTTTCACTCTCTAATTTGAGAAGAAATTGTATATATTATGGAACTGTTACCCTGTATATGGAGAGCCGGTTTCTTCCTAACCGGGAAATATATGCTTAGGTATAGTCTGGTCTTTAACATTCCTGTTAGAAAACCCCATTAAAAGGCTAGCTTTGTACTTGATTTGCTTTGTAACTGATATCAAGAAAGCAATTCCTTCGATAGAACTTCCCCTCCCTCTACAGACTTTCTAGCGCAAATGATACTTCTACCAAACGTTGCCATACCATGAAAATCTATCGTTTATACCGATTTGATTAACCAAGGTGAATAGCATGCCATTTAGCTTACCTGGCGACGATGGAGGTCTTGCCCACTCGCGACGAGCCAAGTAGGACGAGACGGTAACAGTTCTTGGGCGGCGGCTTGCAGCTATCCTCGCAGGAGGATGAACTGCCGGGGCTGGGACCGGGGCCGGACTGCATGGAGACGACAGGCTCGTCCTCGCCTTCCGAGACTGCCGTCCTCCTGGTGGTCGGCGTGGGTTCCGGAGGGGTGGAGGCGCGCGAGGATCCGCACAACCTCGACATGGCGTCCCTCAGACATGAGGTCGCCCCATTTAATGCTAGCTGGAAACCCCCGGTGCCCGCCCCACCCCCGCCGTCCTCATCCTCCACCGTCACCAGGTCACCGGCAACCGCCACCCACAGCAGCGCTGCAACAAACAAATATCAACAATGTTATCTCTGTACTAACTAACCAGGAAGAACAGCATTGAATAAAATAATAAAGAAAACGAAACTGGTAATAGTCTGAATATCTACGTTTGCACTCTTTTACGCTTACCTATATAATCAACCAGCTTTAATAATAATTTTATATTCTGAGCTTTGTGTAAAGAAATCATCATGACGCTCTCTATATCTAAATCAATTTTAGCTTCATTAAGCATCTATAGGTACCAAAATAGTATTTTTTTTCATGAGTTCTTTCTAGCTAGTAAAGCAGTGACAATAACCAGGGAACGGAAGGGGCACCTCGACCAATCGCGAATCTTGCGCTTACCGCACCCGCAACCAGGAGGCACGGATGAGGTGAAGGAACCGCAGGAATACTGTAGGGCGCAGCTAATTTGGTCGACAGATGCGCAGATGTACCTTAGCGATTCCAAGCTTGTAGACCCATCACACCAGCAGGCTGGTCAGAGAACGCTGCCATGCGGCAGGTATGATAACAACTTCCTAATGAACAAGCATCTGTGCCATACATTCAACACCAATTGACGCTGTCCAGCCTCTAAACTCACTTGAAACACGAAAGAGAGGTGCTTCACCAACCAGGAAGAGTGGTCTATTCCTAGGAATGGAACCTAGGAGCATCCAAATGCAAGCCTCGCAAGTATCTCCGAATCATCTCACTCGGTTGGTATTTACCTAAGCCAAGCAAAATCAACTCAATTACCGTTCCTTGCCGCCGTCCTCTTCACATAAGGAGAATAGCTGGAGCTTGTTGTGAAAGTTAATTTTAAGTCCGTAACCGTTATGCTCACGAACATTGGACGGCATTGTGATCCAATTATACCAGATGTGTTTAAAATATACCATTTAATAATGTCATGGTAAGGTTGACCAATGCTGAGAATGTATTTCTGAAACCTTGTTATTTAATGCTTATTTGCTGCGTCTTGACTTGCTTGCACATTTCCAAAATTTTAAAGTCCTTATTTCTGTTCGCCTGTGGCAACAAGTTAATGCGATATTTCTCATGACATCAGCTTATAACATCAAATTCCTATTTGCCCATATCGACCAAGAGCCGGTGGCCGGATTTTGATTAGAAATCTAAGTTAGCCCGATGCTGAATTTCATTTAGAATGTTCTAAAAGTATGAGAATGCTTAGGCTTGTGTGGGATACGTTTACAAAGCATTTGGCGTTAGATTTGCCTAACTTGGCACAAGGTACGCCATGTTGGAAGAGTCGGTATTTATTTCAGCAGTTTGGGTTCTTCCGGAGATCACGCTTGATCTTAGAAACCAGGGTAGTCATGGCGCCTACCAGCGGTGCCTCACCTACACGCATGCATGACCAACACAACACGCATCTCCAAGGTTAACCCGTAAGGGTACTTGTATAACTACTTAACTATTGTCATTATTTCAACCCTAAATCTCTTCAAGACCTTTGGAGTGTTTTGTACTTAACATTAAAACTTAAAGTTTAGTAAACTGTCATATAATGGATGGAACTCAGTGTTGCTTCTACTTGGCTCTACCGTGTTGCTCTACCATCTGATCCGGCATCCTTATTTTTCAGCTACGCTCCTAGTTACTGAGTAGATTGTAACCTTATGGTATGATCGCCCAGTTTAAAATTCTATAACGTAACAATAGCAGTCAATTAGGTTGTGGCTATATTCAATTTTTAGTCGTTTGATAAGTCTGGTAAATTTCCATGAAGGGCTGGAAATTTTTGTTCCAATTTTGTGGGTGGTAAGATTGAGTATTCAAAAGGTCGTACAGAAACTTTTAATGTGCTACAATATACGGTTCATTGTTGACAGCCATCTGAACTGGTCAATTTGATAGCTGCTATTGAAAATGGGAAGAACAGAGTTTCGTGCCGTTATTAACATTTTCATTCGAAGGGCTGGCCTGTCGTACAAGTCAAAACTGAATTGGATGAAGCTCAGACGTACTCTGCATCAACATTGTAGATCATTTACTTTTAGATCAATGAATTTAAACGTGGTCGTAAAAGCACCGAAAATGAATCACTCCCTGTTCTCCCAATTAAGGTCATCACAAAGGACACCATTGAAAAAATCCACGATCTGGTTATGCAAGACCACCGAATAGTCGACCAAAACCGCATCCAGATGAACACTTCTATCGAGTGTCTGGCGATGTTAAATCACAATCCGCAAGACTTTATGCGCCGATTTGTGACCGTGGTTTATTCTTGGATGCGTCATTACACACCAGAGTCAAGACAGTAGTCAAAACAATGGACAAAGGCTGGTGAATGTGAACCAATGAAGGCCAGGGTCATTTTATCAGCTGGGAAGGTGACGGTCACTGTTTTTTGGGATTCCCAATAAATAATTCTCACAAACTACTTAGGAAAAGGCAGGACCATAACTGAAGCCCATTATGCTTCATTGCTGGATCGTATGCAACATGAGGTGACTGAAAAGAGACAGAGATTGAAACGCAAAATGTGCTGTTTCACCAGGATAATGCACCATCGCACACATCAGCAACCGCAATGGCAAAAGTGCAAGAGTTGGGCTTTGAATTGGTTCCTCATCCACCTTTATCACCAGACTTAGCCCCAAGTGACTTCTTCCTGTATCCAAACTTGAAAATTTGGCTTGGTGGTAAGAAATTTTCATCAAATGAAGAAGAGATGGTCGCCGTCATTTTGCAGACCTTCACGAAACCTACTTTTTCGACGGCATGGAAAAGCTGGAACATCGCTGGACCAAGTGTATAGCCATCAATGGAGACTGTCGAGAAATAAGGTAAGATGTTCACGAAAAAATAATTATTCTTGGTTTTTTTATCAGACTTATCGAACGACCTATGTAAGTAATACTGACGTCTCAATTAAGGTGTGCACAGCAGTAATATGACGAACTCTAATACAGTCAATGAACGCTACTTGCTCCCATCCAGTAGGAATCGAGTAAATTGTGTGCTTTTTTTATTTGTAATTTACGTAGTTCAACATTAAATCATATCGAACGATGAATGTAATGAGTAAAATACTGCTCAAATGAGTCAGGGGTCCATAGAGCTTACAGTTACCTGACATTTGTATTTCAGGATAAGAGAAATCCCCGTAAAATTGTTACCTAGGTAACTCACCTTAACCGAGATTCGAACGCGGGACCTCTTGAACGCCAGGCGAAAACGCTACCATCTACGCTACCGAGGCGAAAAGTCGTGTGATAGGAACTAGTTTCACTTCACTCCTGTGCACACCTTAGCAGCAATACCATTCTTAATTATTATCAGATGGGATATACATGTTAGACTGATGGGATCACATGGTTCAGTGTTAAAGGCAAAATGAAAACAACTTGTTAGAAATATCTAATTAGCTGATAGAAGCTAAAACTTAACAGAGAAAGTAGCTTTTTACAAAAACGTTCCATAATGCTTGAATTACATGCAAATGTGCTAAAAATGCGATGTTTCCTGATAATCATAAGTAAGGCGTAATATTTGCTGATTAAATTAATCAGACAATGGAGCTTTTTAGGTGTATATGAGTTGAAAAATTAGGGATAGTTCTGGGAGCCATAAGCAAATCCAATTGTTGCCGAGCTCCTAAGCCTTATCTAAATCAGATATTAGAAATATCCAATAATAGAGGTAATTTCTAAAGTTGCAGATTTTGGCGGGTCCTAGTTGCAACGTTTCTTTCTAATCCGGCAAGAAAATTTGTACTGTAGGAGCGAAAAATACGGGTAGGCTTCGGAGGTTACAAAGTACACATTTTTTTAACTTTTTCTGCCATTTACTAGTAGGTAGAGGAAGTATTTGTATCTCACTTAAAATTTCGATAAAATATTTCACTGTGAACATGTTTAGAGGGACATTGTATAAAAAAAGCAAAGAAGTTTTATCAAATGGTTTACTTGTGTGTGTATGTGTGAATACGTCCGCACGTGGGCATGTATGTTTAAATACAGTAACTCATAAAAGAAATAAACTTGCCTCCAATGATTTGGATTAGAATACTATACATTCAAAGTAATCACAAACGATACCTTAAACTTTCTGAGAATTGACTGAATGGTTCCTGTTCCTTAGGTAGGAACAGAACATTGTATAATTATATATATAACGGGCCAACTGCAAGACTAAGCAAGTCTTACTGCACACAAAAGGTACTTCGCTTTAAAATACACAATATATTTCAAACAACCTTTTGTAGCATCACCCATTTCTATGATTTGTACATTTATTATTATTATTATTATTATTATTATTATTATTATTATTATTATTATTATTATTATTATTATTATTATTATTATTATTATTATTATTATTATTATTATTATTATTATTATTATTATTATTATTATTATTATTATTATTATTATTATTATTATTATTATTATTATTATTATTATTATTATTATTATTATTATTATTATTATTATTATTATTATTATTATTATTATTATTATTATTATTATTATTATTATTATTATTATTATTATTATTATTATTATTATTATTATTATTATTATTATTATTATTATTATTATTATTATTATTATTATTATTATTATTATTATTATTATTATTATTATTATTATTATTATTATTATTATTATTATTATTATTATTATTATTATTATTATTATTATTATTATTATTATTATTATTATTATTATTATTATTATTATTATTATTATTATTATTATTATTATTATTATTATTATTATTATTATTATTATTATTATTATTATTATTATTATTATTATTATTATTATTATTATTATTATTATTATTATTATTATTATTATTATTATTATTATTATTATTATTATTATTATTATTATTATTATTATTATTATTATTATTATTATTATTATTATTATTATTATTATTATTATTATTATTATTATTATTATTATTATTATTATTATTATTATTATTATTATTATTATTATTATTATTATTATTATTATTATTATTATTATTATTATTATTATTATTATTATTATTATTATTATTATTATTATTATTATTATTATTATTATTATTATTATTATTATTATTATTATTATTATTATTATTATTATTATTATTATTGTTATTGTTATTGTTATTGTTATTGTTATTGTTATTGTTATTGTTATTGTTATTGTTATTGTTATTGTTATTGTTATTGTTATTGTTATTGTTATTGTTATTGTTATTGTTATTGTTATTATTATTATTATTATTATTATTATTATTATTATTATTATTATTATTATTATTATTATTATTATTATTATTATTATTATTATTATTATTATTATTATTATTATTATTATTATTATTATTATTATTATTGTTATTGTTATTGTTATTATTGTTATTGTTATTATTGTTATTGTTATTGTTATTATTGTTATTGTTATTATTGTTATTGTTATTATTATTATTGTTATTATTATTATTATTATTATTATTATTATTATTATTATTATTATTATTATTATTATTATTATTATTATTATTATTATTATTATTATTATTATTATTATTATTATTATTATTATTATTATTATTATTATTATTATTATTATTATTATTATTATTATTATTATTATTATTATTATTATTATTATTATTATTATTATTATTATTATTATTATTATTATTATTATGATCATCATCATCATTATTATTATTATTATTATTATTTATTATCATCATCATTATACAACTATTGTCACACCGGTAACCACGTGACCCTTCCCTGAGAATTAACACAGCTTTCAAGGAAAGCCACTAAATGACATCACAAAGCAGGAAGCGAGTTGCATTTTTACTACGCAAAAATCTTTCGAGACCGCTCCAGTAACTCGAGAACATTCTAGTACTAAAACAATCGCCAACGTCCGGCATGGATATGTAAAAGTCGCTGCGAAACCTGAGTCAGTTTCGAATTTCAGTGAGCTGAGTAGAGCTGATGAGAGCGTAGTTCCAACTCCTTGGTCAGGAGTCGGCAGGTAGTATGAATAGTGCAGTGGAGCAGTTCACGAGTCAGTCAGTGAGTTGAGCTGATAGAGCAATGCAGAGAAGTTCTCGGTCTGCAAGAGAACTGTTCATACTCCAGTACAGTAGTGCAGTGCTGTTCAGGAGCGAATATCTGAGCTAGTTCAGAATCGGCAAGCAGACCGTGTAAGAGGTAAATTTGTGTATACATCAGACAAATTAGTGCGTGCAAAATAGAGGAAACGTTAAAGAGACGTGTTTACGTTGTGCATTTGTTAAAAAAGGTAGATAAATGTAAGTTAGCACTGGACTAAAGATTTCAATGTCAAAGAGTAGGTGAATTAACGTCTTTTGCTGTCTTTGTCAGATTATATACAGATAAATTGGACCCTAGGTCCTTGCCAGTCAAATTCATAATTTTCAGTATAATTATATCCTTAATACTAGTTTATAACACTATGTTTGGAACCATCTACTCTCCCTATTCATTTTTCATTACTTTTTTAAAATTTTGTCGTATCTTTTGACTATACTTATAAAAGACTTTAGTTATAGCATTATTTATATCCTAAACCGCTTCTTATTGGTGCTCTTTCGTCCGAATTTCGGTTCCTTTACATTTAAATGCTATATGTTCAAGAACTTCATTTCCAGCACTTATAATAACACTCCTTTTCTTAGCCATACAGATTCTTCTCACTGCTCTTTATTTGTTGTATACCATCTCTATCAATATTCTCACAGCTCAGTCAGCACTTCATAACTGATCACAGATAATAAACACAGAAAACATTACTGTTTTTAAAATGCCACGTCTTACTAAATCAGCGAGTAAGTAAAGTAACATTTGTTGGATAAAATACGATGACAGTATCAGCATATTAGTTTCTCTTGATGTTCTCCCTCCAGTTATCGCTTACAGCGTACTGCACGCGATCACAGCGTTTCACGTGCTGGAAGAGGTAAACAGAAATAGAACCACAGAAGCCACTGTTGCTGAACTAAATCCTCATGACCAAAATATAAATTCCCGATATAATGATTGTTTAGCGGAAACATAACCACAGCTTCATCATCATCTGCAAGCCCAAAACATATCTATATTAGTAAAGTAGTACAGGTACCAGCGACTGCAACATGCCCGAAACTCCATACTTGAAACACTACGCAACTAGTATGCGTCTATGAGTAGCACGACCTTAAAATTGGACCTTGTCTGGTAACTTACTTAAACATTTGTCTTAATTAGAAGATATGTCTTAAATTATCGAGTAAACTTAATTTCGAGATTCGCATTACCCATGCTAGAGGTGGACGAAGCTTGTACCCGTACTCAACGTGTAGTCATAACGTAACGCGATAGAAAGCATATGTACAAACTTAGGTTAGATTGCTAGGTAGAGGCGAGAGGGTAGTTAGATTGGATTGTTCGGAGGGGATTCGGTACCTCGAACAGACTGGTCTTTTGTACCTATTCTCCCAAGTGGGCACTCACGGAAGGCAGCAGAAGGTGAGAGGAGACAGAAGACGGCCAACCCCGAGGAGTCAATACAGTACAGAGGGCGGGGTCCCACACTTTACTAGATAGAAATTCCCCGGACGATCCAGGACAATCGTCATCCCACCTGCCGTGGCACCGAAACAGTCACGACGCCGGTTCGGAGACCGAAGGCCGCCGTCCCCAGATCAAGGAAGACTCCAGACAGGCTTTTACAACCGGCATCCCGCCAGCCGCGTTCACGAATGTGCTCACTAGACAGTTTCGGATACCGGAGTCGTCCCGCTGGAGGAGAAAGTATCCACTCTGAGCACGTCATCCTGCCATGCACCGCCGAGACTCCCACCGACACTTGCCCCCTGAAAGAGACCACCGGGTAAAAGATGATATAAAATGATAATAGAAGTGAAATGGAGTGACTGAAAATTCGGCGGATGTAATTAACCTACCCAGCATTCGGCTAGCGCACCCGAAATCCCCCCGGAAAAACACATGTGTCAGGTAGGCCAGCCACGAGATTCGAGCCAACAGTTCAATGGTGGACTTCGAGATGGCATCTACTAAAACTAAAATATCGTTTTCTAGAACGTGGAATATTCATGCAGAATGGGAAGCGAATTTGTAGAGTTGTTTTCTGTCAATATTACGCTTGCAGACTTGGAATTGGAGACTGAAGTCATTAACTTCAGGCTTAATTCTCATGAAACGGTGTAAAGATTTGGTAGTCTGTGATATATTCAACAACCTGTTTAAAATTAAATATGCAAACCTTCGACCTTTTGGTGTAGTACTAATGGCTATATATAATATATCAATACATGTGTGTCAACAATATTGTTCTCAAATGAACAATGCGGAGTCAAGAACAAATTCTCGTCTCTCAGATCATTACGTCAAATTTTCTTGTGAAGTCATGTGGATAAGAGGAGAACAGGAAAACAAAATAAGAACAGGTAAAACAAAAAATAGCACGTTAAATATATTATAAACTTCTCTCTTACATTGTAATATGTATAACTAAAGACAAAGGACAGTAGACTAACTATAACAATCGTATTTATTCCCTTCCTTTGCTGCATTGCCTTAATTCCATGTTACCTGTGAGAGTAGTATGCAGTCGCTATAAAGTTACCTTCTGCTCACCTCTGACCTACGTTGTTTTGTTTCACTTAAGGGCTTAAAACACAAACGCACAAATAGACACAACAAATCACTACATGCTACAATATTGATTCAACTTCAATATCGCCTTAGCAGAAAAATGTCAAATCCAAATGGAAACCGTGCTGTCAGGTGATTTCCAAAGGCTTCCATGGGAGTTAAAGCTTGGCTGAAAGCGGCAACTGTGCCTTTATCTAGTTCAAATCTCACTCAATATAGCTAGAGGTTAGACAGTTTCCAACAGCTGATCCGGCACCGCCGCACTGTATATCAGTATCATGTGATTACAGAACACTAATCTCATTGCCTACCGTTGCTGCCTTTCAAAATAAACGTGGATGGAAAATCAATTTCCTGTCATTAGCTTCCGCCCTGCAGGATGTTAATCTGCCCTAGTTCTGAAACTGAAACACAGTAATGTCTCATTGAACATCCCATAGGCCTTGTGACAGTGTCACTTTGTGCGTGTTAAGTTTAATAAATTACTTTTTAGTTTGCAACCGTTCCATTTCACTCATGTATCTGTTAGTTAAGAATATACACTTGTAAGCGTTTTGTAAAGCTTAATAACAATGCTTTTGTCAAATTAAGTCATTATAAAGTAAAGCCTCTTTATTATTACGAGCTCATTTTAAGTATCTAAATGCTACATGTTATGCATACATAGCAACGTTTTCCTGATATTTAAACCGTGACTACAAACTATAAACAAATGATTAAATGAATTTTAATCTTACATTGTTTTCTTCTCTGCATGTTACAAAATAATTTTAAAATTATAGTTTTAAGTTGAAGAGTAAGTGTGGAAGTTCCAATTTTACTGCGCAGGTTTTAGTTATTTTGTTTTTCTGCCATAATAACGAAATAAAAGAACTTGAAATCTTGGAATTTACGAGACATAACTCAGCCAGTAGTTCAGTTCAGCGGGTACATAGACTACAGTGGCATAAGAAAGAAGGATTCTGCTCACCTGGTTGAAACATTTATTTTTAAATTTTAATTATTTAAAAGCATTAAGTTGAAAACGTTTCTGAATTGGTAGCGACATTAACCATATTGTCGACTATGATTCAAAGTTTTGCCCGTGCCGCGGGGCTGAGTGGTTAGACCACTTGGCTCTCACCAAGGCGGTCCGAGTTCGATATCAGGAGACCACAAAGTGAGATTGGAGGTGGACAACACGGCGCTGGAGTGGGTTTTCTCCGGGATCTCCAGTTTTCCACGCCATCTCATTCCACCGGTGCTCCATCTTCATCAGTGTCACCATCTGCGGTACCGTATGTAGTAAAGTTGGGCGTTAAACACTATACACATTGTGGAAACGTAGAGTCAGACTGAAAAATTCAATGCCATAGCCGGGATTTCAACCACGGATCTTCTAGTCTCCATCCAGCCGCTCTAACCATTGAGCTACTATGGCCAACGTGCCGATATAGCATTAAATTCTCCAACTGACTCGTATTTGTGTCATATTTAATGTCATATCGGCACGTAGCTCAATGGTTAGAGCGGCTGGACGGAGACCAGAAGATCCGTGGTTCAAATCCCGGCTATGGCATTGAATTTTTCAGTCTGTCTCTACGTTTCCACAATTTAGCCTACACACGGCCAGTGTGAAAGAACAATTAATTTCTATTAAATGACCTAATAGTGGTTAACTATAAAGCCCGGACCTTAAAGTACTTACACGTTGTAAGTCGCCATTAAGGTAGTTGTCTCATGTGTTTATGAGAACTCCTAAGTGGCTTACCGGGAAAGTACGAGTCAGTGGGAGAATTTAATGTCATATCGGCACGTTGGTCATAGTAGCTCAATGGTTAGAGTTGCTGGACGGAGACCAGAAGATCCGTGGTTCAAATCCCGGCTATGGCATTGAATTTTTCAGCCTGACTCTAGATTTCCACAATTTAGCCTATACACAGCCAGTGTGAAAGAACAATTAATTTCCACTATACACATTTCACACAGGCAAAGTTCTGAAGGGGGACCTGACCTCGGCCTATAGAAAATCTTTTGTGCTTAGACCAGGCCCGGCAAGATGAGCACCCAACGTGCGAAATGCTTTACCTCTATATTCACCCCGTCCTTTTTCCTTCTATCTGGCACGTAAACAAACAGGTGACGTGTGCTACAGTGGCGGTCATTCGGGTATTGGTTGAAAGGTTTTATGGGCATAATCAAGTGCATACTTTTAAACGCAGGATTTGACTAGGATAACACAAACGGGAATAATGACATTAGAGAACATGAGTAAAGGACTTAACAAAATGTTAGACAGCTCATATTGGCATTGTGTGAGAAACCGCCTTCTCACCTCTTTACTGGCCGTAGTCAAACTTTAAGCTGACAAAAGCCGTAGTGTAGAATTAAAATGCTTATTACCTTTGTTTTTTTTTTTTTTTTTTTTTTTTTAGTTATCCAATAGTAGTATGCAGTGTTAATTAGTTCCCTTGTGCTGCTAAACAAATTTAAATGGTTTGTATACTGTATTCAACAACAAACAACACAGTTTATCTGAAAATACGTCGAAATAGTTTAAAATGTACAGTGATAGACAGTGGCGTAGTCATAATGGTACTCCCATAATTTTCACAATTGTTGTCCTTGTTGGTTTCTTTTTAAATATCAGTGTTTCAATGTACGTACATAAGTAGATGACCTCAAGCTTAGAACAGATTGAAGATGTTCATCCGAAATGCTACCCCACGTCTAAAATTACGCTCAGAACCCTTCTAATGACTCCTCTATTACGGTGAGTAACTTTTGTTTCGTATTATCTAGTAAATATTTCACAACCGATTTTAAAGATCATAGTAAATTGGAGTAGTTCGTGCTATTCTATTTGGCTTTGCCACGTTTTTAATTTTATTCACACTGGCTGATTTCACACAATGCTTCTCGCTAAATAATGCTCTGACAATTTGTCTTGCTATAGGCTTCAGCATGAGGTGCACTGAATGTCTCCTTAGGGAGAAGCTCGTAAAGTATTCAATACTTTACTGTGCTTTACGATCATGAAGAACGAAAAACTGTTTGTTCTCGCAATTCCAGTCAAATATTCGTTGCTTGCTCATGTTGCACAGGGAATCCACCACTGTAATGAAGCCACGCGATGGTAACCGGTTTAGTGGGTTCAGTCCAGCTGTGTCTAAAAAGCAGTGGGGGCAAGAGGGGGTAAATTCACACATATAGTACCTTCCTTCACACCCCTGGCCTATATTCTTCACCGCATGCCTTCCGCGAGGGAAGGGCGGGATGAATGGATAATAAGGAGATATGACATCGAAGGTCAGGATCCCTAACAATCATAGTTTAATTCTCCACTCCTCGGTACAACCAAACTCGATTCTCCACTGCTGGCTTAGACATTTCTGGAGAGGGGAGTAGGTATTTCTATACCTCCCCCTAAATGGAGGACGAGGATTTATAGACAGAATAGTCCCTGTCATGCACTCTGAAATCCTCGCCGAAGCAGTCAACCAGGATGTGGATGAGAAGCGAGATGAAGTGGGGAACAGAGATTCGGGGGAGTAATTACCCTTCTCAGCATTTTCCTAGAAAGATGGTGAAGCCCTAGAAATACCCATGGGTCAGACAAGTAAGCCAGAGAAATCAAACCACCATCTCTCGAATACGGTTCACAGATGCTACCTCCTGATCTATCCCGCTCGATATTTTGACAACTAAGCTATTGTTAGCTATCATTGGCTTTAAATCTTTATTTAAATCACTTCGAAGTGAATACAGATAGGTAAACCATTCTGAAGAGCCACGCTACCATTGTCTTAGCTCAATGACTGCGTCATTGAGTTGACTACCGTTCAACTACAAAACTTTTACGCGGTTGATAGATAGCCTTTTTACATTCTGCATTATCGCAATTAATTATTTCTCTTTTTTCTCGATGTGCTAAAGAGGATTCAGTAATAAGGAAAGCTAACAGGTGTGTCTGGTGTGTAATCTGTCTGACACGCACTCAAGAGATCCCCAGTTTGAATCTCGGCTACGGCGAGTCGCTTGAATAAGACACTTTTCCCCCGGGGCTCTTCCCACTATCCCAAAACGTGTGGACTTTTTAGCATATACACGTGTATAACATAATTGTAATAATTCTTCAGAGCATTTAATATTTTAAATTTTGTGTTCTTCAAGTGCATGCATCGTCGTTTGGTCTGCTTCCAATGGCTCAGCGGAACGTATGCTGTTTCCCGCTGTGCTATGTTACGTAATGAATAGGCCCCGGAAGTTTTGCCAAAAATTTCGTCAACCTTAATACCTGTTTGACTATTTCAGAGTTCTGCCTGTATATTCGGGCCAGGGATGTGTAAGTTCGCTTGGGGGAGGAATAACTGCACAAGGTATAAATCGTCACCTGAGTTAGTCATCAACTCATGCTGTTGGTGGAAGGTCGTGCGCTTTTAAAAGGGAATATGTTCTGCTGCTAATTACTAATGGGGTCTCATATATGCAAAAGGAAACAAAGAAAATACAGCATCTGTATCCAAAATTGGTCCAGGTGACACGCATTGCACATTTCACAGAGTCGCTGAACATGTACGATCCTTATTTCCAAATGTAGATAGTTTTATTTCCCACTTAAAGAAACTACTCCTGAAATCGTCTACAAGATTAAGAATCTTTAGACAAGCAGAACCAGACATTCCATTACCTCCAAAACCTACTGTGACCAGATGGGGTACTTGGTTAGATGCTGTATTGTATTATGCAAAATACCACCATTAGATTGTTGCAATAGCAAATATCTTTGACTACGAATAAAATGCTTCAATACAACAAGCAAAGAGCTTACATAAGAACAGGTACTAAGTAATATCCAGTCAATTGCTAATAATTTAGGAGAACTGTCAAGATGCATCATTCTTCTAAAAGGTCAGAATATGGAAATCGACCAAACTCGAAGAGGAATTATCTATTGAGAAAGGTCGATTGGAAGACGGAATACTTCTACAGGTGCAGAAGAAACTAAAACGCGTTCTCCAGAAAAATATAGGCTATTCCACTCTGTATAAAGTTTGGCATGAACAGCAAGTTTCTAGAGAAAATTGTAATGCACAACAAGAAAACAGTAGCAACTCATTTTGCTTAAAATTTTCCCCAGTCACATCATGCGATGCCGAGAAGCTCTTTTTGCCATACAGAGAACAGAAGATCGTTTTCGTTTGAAACCGTCAAAATGTATATTGTTGTTCACTCTAACAAGGCAAATGCATAGTCATAATGAGGCATCGGATCCCATACACCTTTAAATGGATATGTAGTTTACGAGTTTCGCAGTATATAACTGCTGACGTCAGTCCCGAGTACGACACACAGGGATAGTCCGGTTTGCAACGCGTAGCTTTAGTTTCATTACAATTACTGCTCGCCACGCAGTTAGATCTGCCTTCCAGGGAGTGCAAGGTGTTCGACATATTGTGTTAATAGCACTACTTTCACAACAATTATTAGGCAATTTCCATTTTATAAGTCAAAAGTTCTGGGTACTATCAACAGCCATTAAACAGCTTGAAGAATGTAATTTCGAGCTGTCTAAAAGCAGTCGAGGAGGTGTTTGCAAAAATTAACAATATGCAGAATGCATCATCTACCAAACGAGTAAAAAGAGTAAAAAAATTGTCCAGTATTCTACACAAAAATACTGGATTTTCAGTGCTGCGTAATATAGGAAATAAACTAAGTCTCGGAAAAACACATGAACATGATTTATACTACTCATATGCCCCATTAACGTCATGTGGCGTTTAACGAACTTTCTCCCAATATTTTTATAGTGTTTCAGTGAGAGGCGCAGAAAATTCACATTCGACAATTTACGAATGTATATGGTTGTTCACTGTAATTCTCGCACCGAAAGTAATAAGAAGGATGGCATATTGTAACGTAGGTCACATGTTGTATCCGTATTGTAGTTTACATACACAGCGCATCGGTATACTTGTTGACACGGACGTTTGTTGATGTCTCGCTTGATCTTGTATAGTACCTTGTATGCGTACATTGATTGCTAAGGTGTATGCGATCCGATGTCTGTTCATGTGTTATGACAACTAATTAGCATTTCATTTACTGTGCACATTGTAAATATTAATAATTCTTTTGTTTATATTTATATATCTGGAAAAGATAAGTTTGCTTTGTATAATTTATGAATAAATGTGTAATATATTCTGACACGGTGTCCGTCGGTTGACTACGTTTGATAGATTACCGTTGTACATGACCTTAGTTGTATGAGTACGTGCGCGACTGCATGGCATTCAACCCCCTCCCCAATGTCTACGAGACGCAGGTAAGCATATGATCCCGTCACTACTAACCTATTGTATTGTTATTTTGACTAAACTTCTGGGCCCTGGTAATCAGTACGGGAGAAACACGCGTTGCGCTTGCGCAGTACTTGCCTTTCCTACCACCTCATTTCATTCCACCCATGGCTGTGACTGTTTCAGCACCTGCGAACCTTGCTGTCTACGTATCAGATGCAGTGGTATAAAGATAATAGCTTCCAGAAACAATTCAAAGCATATTGACAATAAACAATTTATTCATTTGTTACTTCCTTCCTGATTAAACTTTTACGAACTTAAAACCATCAAAATGCAATTCTGTACATATTAACATTTGTTTACCGGCAATCGTGCATACGATTTTTGCATACCTTTGGGCAGGCTCAATATTGCTGCACAACAAAATCGTGCAGATAGAGTGACATAATAGACATATGAAGAGAAACAGGTATACATTTCCCAGAATTATTGATTGCATCAAGTATTTTGGGTTTTGAACTTGGCCTAATGGGACACCATGGCAGTGAATAGTCCAAAAACAAGCTATTTTCTTGTGATTGGCAGATTTAACTTCTAGAATAGACAATACAGGAACACGACAAATGGAATCCGATCAGACTCATGTTTTTAGTTTAGATCGAAAACTATCTTTAATGAATTTTTGGAGTGACTGCTAGGAATCCGTCAATAGCTGGTAGTACAAGAAAGGAAGCGATTTTGAATCCATATTGATAGGTATTACCACACTATTTCCAAGTAGTCATAATTAGTGTTATTTCTTTCCTTTCCTTTTTTTGTAATTTACGTCCTTCAACGGACGATGAATGGGATGGGTGAAATGATGCTCAAATGAGCCTAGGGTCCATAGAGCTTAGAGTTACCCGATATTCAGCTTTCAGGATAAGGAAAAACTCCGGAAGAAACTTATCCAGGTAACTCGCCGTGACCGAGATTCGAACTCAGGACCTCTTGAACATGAGGCAGACATGCTACCATCTACGCTACCGAGGCGGGCAAATATTTCGTTATTAGATAACTGGTGCCCCAGATAAACGATTTTGGAATTTCTTTAGACTAGAGCAACAAAATGCGGATGGGGTATCTGACTGCACCTTATAGTAAATATATACCATATTTAAAGGACTCGCCACACAAAATCATTGCTCAAATCTATGACAGCACGAACGTAATGGGCGGCGAAGCAATTGGAGTGCAAGTAAACATTACACTGCATCATCCCAATGCTCATTATGTTCAGCGTTATGCGCCCCAGCTATATCCAATTGTGCAAAAGACTGCATCACAGTCACTCGGCACGCGTGTTGTTCCTCAAGGTATAGCATTTCCTGCTTTCTTTCCGTAGTCACCGAAGAGGTTATCAGCCTTAGAAGCGGTGTGTGCTCAGAGCGTACCTTGTGAGCTACAAACTAGGTGGAATTTCAAATCCATATTAGTCAATGAAGTATATAAGAAAAAAAAAGGATCATTCACTCGAGTGCATATTAAATTTGAAAAAAGAAAAAGAAAAAATGAATCGACGTCACCACCCCAGAATTCTACTGAAATTATGATGCTTTCTGTTTTGACTGTTATGCTTTCCCCAGGTAATGTCGAACGTTGGCATTGTATATGATCAATTATAGGCTATAGATAATATCAACTGGGGTAAAAGCAAAAAAAAGATAATTTCAATTGAGTGCTAGCTGTTAGTCACATTAGAGATTTGGTGCACAAAATTGACACCTCAAGAAGTATGCATTAGAAACCAGGCACCGGAAAACTAGCATGCCAACCTGTTGATGTCAAGGAAGTATGCAAAAGGGCATCAGGAGGCCCCTGTTCCTTCCCAAACGTTGGATAATTTACAAGCAGCTAAATCACTTATCCCTTCAAACTTCTAGGACTATTTCAGAAATGTTTATGAAGTAGAATTTCGCATACAGTGTGTCAGAACAGATAAGACATCATACAGAATTCCCTGTTTTGTTACAAAGGCAAGATTTCAGAAATATTGAGGGAGCGCCGCCATTATGGCTGCTCATAAGCAAAAGTAATCATCAGCAAACATTCTCTGAGGTAACTTCTAGGAAATCCTTGCCACCATAAGCATGACTACTTCAGACCTGTAAAGACGATTTAATACTTTAAAAGTTTCAACACTGTAGTAAAGAACACTACGTTGCAAGAAAAGCTCGCTACTGCTGCCATGTTTTCATTTGAAAAGACCCAAATTTCAAACGTCGCGAGGCTCAATCCCAGAGTGGAATCTGCAGTAAGAAGAAGCGTTGCGTCCGCTTCAGTTTTTTTATCATTGGCAAGTTAGCATAATTATTCTGTTCTTTTAAATTTAACTCCCACCACTGCCTATCCCTGTGCAGCAAACACGGAATCTTGTTTCCATCTCAAGTGGGACATAGCTGTTGTATATTGCGAATGCGGATCCCCAAGAAATGATAGTGAGTTTTTGATGAAGTTGTGACGGAACCCTGGACTCTAAATGAAAACCATGTATCCAGTACTGAAAGGAAGGTGCTCCCAAACATTTAGCTTAATCATTTCAAATGATTGAGTTATAGTAATTACTAAAGGCCTGAGGGAAGTACGCTCGCATATGATACAAGTTAACTGCACAAAGAGTATCAATGTCGGCGGATGTACAGCGCAACCATCAAATGTACATACTCTAAAACAATGTAACTCAGTACTCTGCGAACTAGTGAATCATTGCCTTTCAAGTGTATGCAGACGCAAGATCAATTTATAGTATAATGCGACTGTTTTGTTTCCTCTCGCAGTGAGGCAGTTGTCATGCTCAGACTGTACCCCCTGCAGTTGTTTTCATGTGCAGTCAATAACAGTACAGTCCATGTGTAAGAGCTCCCACATTAAAACAAAAGAATGCGTCTCCAATTATTTTTTGTTAATTGCATAAGGTATATATAATTTAATATATATATTAAATTTATTGCTATATATTCTTACAGTATCTTTACCTCACAACTATACATACATTATTTTGCAGTGCAGTTTTAGTGGATATATTACCTCTTAGTCTTGCGCTTAATTTTAGTGGGTAGGGCTATGACTTAGCTAGTTCATATGTATGAGTGGCAGTTTCATAGGAGTTCTAAGTGAACCTGGTTTACCGAAATACTGCTTATGCTCATTGTGCGAATAATATGCTAAATTTGGCTTTATCAAAGTTGTACACTGACATATCTTTACAAAATGTAAGAAAAGTTTTTTCTTGCTTGCCCAAAACAGCTAATGGACTGAGAGAAAATATATAACACAGGTCTGATAATAGCGAAATTGTAAGTATATCACAGATGCTACAAAAATTATGTGAAATTCGTTAAGTAGAGCCCCATGAAGCATTGACCACTTTTATATAACTTTTCTTTCGACATTTGCAATTAGCTAGCAACAAACAGAAGAGCCTTCACTAAAGCTTGACAATTTATTAGGTTTTTTTTTTCTTTGTAATAAGATATCCCTTGTCAGTGTCACAGTAATATATAGAATATGACAGCCCGCCTCGGTAGCGTAGATGGTAGCATGTCTGCCTCATGTTCAAGAGGTCCCGAGTTCGAATCTCGGTCAGGGTGAGTTACCTGGATAAGGTCTTTTCCGGGGTTTTCCCTTATACTGAAAGACAAATGTCGGATAACTCTAAGCTCCATGGACCCCGGACGCATTGAGCACCATTTCACCCATTTCATTCATCGTCCGATATGACTAAATGTTGGAGGACGTAAATTAATATATATAGAATATGACTAGTTTATGTGACAATGTTCACTCAAGTCTGCTGAAGGACTTTGCAAGGACAATGAAGTTGATTTGGGGAGTTCGATTTAATTATAAGTGAACTGACTGAAAAATTTACATTATATAGATACAGATACATGGCTACAAAACATTGAGTTGGGTATTCATGGAAAAAACAATTCAGAAAATTATTTTATAAGACTGATTTACTAAGTTCGGTTTCTGACATAAAATCTGAGATTGAAATGGAAACCAAAATTGGAATATGGTGCTCTTGCAAGCGTTCAAACACCATGAGAATCTCACTTCATGCAATCAGATTTCCTTTCCAAATATTCCCGAACGTCTCAAAATTCTATGTACTCTATTTGTGTCAACAGTTAGCTGGAATAACTAAAAGTGCTCAAATTCCATTTTCAGAATGACTTCCTACGTAGTTACATAAAGGAGTTTTCTGACTCTTTGGAAACTGAAGATGTATTTGGACAACTCACATAGTGAAGAAAGTCTGAACGGACTAGCGCTACTTAACATTATTCCTGATAATTGTTTATCTATCCCACACTAATTCAACTACTTCTCAAAATTCGATGTACTCTATTTGTGAAAACAGTCAGCTGGAATAACTAAAAGTGCTCAAATTCCATTTTCCGCATGACTTCCTGCGTAGTTACAGAAAGGAGCTTTGCATACTCGCTTCGCAGCGTGGTCCTGCTCGTCCTCAAGTTCCGGGAATATTACCTTGTTGCTACCTTGGCTTACATGACATCCTGGCCTTATGCTCTGCCAGGTAGATCTTATCTTAGCACCGCTTAACATATTCAGGGAAGTGAAAAAAACTAATAACATGACAGAAAGTTTTCAATAGATTCTCTATGCAACGACAGAGTGTGAAATTTGTTGTATAACAACTTCCAGTGAGTCAATATTTGTTTTAAATGTCAAAATAATGTTGTTTTTTTTTCTTTTCAAATATCTTGCATTGTAAGCTAAGAACAAGCCTCATTCATCTGCAATTCCTGGCTACTCCACTGATAACCAAAGAGTTTGTCGTAACTCTCTCCTAGTAAAAACACTGGTAGGTGCCATAATCAGACGCAAACAATAAGGTGTATCTATAAAGGAAAGAGTACCAGATGAACGCGCTTGCCAGATGAGAATGTGGCGAGAGTCAGAACGACCTCCACGCGCATTCCTAAATAATCTTTGCGTCGTTTGGGTCAAAATCTGGAGTTACAAAGTCACGCAAAATACGTTATGAAAACCAGGCATCCGTACCTGCAGACCTCTTAGATTGAGAAGGACGACTATTGCAGCTATAGTACAGTAATCGTGATGACGTCAGCATTGCAGGAAATGGACTACACGCTGGATGTGTGCCACGTTACTAATAGATCCGATTATGAACACCTGCACA
>CM060950.1:355067118-355234818 GCA_030765055.1 Mantis religiosa
GAATTTTGGAAGACGTAAACACTCATAAGCAATAACTAAGCAATAGCTTCTTTATTGAGGTTTCATAAGCCAAAGAAATTCTAATAGTAGCAAGCAAGCTACTGCGGGAGTATGCCGGTATGTTTACAAACAGTTGCAGCACGCGGCACGGCGTGTGACCTATACCCTGCGAACTCCGACAGTGTGAGACACGTGTCGTTTTTCCTTGTCACTGCCTAATCCACACTCATTCTTGAGCAACTTTTTATGCGGCTCTATTGTAGTAAAAACTATCTATATGTGTCACATAGAAGCTGAGAAACTACTTTTATATGTTCGTTCGGTGTCGTTTTGAAACTCTCTGTATATATGTCATAAACATGATGTAAGATGTACGTATATGATGGATGCAGATGTATGGCACGCTGCTATGATTGCATCCGAACAGAGGGTACATACATTGTACTCAACCTGTATGTGCAATAAACTCACAGGAAACATTTCTGTTATTCGCATATTTTCCGGTACGCCTCCTCGCCTTGCTATGCAAATTAAAACCAATAAAATACACTGTAGCTTACCAAATGAGGTAAACGAGTAAGCTCTCCTCATCAATAATAATGATGATGTATGGTGATGATGATGATAATAATAATAATAATAATAATATAATAATAATAATAATAATAATAATAATAATAATAATTTAATAATAATAATAATAATAATAATATTAATAATAATATAATAATAATAATAATAATAATAATAATAATAAGAAGAAGAAGAAGAAGAAGAAGAAGAAGAAGAAGAAGAAGAAGAAGAAGAAGAAGAAGAAGAAGAAGAAGAAGAAGAAGAAGAAGAAGAAGAAGAAGAAGAAGAAGAAGAAGAAGAAGAAGAAGAAGAAAGAAGAAGAAGAAGAAGAAGAAGAAGAAGAAGAAGAAGAAGAAGAAGAAGAAGAAGAAGAAGAAGAAGAAGAAGAAGAAGAAGAAGAAGAAGAAGAAGAAGAAGAAGAAGAAGAAGAAGAAGAAAGAAGAAGAAAGAAGAAGAAGAAGAAGAAGAAGAAGAAGAAGAAGAAGAAGAAGAAGGAAGAAGAAGAAGAAGAAGAAGAAGAAGAAGAAGAAGAAGAAGAAGAGAAGAAGAGAAGAAGAAGAAGAAGAAGAAGAGAGAAGAAGAAGAAGAAAGAAGAAGAAGAAGAAGAAGAAGAAGGAAGAAGAAGAAGAAGAAAGAAGAAGAAGAAGAAGAGAAGAAAGAAGAAGAAGAAGAAGAAGAAGAAGAAGAAGAAGAAGAAGAAGAAGAAGAAGAAGAAGAAGAAGAAAGAGAAGAAGAAGAAGAAGAAGAAGAAGAAGAAGAAGAAGAAGAAGAAGAAGAAGAAGAAGAAGAAAGAAGATGAAGAGAAGAAGAAAGAAGAAGAAGAAGAAGTAGGAAGAAGAAGAGAGGAAGAAGAAGAAGAAGAGAAGAAGAAGAAGAAGAAGAAGAAGAAGAAGAAGAAGAAGAAGAAGAAGAAGAAGAAGAAGAAGAAGAAGAAGAAGAAGAAGAAGAAGAAGAAGAAGAAGAAGAAGAGAAGAAGAAGAAGAGAAGAAGAAGAAGAAGAAGAAGAAGAAGAAGAAGAAGAAGAAGAAGAAGAAGAAGAAGAAGAAGAAGAAGAAGAAGAAGAAGAAGAAGAATTATAGTCGTTCTTATTTGTAGGTGGAATTATTTTAAAACGAACAGGGACAATATAGTTTTTGTGTTAAAGCTAATTTAAGCATATTTCAGCTATTAAAATGTTATTTCCATGCATTGAACACTGATTTTGCTGCAAAAAAAGTATAACGGGGTTTCGAACCGTAGTAGCACCAATTACCACGCACGCCAGTCAATTAGTCGTCAGAGCATGTAATGACGAAAATGTTATACGCTTAATGCATATGTAAATTGTGTATCCACTATGAGCCACGTCAACGAATGCTTTCTATATTTTCCGAACCAGGCAAGCTTTCGTTGCTCACTTTTTATTTTTCTCTGCCACGTACAAATTATGTAGAGAAGTTATTGTGGTCTACTCAAGAATGCAATCCAAGATTTCACTGGAAATATATCTACATTTTGAGGTCACCTTAACGTAAAAGAGCATATTTAGGTGCTCGCGCGCAAAGATGTTCGCGCGCATGTGTGAACGGCATAACGCCAAAACCCAAAGCGGGTTAAATATCAAAATATGTTTTTATGTTTAAGATATATTTTGTCATTAAAATACATCTTGAATTTTCTGGGAATGCCTCCAAAGTCCTGTTGGTTCTGGATAACTAGTAAACCTTTGGAGAGAAAAAAATTATAGAGCTCGTTAAAACACAAACATTTATGTTCTAATACTTCTTTTGGGGTAGAGTGAACCACTTCGGAGATATTTTGCAACACTTTCTCAAATGAGAAGTCATTATTTTTCGTTAGAAAACACCGTTTGGCCAGGCAAAGAGAAGAGCATTTCATATTCATCACAAAGCGACCAGCTCTTTGAAGATTTGACTATCGCTTGAAGTGTACTATACTTTCATGTTCCTTTACTCCCACA
This sequence comes from Mantis religiosa, assembly GCA_030765055.1. Taxonomy (NCBI): domain Eukaryota; kingdom Metazoa; phylum Arthropoda; class Insecta; order Mantodea; family Mantidae; genus Mantis; species Mantis religiosa. The sequence continues at coordinate 355,069,652 of CM060950.1, forward strand.
AGAAAACAAGCAATAACAATGCTTTTCTCAATTGGTATGAACTAGATAGAAGGGAAGAAGCATTTGTTAACTGACCAGAATAGCTCAGGCGGTAGTGTCTGCAGCCCGCATTGACGAGGTCGTTAGTTTGATTCCTGTGCTCGGCCTTCCTGACCCATGGGGTTTTTGGGGCTTTCTCCGACTCGCTAGGTGAACACTCTCAAGAATAATTACATCTCCCGAGTTTGCTATGACTCCGTTTCACCTCACTTCTCATTTGCCTTCACCTCTCATCCCGATTCACTATTTCAGGAGCATTGCTCCCAGTAAATCCTCGTCTTCTGGATCGAATGAGGTCTCCAAATCCCGGAGTACCCTAAAGGATGTGTAAGCCCACAGGAGAAAGGGTGCGGTTTCTAAGAGCTGCCACGTGTAGTTACGGATCGTGTCTGTGCTGTCATCTGTCAGTTGGACCTCCCTTAGTATTCTTTTACCTCATTCCTCCCTATTCCTCACGTGTGTAGACACAATAGATAGCTATTGAGCTGCTAAGTTATCAGTATGAACCCTATCCTAGTCAAGCATTAAAAATGCTCTGTATAACAGTCATGTGAGTGCAAAACATAATTTTTCCCTCGACTTTGAATTTCAAGTGTGTCCATATTAAAACGGAAATAATGCTGTATAATCTGTATCAAACTAAAACATTCTGTTCTAAACATATGGGAGGCGAGAAAAAGAGAGATACTTAAACGAAAAGTTATTAGCTTGTTGATTGGTAGAGGAATATTCATGGTTGTTTATAAAGGCTCTTCCCGTCGGGAACGAACAATTAGCCTAAGAGTGATCCGTTAAAGTATCGCTGTCTCTTTTTCTCGTATACTATATTACGTAACCGCACATTCCAGTTAGAGTGGTTATTTTGTACAATAAACTTAAAAGGTATGAACATTTAACAAGCTCTGTATAAAAACTCATTTGCCCATTTCAACCAAGCAAATGATGTCGAAAAATGTAATCTGTATCCTTAAAACGAAAATTAGAATAGGTAAAACAGACTGAAAAATTCAGTGCCATAGCTGGGATCTGAACCACGGATCTGCCTGTCTCCCTCCGGTTACTCTTAACCATTGAGCTACCATGGCCAACATGTCAGCATGACATTAAATTCTACAACTGACTCGTATTTTCCCGGTAAACCACTAGCAGCTCTCATATACAAAGAGACATGCACCTCTTATGGAGACTTACTATGCTGTAAGTACTTAAGTAAGTACTCAAATACGAGTCAATTGGACAATTTGATGTCATGCTGACATGTTGGCCATAGTAGCTTAATGGTTAAGAACAATTTGATGGAGACCGGCATATCTGCGCTTAAAATCCCGGCCATGCATTGAATTTTTTCAGTCTGACTCTACCTAACCAAACTTAAGCCTACACGCGGCTAGTATGAAAAAAGGAGTAATTTCCTTAAAACGAATATGTTTAAACACTATTCTTTTAGATTAGACAAGCGTGCTCTAAAATTGGCACATTAACTTATATTTGAAAAACTCAATTTTAGAAGTTTCAGATTTCCTAGTTAGCTATCACCGAGCAACCCTGGTGAGAATAGGCTTTAAACTTCTGGCGCCTTATTCACATATCCGGACAAGTCTCCAAGAAGCTCTCAACATGAGTTACATTGCTACGACAGCAGTTAATTTATATATTTTAATTGTACTCGTGCTTCCATATTGCCCACATGAGCTCATAGCACTTTATAATCATTATCAGGATGCCAAAGCTGTAACGTTTAACAAGCGTAAAACATTTTGGTGTTATAGTACATAAATAAAAAAACAATAATAATTCCATCTCTACTTTTTAGTCTCCTCTGTCAGCTATCGTATATTATACATTCATTTATAAACTAACCGGTTTATAAATTAACCTGCAAGACTAAACAGACTACAAGAAGCTTTCTAACTTCACAATTTTTCTATTTATATCGTTAACTGTTTGATCAAATTTGTAGATATTTGCAGAGATTGTGCTATATAAAATTCAATTTTAAAATTGTCTTTTAGAGCACCACTTCAGAGGTAACGAACCCGTGTAGTCTTAACGCAAGGCAGCTGTCGTTCATTTATCAGGACTCGGTAGTACAGAGAAATTTTTTAGAAGTGATGCGTGACCTTGCTCGGATGTGCGCGAGTGACGTCATATAGGGTATGATCTGTGCTTTCACCTGCAGACTGCTGATAAAGCTAGTGGGTTAGATGACAGATAGCTAACCCGAAACCCCTTTTTCTTACAAATAAACAAGTAGACTCGACCATAACCTACTGCGCAACATAACATCATATGCCACATCTAAAAAATACATCTGCACCTACTGGTGAGAATTTCAACCTGCTTTAAGTGGAAAGATAACATGATCGAAACACTCGTCTGCGCTGATTTAAATTCAGCTTTTATTTATGCACACTCTTTAACTGCTGTGGTTCTCACCGTCCCGTTCTACACTGGGCGTGATAGACCGCTTAATTTTGCTCAGAGGCCTCTTCGTTCTTTTACGTTCGTCCGCGCAGTGGACAGAACTACCGGCATGGTGGGGTTTGAAGAGCGAGCGTCGAATGGTTACCTTAGATTTACCGGTAATTGCTTTCAGGCTCGTGGTGTATGATGTTAAAGGACAGATATCGCAGACACTTGCAATGTTCTTGACGTTGGAAGGCGTTATGCAGTATCGGTGTCCTCAAGTGGGGGGAACGATGTTTGTCAACAGTGGACTGTGAAAGTTGCTGGGTCCTGGCGCCGAAATGAAGAATTCTCACAAGGGAGTTATCACTATGCTCATACCTATATTCACTTGAGAGTTTGACATTATCTCTGTTCTATGTGAAACCTCTGTACCAAACATTAGGGGCGGAGTGTAGCTGGAAGTACCCGAAAATTAGTCTAGAATACGTCGGAACATATAAGCATCATAACACAGCAAAGTAAGGGAGGAATTGTTTACCACTGGCGGGTAGCTGTATGTAGGGAGCGCCGGCACAGAGATGACGAGGGATGTCCAGCAGCTACTTGCAAGTGTTTGAACGCGGTACTTTTCAGGCTTCATTTTTGGGCGTTACGGTTGTACTCCCCAACAGATTTTTGGCACACAGTCCACACATAGAGTATAGATGATGCCATTAATCTCTCAAGTGAATTGGTATGAGCATAGTGATAATTCCTTCGCCAGCGTTTGTTGAAGAATCCGCGTGTCTCCTGCGGTTCCCTCACTTCATCTTTTTCTACAATAGATCTGTGTAAAGGCCGCAGTAGGCGAGGTATCCCCCAACCGAGGTCTCTATTTATTTACCCTTGTGTCTAATAGTGCGAGCTATGGCCTCCAATATTTACTTATATCAGTGATTATCCGTTTTAACTATGTAACTTATACTCACAGGAGGCAGGAATATCTTGAAAGGTATATAAGTTGAAAATCTGTTTAGAGTGGGAAAGGATTATACAGAATGTTAATGAACTACACCAAACTAATTTCATCGATTGTAGGTGTGACTAATATAAGAAAGTTGAGATAGGCAATGCATGGTCTGGGCTAAGCATTGGGCAGTTAATTGTATTAAACCTAATTAGGATCAGATGCTAATAAGTTGGTATTTAAACAAGTTGTGTCAAATTATTGGTTCAGAATGTCCTTAAAATTGCTTCCCGAGTATAGAAATATCGATTCTTAGTACCTCGTTATTGGCATTCTCAAGATTTACTACCTCGAAGATCACTCAAATCTCGAACTAATCACCTGCCAGTGCGACAATGAACAGCGATTAGTCTTCTCGCACTGTGTAGCCTACTTCAGTGTGGTTTCTGTAAGTGCTCTGGTGACACACGCTGCAAACTAAATCTCTGAAGGCCATTAGTTCGGTTCCTCTCGTATACTTAATTTTTTCCTTCGCCTTTTTAATATATACATCCTAATATGAGGAAATAGCGTAATTCGTAACTAAGAACATGAAGCTGATTGACCAGTGTAATAACACTACTGTGATTTAAACCATGTATATGCTGTCCGATGGAAAAGGGAGTCCAACTGTAGCTTGGCCAGCACGCTCTCCCGACCTCAAACCAATTGATTTCTTTGTCTGGGATGACCTCAAGTCTCTGGTGTATGAAACACCTACTACCTCTGGAGACGACCTAACTGTCCGAATAATAGCAGCATATGAAGTTATTCAACTCACATAAAGAATTTTGGAGAGAGCACGACAGTCGTTCGTTCACCGCTTGTAGGGAAAACGCAGGTCGCCATTTCGAGCAGTTCCTACAAACCCGATGTAAAGAGTTAGTTGCATTTACTTTATATTTTATACAAATTCATTCACACTTTAAACCACCTCCCACATAGACGTACAGCATGGGAAAGTATTAAGCAGGATTCAACCTTTGTTAGAAAGAATTGTATTTAATTGCACGTCAAGGAGAAATTACTTTGTAAAATGCATACATTTATACAGGAATTAAAATTAGAGACAAAATATTTAAAAATAACCAAACAAAAATTTAAAAAGAGACAAAAACGTGAAGAAGACTCGAACTCGTTTATATTTCACTTAAAAGCTAATGTCATAACCATTGCGCCACGGAGAGTGCTCCGACACGTCTCTAAAGTTTCGTGTGTTGTGCATTCAAATGGTATCATCATTATCAGTGGCATACTGGTACTTCAGAAACTTATAGCCGAAAGTTCCACAGTTGAAAAAGAGGCCATGGGTCTTCTACCTAAAATTACTTGTTTAAGATATCTCCACTTGCTCTGAAAATATTTTGGTGTAGTTCACTAACATCCTGTATATGTATACCGGATTGAACAGTGTTTGGGTGAGCTAGACGCAGCTAAATAGTAGTAGTTCGGTATTTTAAGAAGAAAGGTGATAAACAGTATTAGCAATGACAAACATATTTTAATCTGTTCCATACTAGAACCTTTGGTTTTTGTTTGAGTAATCTGTCTCAAAGGTATACTTTAACCTTTTTAATTATGGACAAAACCGTTTTCCATTACACATTTTCCCCTTTTATCCTTGTAGATGCTGCATACCGCAGGACGACGAGACTGATGAAAATGCCTCGGGAATATTCATCATAGGATGGGATTATACCGAAAATGACTGCTAATATAGCTGAGAGCATCAACATGGTGTAATTTGTTGTCCGTAAGCTTTAACAACCCAGCAGCCGCCAAACCACTTCACTCCAAATCTAGTGGAATGTCAACAAAACCTGCGTTTAATGCCTTACTGAGGCTTTCTCGCATAAACACGGTGATTCGTCATAAATTCTAAACTGTTACCGCATTTACGGATTACTTTTTACTTCCTCTATCACGTACATAGGAGGTAGAAAAGGTATTGAAATCCAACCAAAAATTCGTTATCGAGATTGAAAATATACGTTTTGAATTAATAATAACTAAACACTAGTAACACAACTTCACTTATCTTATTTAAACCCTGGGGACCGGTTTCAAAGCAAACATCTGCTTTATCCTCAGCCACTCAGCTTGACATACACCCACTAACTGCTGAGTGGCTGAGGATAAAGCAGATGTTTGCTTTGAAACCGGTCCCCAGGGTTTAAATAAGATAAGTGAAGTTGTGTTACTAGTGTTTAGTTATTATTAATAACCTAGTTTACTTCACTGTCAGCAGCTTCAGTTTTTACATACGTTTTGAAGTTCATCTTCACTCCATGAATTAGACATGTTTTCTGTCCGTTTTTCACAGTAAGTCTTTCCATCTCTTCTGCGGTCTGCTACATTTCTTCTCCCTGCTGGTTTATAATTTAGTGCTTTTTTTCTGAAGTTTGTCATAGTCCATCCTTTCCACATGTAATAGTCAATTATATCTGTAGCGTCCTTTTCATTTGTAGATTTCACTTTCAGCTCTGTTGTTATTAGTATCATTATTTATGTGGTCCAGTTTAGTACATCCTTTACCTCTTCTCAAGAATTTCATTCCAAATTCTCGTATCTTACTTTCCATCTTCCTTATTATAATACAGGATTCACTTCTATGTAAAATCACTGTCTCAGCCATTGTTTTATAAAATTTAAATCTTCTATCCCTTCTTTCTTATTTCTTAAAGCGTTGTGTAATGTTCTGAATATAGTCTGATATCTTGACAGTTTCAGGTTAATACCTCTGTATTTATTTAAACCTATTTCACGTCCAAGGTATCTGAAAACTGAGATGTGTTCTAAGGCTTGATAATTTCAAATAATTTTAGATATTATTTGTTGCTTACCCCCAAAAAGCCATTATATTTCTTTTTGTTTTATAAATGTTAAAATCATAGTTCTTCCATACTAAGTTTAATTCATATATAGCACGTTGCAAGTCATCCTCACTTTTCTGTATAATACTACATCGTCTGCATATAACAAATTCGTTATCTCTGTTTGGTTATTTAAATTTTTGAAGTTACTGAAAAAAACACTCTTAGGAAAACATGTGTATGTGTGTGTGTATATATATACACACATACAAAAACTAAAAAGTTTAAAAAACTAAAAGTTGCTTAAATAGAAAACTTGGTACTTAATCTCTGTACCTTCCAAAGGATACGCCAAATTTTAAAGTAAATACCCCCAACCGAGCGGGATGACTCAGGCGGTTTCGTCTGTGGTTCGCATTTGGGAGGCCCGGGTTCAATTCCCGTGGCCGATCTACTAAACCCATGGGCTTTTTCGGAGGTTTACCCAGGTCGCTAGGCGAATGCTGGGTAGGTTAGTTACATCCGAATTTCATATCCATTATAATTTAACATCATCTCTCATCTGGTGGTCTCTTTCAGGGTAGAAGTGTCAGCGGGTGTCTCGGCGCTGTCATGGCTCGGGTCGGCCACCGTCGGTCTCCTCTCACCTCATCCTTCCTCCCGAGGATAACCCACTTGGGACTTTGGTACAATAAACCACAGGTTTCGATGCTAATTCCCCTCTGTCGTAATCCTAATCCTAATAGCACAATGGCAAGATTAGAGAAAGCCATCTGAAATGCTCACTCAATAAAAAAATGTGTAAAATTTAACAAAATAATCCTAGCTTGCTTTGAATAAATATGTGTGTAAAACTCAAAAATGAAAATTCGGTTAAACAGCAAAATTAGTATTTACGTTCAGCTTTTTCCAGGGAATATTTTCAATAAAATCCCTCACCACAAACTATTTTTTATATGGAGAAATGCTAATTATGTTTTATTTTCACAAAGTGAGAGAGATTTGATTAATATACCGTATCTTAAAATCTGCACGAAAAATAAACTGTATATTTGAACTTTCTGGGAAGCGCCTGTGAAGTGCTCTTAATCCTAATGGATTTTGTGTAATTGGTAAACCTTAAGACGTCTTACAGCAACAAACACTTATACCTCGTTAATGAACACTCTATTAACATTCCTTGTAGCATCTACCATTTTTTTAGATATTTTTGCTATAGGTTTGAATCTTAAAACACTTATTATTTTGCAAATGGTGTAATTTCTCCCTCTCTTTCCCTCCATGGACATGCAAAGAGCATGGAATTTCAAAGCTCTCACATAACGAACTGCTTGTCAAAAATCGGATTATCACTTGAGAACAGTCCATCCTTCTTGCACCTACAGTAAAACCTTACTTACAAAATGACAGCTTATTTGGATTAACAAAAGATAGATGAATAAACTTTCGTAAAATTTGTTTGTAGAAAGGTAAAGAAAGTAATATTAATGCTACACGTCAGTTTCTTTCAAATATATTATAAGTAATAGTGCGTCAAACAAACAGAACTGAATGATTGTCTGCATGCTAAAAGAATTTTCTTTTAAAATGTTTTATATCAGTAGTCTTTTCTGGTGGTTTGATACATTGTACTATCAAAATTGGTATACTTGTAGAAGGAAAACAGCTTCAGAAAAAGGAAGACAAAGCTAATTCTACTATCATACTAAATTTTAACACATAAGGATTGTAAAAAAAGTGAGATAACTTGGTGATAAACATAGCATCTACCTAAATACCTGAAAAGAGACAAATGAAATATTTTTCATATGCATATGCTATAAGATGCTTACCATATTTAACCATAAAATATGAATGTGATTCTAACAGATTTACAAAATGTAAGCTTAAGTTTATATAATATCGCATTGTTATCTATGACCTCTGCTGTATAGAGCAGATACAAATAAGAAGTAAATACCCCCTCGGTAGAGATAGTAGTTCACCGTGTTTTGTTCTCAAATGTCACTCGACGCGGATCCTTATGAGCTCCCATAATACTCCTCCCACATGCAGAACAATTCCCGAGTTATGATCTTTGACCTTTCAAAAGTCAGCAAGCACCTGTTGCCCATCTCTGGTGCTCATTATTTTCCCTTTACACAAACAAAACTTTAAAGCTGTTAAATAAACGATAAAGGCTACTTGCGACCAAGTCACGTTAATACCGATTTATAAGCAGTTAAATAACTTGAACAGCTAAAATCCGAATTTGTTGAAACTGGGTGCGCTATAAATTCTATAATGTGGCAAGCTGTGCGGCAGCAAACAAGATTAAACACAACTTGGAGTGACGGGGTGCAGCGTAAATATTCGATAAAGTTCACTTCGGATGTAGTAAACTAACGTTTTTATTACTCCAACTAGATCTCATTCGTTTTAACTTCAAGGTAAACTTAAACAGGAGATAAGAAAAACGTAAAAGCCGGTGAGATGAAACGGGAGGTGAAACTAAATTTCCTTGAAAAAACGGGTTGAAATATAACTTAAAGAGTCAGAACACAGTACATAAATGAGATGGAAAATGGCAAAAAAGCAGAAAAGAAAAAAGAACTTAACCCACTGCGAAGCATATATTAGCATTGCTTTCTTTATACGTATATACGAATGAACTTCACATATACACCCTCATAACATTTAGAAAACGTTCAAACTACAAGTGATAAAAATTGCCACTCTCTCCTGATCACGCACACTTAGGACGCAAGGATATCCCTGAATTTAGTGTCTTAACACATAAACAGCGTGGCAAATAAATTTTTAAAACTTTGCGTTTATAGTATCTTACAAAGGAGCGGCATGTCATTTATAACTTTTCTAACTGTTGCTTAACACTTATGGATACCCATCTGTGAAAATCCTAAAATCTACAATTTTGCTTGGATTGACTTGTAACTTTAACACATTTACTGTAGTATTAACAAAAGTTCACAGACCAATTTTCAGATCTTTGTCCAAAATAGTTCTTGTGATATTGATATATATGTGTAATTATAGTGTTTTATTGATATTTAATTAAACTGTTCCACATGATGCAATTTTAGTTTAAAAAAATTAATACTTCGCAATATGAAATAAAATGTGTAGAGTTTAACTCCCGCTTTTACTACATACGGCACCGCAGGCGGTGACACTGATGATACATGAGATGAAGATGGAGGAGCACTGGTGGAATGTGATGGCGGGGGAAACCGGAGGTCCCGGAGAAAACCCGCCCTAGCCAAAAATCTCACTTTGCGGTCGCCTGGGATCGAACCCGGGCCGCCTTGGTGAGAGCCAAGTGGTCTAACCACTGAGCCACTGCGTGGCCTAATACTTCGCACTTTTACGCATAAATACATTATTAGTACATTTATGATACGAAATTTTAATCTGACCCTTGGTTTATGATAAAAAATTATTCCATTTTCCATTATTTAATTTTTAATATTTGCTTGTGAAATGTGTGATTCGTTATTTAATTGCACAAACACTGGTGACATTATAAAAAATCATCTCATCAATTTCCTTTGGTACTGTTTTTATCCAAGCACAAAAATTTTCAAGCTTCTAGTTTGAAAGCTGCCTCGTGTGGAGCAACTTATATTCTGGAAAGCGCTGAAAATTAAAAACACAAAAAATGACCAAAATAGTTGACATGAAGCACTGTGGCCACTTACAGTGACCCACTTAGTTAGTCATATTCCACAATATTAAAGGGTTACATGGCATAAAAAATAATAGGAAATTCAAGTACACGGATTGCTTTATTTAATTAGACAAAATTTTTTGTTATGTTTTGCACTTTCTGACCAATTTTCACAGATGGGTATCCTTAAGAAAATGTGTCCACACATTCCCAATTTGGTTGAAAACTGTACAAAATTAAGAATAGTTTATAAGGACAGATTACTGAATTTGAGTAGAGTGAAATACAAGGAACTTGGTTTATAGAATTTGCAATTTATAATTCACAAGTAAGACTTTTAAAATATTTGTAGGGACCCGTTTCCACTAAAAGCCTATTAAATTGTAGGGATTAACGAATTATGTGACCTTGGCTTACTAAATGGGGGATGTGTTATATGCATTTAAAAATAATTCCATTTAAAACTACTGCAAGACTCACACAGCAAAAAGGAATTTAGCTGGGTTAAGAGTCCAGCTTGTAACAAATTCATAAATAATCTAATTTTTAATCTACAAGATATAATACAATAGTGTGCCTTACCGATTATTTTGTGTTCTAAAGTGTTACCCATTACGTTGTGCCACGATTTGGTTGATCTGAAATGCAATATTGAAATAACTATTGACTCTGGAAATCAAGTGGCGGATTCTATTATTTGTTTCTTTTTTTACGTTAACGTCAGCGATTACTCTTTGTGCAATTTCTTCAGAAAGTCTTGGAAAATTATGCAGTCAGCTACTTTAGTTTTCCATGTTGTATTCTGGGTGTGATGACCCGTATCTTTTCACTAATTCCATAACCTTATTTGGAACCTCTCTTACTTTTCACTGAGAGGTATTAAAGAACTATCAAATCTCTGCTAAAGGTATTGTTTTCCTTTTCTATCTACTCCTGTAATATGATCATTCGAATTACCATAAATACCGTTAATTAAAGTTTTATTCGGTTTCTTAGTAATCTGAACCTATGTGTGTATTTGGTCTTATTTTATAAACAAATTTCATAAAAACAAAATGTTCATTTACAATCCTCAGGGATTTTGTAAGTTATTTAATTTTTATTTAATTATTTATTATTTATTCATTCATTTACTTATTTATTTTTTTAAGAAATCATTTTACAAGGGTGTGCAAATGTTATTGGGTTGTGAAATGAAACACTTCTAAAATCTACTAATTAATTAATTAATTAATTTATTAATCGTTTGCTAATTATTTCGCCTTTAAAATCTTCTGCTGTAAAACAGGTTCTTATAAATTAAAACAATGTTTGTCAAGAATTGTTTACATTAAGGAACGGGCCCAAGCACCCACATGTACATTAAAAATTGGTTTCATACTATTATGGTTGATAATTGCATTGCATTGCAGTAGAGAAGGGTAAGCTCTTGAAGACATCTGTAGTCCTTAATGAGGTGCTTAGATTTAGAGCTATAAACTAATAAAATTCTAAAAATGACGGACGGGAATAAATAGGAACTAGTTTAATACACAAACGTCCTGAAAGCCTGCCTCGGTAGCGTAGCATGTCTACCTCACGTTCAAGAGGTCCCGAGTTCGAATCACGGTCAGGGTGAGTTACCTGGATAAGGTTTTTTCCCGGGTTTTTCCCTTATCCTGAAATACGAATGTCGGATAACTCTAAGCTCCATGGACACTGGACACATTTGAGCATCATTTCACCCAATTCATTCACCGTCCGATATGACTTAACGTTGGAGGACGTAAAATTAAAAAATAAAGTTCTGTATAGACTGTAAACTGGCTTAATTGTACTAAGCTATACTGTAGCTTTATATAGCATGAAGTAATAGGCCAAGGCTTCTCAATACTGGTTAGAGTTTTGGGTTAGTTTGCTTCTAATAGTCTTCTTAGAGACCAAGAGGTATCAACTAGGTGCGAAAATTGAGAATAATAGTAGTTGTAGTAGTGGATTATTCGGAGGAAATTCAGCACATCGACCAGACTGGATGTATTCTACCTAAGCCCCAAGTGGGGCGTCTCCGGGAGGGAAGATGAGGTGAGAAGAGACAGAGGGTGGCCGACCCCAAGGAATCACTACAGTACAGAGGGCGAGGTCCCTACAATTTACCAGATGCAAACTCCCCAGCGGGGAGTCGTCATCCCTCCTGACGTGGTCCCGAAACAGTCACGAGGCCGGTTCGGAGAGAGGAGGTAACCCCCTCTCCCCAGATCGGGCTTGCACAACGAGCATCCCGCCAGCCGCGTTCCTGAATCTGCCAACTAGGCCGGCTCGAAGACCGAAGCCCGTCCCACCTGAGGGGTAAGTTTTTCCTCAGAGCATATCATCCCGCTATGCACCGCCGACACTTCCACCCTGAAAGAGACCACCAGATGAGAGATGACATGAAATGATAATGGAGGTGAAATGGAGGGACAGGAAATTCGAGGGATGTAATTAACCTATCAAGCATTCGCCTAGCACCCGATAAAACCCCGTAAAATCCCATGGGTTAGGTAGGTCGGCCACGGGAATCGAACCCAGGCCTCCCGAATGCGGGTCACAGACAAAACCGCTTGAGCCATCCAGCTCGGTAGCAAATATAATAGAGGCGATATTTTCTAATAAATCATACGAATTAAGTTTTTTGAAAATAAGAACCATTTTGTTCAGACCTTTTTGTTTCGTTTTCACTTTTATAACCACGCACTGTTAGGTAGTGTGTTGGAGTCCAATAAAAATTCAAAACAGATATCTGAATCGAAATTATCTTTTGAGACACGTTGAAAGGAGACTGTCTCCTCTCACCTCATCCTTCCTCCCGGGGTGCCGCACAAGGGACATATGTACAAAAGAACAGTTTGTTCGAGGTGCCATATTCCCTCCAAACAATCCAATATATGCTCATTTAAAGGCTTCTCATTCCAGAGGCCTCTGGAGCAGCATTTTTCTTTAATGAGAATAAAATACTATCGTAAATATACCTATATGTATTATTTAAGTAGCTACTAATACTATCAGCCTTTTGTGAAACCAAAACTCTCAACATGACCGAAGTTCGGATGGGTATATAAATGATGAGCACTGAAGGCTTTTTGAATACGACATCCATTATAACCCCACATATAACCGACCCATAACTTCATCATTTTATATCTACAGAAAAGGCAGAAGGATGTAGGACAAAGGGGCATTTGAGATAAAGTGATGTATTACGCAATTTATTTTAAGAAAACTGAACTGAACATATTCTCGGCACCACTGCAGATTTAGCTTTTATAACGATACAATACCTTAGGTTTAATTCGTCTTTTGTTACAATATGTCTCAAACTAGAACGATCCTGTTGTAAACATATGGAAGAAGAGTCAGTGCGAGACCAATATACTTCAAGGAACTCTATTAGGGAGGAATACTCAAGGGTGTCTATAAAGGTGGCTCCTCGCCGAGGGCATATGTTTACATCAGGATCGTTCTAGTTTGCGACAGAGTTTATCATTTCTGTGCGTATTTAAGGCTTGGAAATACATTGTGTTGTTGGACTAAGCCTCTTTTGTGTTAGGTGTTTGTTTGAAAACATGACGCAGATAGAATTCTCCTGCGGCTTTTCATAAGCGCATTTGATTCAGCAGAACAAACATCCTTCTTGTCACATAGCAGTCTTGTTGTTCTTTATCCGTCCGACAAACCAACCGGAAACGTTCCTCCGGATGCATGATTAATTAGCTGACTTTCCAGCTCCGGTGCGCGAAAATATCATTCCCAGTGCAATGTACAAGCAATGTATGTCTGCGTATGTTATGTAAAGCTAACGCTGAAGATATTTTTAGCGTTCCATGAAGAACAAAACTTACAGTAATCACATGAAAAAGTTCCTTATATTCAGTTATATCACACCACACCTTTTCGGCTATAAACAATATGAATTTAAGCAATATATACTTGGTTGCATGCAAGGAAAGAAAACTTAACAGTTCGCATATTGTAAGTCAGTTTCTCTCATTTGAGACAACTCCTATACGTCACATTCACAAGCTTTTTCTACCCATTCCTAAAATATTCTCTCAAAAGCAAAATAATCCATCTTTTCGTGCTAGTCAGTACATTTGCTGAAATTATTTTATTGCACGTTTCTTATAAGTAAAAAGACGATAATGCTCAAGCGATACTCAAATCCTTTAAGAGCTAGTCACTACGTAATAGCCTTGAAAATTCTCTTGGCATGACCAGAAAAGGATTACTTGATATTATACTGTAGGACTTAATGAGATTAACGTTTTTGCGGTATGCTTTTGTCTCCCTCTTATCGTTTACATGCTATTAAAGGTTAAAATCAGAATAAATAGAAATTCATATGTATTTCCACAAAATTCAAGATAATTCGTTTATCATTCATACACCTTATGTATATGATAATTGCCGCTTTACCATACAAGATATATATATTTGTAATTTACGTCCTCCAACGTCAAGTCATATCGGACGATGAATGAAGTGGTTGAAATTATGCTCAAATGAGCCAGGAGTCCATAGAGCTTAGAGCTACCCGACATTCGTCTTTAAGGATAAGGGAAAACTCCGGATAAAACCTTATACAGGTAATTCACCCTGGTCGAGATAATTAGGGGCGTATTGAACGTGAGTTAGACACGCTACCATCTACGCTACCGAGTTGGGCTACAAGGTAAAGTTAGAGTTATTCAAAAGATATTTAAAAGGGTTAGCACTAAATTCTTATTCGATAAAATTGACTAACACTATATATTTGATTAGCCAGCAATATAGTCGTGATACGTCTTTTAAACAGAATAGAATAGACCTCTAATATATAATGGTAGACCATTACACAATATATATGAAATACAAACAAAGCTGATGATTGTGTCCATTTCTAGTGAGATGAGTTGGTACATGCAAAATTTGAAGTTATTTTAATATATAAAAGGCATTCCAATATATACATTTCAGGCAATGTAAGTATTCCTGTGGTTTATAGTGAGCTCTAGATGGAACATCATAAATAATCCTCACAGCTCTTTTTTGAAATATTAATTATCTGGATGCTGATGAATGATTTGCCACAATAGAATCCCACAACTTAGGCAACTAAATATTGCACTATTGTAAACCATAACTAAACTTGTTGTCGGTAATGTACTTTTAAGAATTCTAAATATTCCACTATTTAATTTATTTGCCAAATAATCGATATGAGTATTCCATCCAAGCCCCCCTGCAAGGTATACATCAAGGAACTTTGTAGTGGCAGAATTATTTAATATTCGGCTAAATGAAAGCACAATATCTACTGCATTATTGTTATTGATGCTAACTCTATTTGCCTGGAACCAAGAATAAATATTTAGAGAAAATTCATCAAGTTTGGTTTTCATAGTCACATCATTTTGATGTGTTAACCAAAGCGCCACATCATCAGCTAACATATAAGTCTCAGTGCATTCACAGTGAGTTGATGCAGGAAGATCATTTATATAGATTATAAATAAAACAGGTCCAAGTATGGAGCCTTGCGGGACACCATATTTAATAGGTTCAAAATCGAATATTTGACCATTCAATGAAGTAGACTGATGCATACCTGCTAAGTACTATCTAAAGAACGCAATACCAGTGGAATTAAAACCATAATAATTTAGCTTATAGTATGATATCATGAACGGTATTTTCAAACGCTTTCGTGAAGTCATAACAACGACCATGGGAAACCATTCCTTTCTCAAGTGCTTCATACCGTTTTTCAAAAAAATTAGTAATTGCTCCTATGATGGTATGGGAATGTCTGAATCCAAATTGGTTTATGAATAATTTATTATATTGAAAATATTGTTTAATTTGCTTATGCATTAAAGATTCGAATTTTTATCATAGTACGTATTATACTTATTGGTATATATTTCTCTAAATTAGATTTACTACCGTTTCATGTATTGGGATTACTTTGACATATTTAAAATCATTAGGGAAACTACATTTTTCTAAGCAAGTATTAAAAATATGACTTAACTGTAACATATATAACCTGCAACTAATTTGATCATCTTGGGCTTAGCCGATAAATATTAGGACAAGAGCTGTTCTTAAAATTAAGAATGGCTAAGTATACATCTTAGACACTTAGAGACAAAAAGAAATTTCAGTATGCGGGTTATTTGTTTTATTTAAAAGCACAGAATACATATGTAATGAAAATCTTGAGATATTCTAAGGGGGAAATGAAATAAATTCTCTAATTGTAAAGGGTGGTTTGGGATGTGGAAATTTTCCTGGAAACCTTTGTGTCATATGCTTGGATGGAGCTGAACTTACACAAACAAACAAACAAACAGAGAGAGAGAGAGAGAGAGAGAGAGAGAGAGAGAGAGAGAGAGAGAGAGAGAGAGAGAGAGAGAGAGAGAGAGACTCTTACAAACACTGAACTTTTCCTTTTATTAATGAAGTAGTCTCTAAATATCTATTGACAGTGAAATCTGGATATCAAATTTTTGCGTTAAGTAGAGCACAAATGGTAAGCAGCAGAGGAAACTTACTATGAACTAAGCATCTAAGATGCTTGATAAATGCAGAAATCAGGGTTAAAATTGTAAAACGCATTTCAAGAAGTAGTTAAAGTTACGAAACGGTTACTTGAAATAAGTTGTGTATTTAAATGAGCTCCACATTTTTTCAACAGTAAAATTCTCTCAGCCCCCCTTCTCTATCATATTTTATTAGCTTTGCAAAATCATAGAAAATTCAATGAGAATGAAGTCTTCAAATATTATTCCCTGAAAAATTAAGATCAGCATCTTTTCTTAGTCGTCCGCATATTTTTAACATATATTTTAATTTAAAAATAATTAGGGGCGTTTTTAAATAGTGAATGTCAACTTAATATTTATCATCTAGATGGTTTGCGGTAGATGGGTTTTCTTTAAAATCTCTGCATACTTAAAGAGAATGTTACTCAGGCTTAAAATGTGGTGTATTTCTGGCTTTTTATTTTTGTAGTGTCTACATCTCCTCCTCCCTCTCTCTTTCGTAAAGTTACGACTTTGTGGTCATTTACCATATGCATTACTAATAAGTTATTTTTCCAGAAATGAACAATTTGGTTACATTTAATTTTGTTTGTGTATGTGTGTACAGCATGTGCTCGAGGTATAAGTAACTTTATAATAAAGTCATACAAGCTGACATTATTAATGACATTTCAGTTTAAATACGAACAGCTACGCTTCAAGTGTAAGGAAGGTTCAGAAGTATGACGATTTTTACTTCCAGGTAGAAAGGAACTTGCACACAAAACACATCGATTCTGTTCGAAGCTGATTGTTTTTTATATTACATGCAACATTTCATCCACTAATGGAGCTCTTCGTATTCAATGGTTTTGGTACGTGGGGCTTCTTGTTGCAATGTTTGCCGTGAAAGTAACTACCATAGCAGTTTCAGATTACCTGTGCAATACACCAGGTATAACAAACAATTTGAAAATGGTGCCGAATTGTATTACTTAGCTTTAAAAAATAGGCAAATATTCACATGCCTAATAAAATTTCAAAATAAGATAATTTTTCCCTGTTTCAAGTAATACGTAGTTTATATTTTATTAATATGAGCTAAAATTTGTTTTCCAACATGCTCTTTTCCCCTAACTGTGCTAGCAAATTTCAACGACGAAGGAGCACTTTCTCCTTTCTTTTTACCTCAGCAACCGAGAAGTGGCCACTCATCCAGGAAGAGGGTGTTTAACCATCGAGAGAAGATGAAACAGGATCATAAAGGAGCTTCCTTTAATGCTGAGCAAAGACATGTATCCCCAGTATCTGATCTCTGAAGAAGTTTATGCAAATTTAATAAGTTTCACTCACAGACGAATGAAATTACCTGGCTTTACTTTCTTTGTTTTCTAATACTGAAATTCATACTTAAGGGTGAAGGGATAGTCCAAAACCCGTACGTACCTTAAGCCAACTTTGGGCTCTAATCTAACGCTAACTTCAAGTTCTAATAATCGACATGTCTACTATCTGTATTGTCCTGGAGCATGCTGTGATCAAATATCAACTCCTAGGGATGTGGAAGAAAACATGCGGCACACTGAGTGCAATAGAGGTCCTTGATACCGGAATTATTGACGTGTAAGATTTCTAATGTTATAAAGAAACGATAGGGATAAAGGCAATATTGCAATAAATAATTCCTGTGAGTTTAAAATGAATGCATAATGGCATAAGCATTAGTTACTAGCTAGAGAATACAACATTTTGTCATGAAGTCATTAGTGAGTTCCTTAGTGTATCTCACTCACGTAATTAAGGTTACGATGAAGTACAGGCAACAGAACATCATTAGCGCGCCTGGGTAGCGTAGATGGTAGCACGTCTGCCTCACGTTCAAGAGATCCCGAATTCGAATCTCGGTCAGGGTGAGTTACCTGGATAAGGTTTTCCCGGGGTTTTCCCTTATCCTTACAGACGAATGTGGGGTAGCTCTGAGCTCCATGGACCCTGGAAAATTTGAGCTTCATTTCACCCATTTCATTTACCGTCCGATATGACTTAACGTTGGAGGACGTAAAATTACAAACAAAATAAGAGGAACATCATTAGCTCAAGATGTACATGGAAATCAGATGTTCGTAGGTAGGGAGGGGTAGTTGATAAGCTTATAGATAAAATTATGAAAATTATTTGGGAAAGGAAGCTTCGAAATTTTAGCATGGCACAATGTAACAGTCGCCTTTCAGATATGAATTTGTAGCTTAAGATTTGGCAATTTGTGTACCAACGTTGGTGAAAATAATGCTTACAGGTGAAACTAAGGTTGACAAATGAGCGTCTAGTGCTAGAATTTGTTTCTTTCCCATCAAGTATTTATATCATTACAGAAGTGTTTACTGCTATCTATTATACAAAGACGGTACTCTAGTTAGGTAGATTTAACGGTAATTTAAACTTAATATTTCTGTGATTAACGACAATATACACTTTGCATTATCACAGAAACAAATATTTTTAAGACAGTAGAGTTGGATACGTCAGAAGTTAGCAGACAGAATTTTGTGAGATAAAATTCGAAAAACAGTTTAATTCTTCAATCTCAACAAGTTTAAAGCAAGGTCCATCCGGGAGTCGAAACTCTCCCTCTAAAACCAGGGAGCTGCCGAAACATATACCGCAGGCTTTCCATTAGTGCATTTCCATTGTTTCCTAAAAAGCCCCAATTCCCGGTGGAAGTGGATATACCACTTACGCACGTCAACCCATCCGGGAAGATACTGATAACTTCGATCAGGCCGCCGGTGATCTGGCACACCATGCTACTAGCCATCTAGGCTAGTATCAGGAAATTTTTAGACATCCCTCAACCACGACTTGGCAGTAAAGCCAGTCAGACGTGCCCAATACCCATGCCCGTCGAGACTAACCCAATCCGAACAACTCAATCTCAACAGTTGGCAGACCTTTTCAAATATATCATTAGCATCCATTACATTTATCTTCAACCTAACTGACGCTGTTTGTCCTGCCATCCACAGGCTAAGATAAAGTTGTCATAGTTCATCAGGGAACGAGAAGGTTGACGCATAAATCGACATAAAACGTGGTGCTTATCGTTAGGCTTCTAAGTGATGAGGGGTCATCGGAAGCTGAGGAGGCCACACTGGGAACCAAACGCGTTAATATTATGTGTTTGCAGCACTAATGTAGTATACCTATAGCTAATTGTTTCAACTGTAAAGTACATATAATTTTACAAAAATAACAAATAGAGGAAAATCAAACGTTACAACATAAAGTAATCATTTAACATTTCCATAGTGACAGACCTTAAAGGAGTCAGAGACTTGGCAAAACTTACTTTTTATCACAACTATATTTATAGTAGCTTATGTCTGGTCATCCCTATTACTCTTTAAAACATTTGCCAGGCAGCGTAAATAGGTTTAGTATTTTGTCTAATAGGTTTAATGTTTTAGAAAGCTTTACAAAGTTGCCATTCAATGACGGTCATTAGAATGTAACTGTAATTTTAAAAACGTTACTCCACGTTCACATATCAAACTGCTTTTCCAATGTAATCAGTTTGCACGTATTTTCTAAAGAGGAAAAACAAAATAATATACTGCTATTCTAATAGGTTTGCCATAAGTCCCGTCGGATTTCTTTTCAAGTGTTGCATGCAAAATTATATGTTTTGGCAATGTTATGTGCTTATTTATTGCTTGTTTCGTTCAGGTCTATAAAACGGAATGACAAGTCGACAGCAAAAGGCACTTCCGATACCTTCTGCTTTTTGCGTTCAATCGATGTGCCAAAGACAGAAGCTGCTCGAGCAGGTGTCGAAAATATATGTTGCCGGCTTCACAATCCAGTAAAGAGCAAACAGCAATTATGGTTCAACCCAATATTTATTCAAGTATTACAAGGAATATTTCTTTGTATTACTGAAGACAGGTGATATACGTATGTTAAAGGCAAATCACCTAGATGTGTTGTTATGGAGGGAGAGTGTTTATAGATAAGCATTGTTTGTTGTACACGTCGCCACATTATCTTGTAATTTTATAGTTATGATAGCAATTTGATTTATTTTTACTCCATTGTGAAAAATATAGTAGAAGACGTGTCGAATTATGTGAAAATCGAGGAGGCTTGCAGAGGTACATAGATGTAACGAGAATACCAGAAAAAAAATGAAAACAGAATTATGAGTTGCCATATACGAGCAGTTCATTCTGCAAATGGTTAAAAGAAACAAGTGTGCATATTAATGAATAGAATCTATTGGTGTATCTCGTTTTAAGAAGTAAATTGAGGAGGCCAAGAAGTTTATGATGGGAAATTTTTACGGTAAACACTATGATAAAGTTATATGTTGAAGTTGACAAGTTAGTGCGTTTCTTCAAACAGAAAAATATTTGGCATCAACCGAAAAAGTAAAGGTATTGTGATGAATTTAATTGCCGCAATGATGGTTGGTCATTTCCTTCATTACTTATTTGTTTGTTTATTAATTAATGTATATATATTTACTTATTTATTTGTTTATCTATTATTTATTTATTTATTTATTTATTTATTTATCTATTTATTTATTTATTTATTTATTTATTTATTTATTTATTTATTTATTTATTTATTTATTTATTTATTTATTTATTTATTTATTTATTTATTTATTTATTTATTTATTTATTTATTTATTTATTTATTTATTTATTTATTTATTTATTTATTTTATTTATTTATTTATTTATTTATTTATTTATTTATTTATTTATTTATTTATTTATTTATTTATTTATTTATTTATTTATTTTATTTATTTATTTATTTATTTATTTATTTATTTATTTATTTATTTATTTATTTATTTATTTATTATTTATTTATTTATTTATTTATTTATTTATTTATTTATTTATTTATTTATTTATTTATTTATTTATTTATTTATTTATTTATTTATTTATTTATTTATTTATTTATTTATTTATTTATTTATTTATTTATTTATTTATTTATTTATTTATTTATTTATTTATTTATTTATTTATTTATTTATTTATTTATTTATTTATTTATTTATTTATTTATTTATTTATTTATTTATTTATTTATTTATTTATTTATTTATTTATTTATTTATTTATTTATTTATTTATTTATTTATTTATTTATTTATTTATTTATTTATTTATTTATTTATTTATTTATTTATTTATTTATTTATTTATTTATTTATTTATTTATTTATTTATTTATTTATTTATTTATTTATTTATTTATTTATTTATTTATTTATTTATTTATTTATTTATTTATTTATTTATTTATTTATTTATTTATTTATTTATTTATTTATTTATTTATTTATTTATTTATTTATTTATTTATTTATTTATTTATTTATTTATTTATTTATTTATTTATTTATTTATTTATTTATTTATTTATTTATTTATTTATTTATTTATTTATTTATTTATTTATTTATTTATTTATTTATTTATTTATTTATTTATTTATTTATTTATTTATTTACTTGTTTGTTTGTTTATTTATTTACCTATATTTATTTATTATTTATTTTACATAGCAGCCACTATGCACGTAGAAGGCCAATTTCCGATCAATAGCAGCAATATCGGCAATTACCACATCGTGCAAGGATATATATTAGGATATTATGAAAGGATACATACTACAGTTATAGATTTCCTGAATTTTAGGACGTTAACACCATGCCATCTTTCACTTTTGGAGCTGTAATTTGCATGAAGTTCAAAGCGTGTAGAGGGCTACAAGATAATACATGGGTCGGTCTGGCGGGCGTTGCCCAACACTCTTCTGACGCTAAGGATCGATCCCTCGCCCTGGCTGACACCGTTTTTATCCCACTTTTTTTACCTCTGTTGGGCATGCCCTTATGTTATAATGTAAATAAGGATGCATGACTGTCCATACTATCACCAATCATGTCATCTATTATCGGCTTTTGGTAATTACTAGTTAATTGCGAATACCACACGCAGCAGTAGTTTCAACTAAGCAATTCTACATTTTCGCCAAGTACTCTTATATAGGTGTTTTTGTGCAAAAGGTGAGTATCACGAAATATAAATAAAAGCGTAGTTTTGCCTACGAAGAAGGCTCACTGCGCCGAATGTCCATGACTTATTGACCACTTGGTGCAGCAAACCATTCTTTTTCTTTCCTTCTTTCTTTGTTTAATGCAAGCGACTATAGTTCCTTCAAAATCTGACCAGACCAGGATAGCAGAGATCATATTATTATACTACGAAATTCGTTCATAGTGCAACAATTTATAGCATTCTAAATGAATTTCGTGCCCAAAGTTTTGTAAAGTGTTTTAATAAAACTTTAATAAAAATTAAATTGGCCAAAGGAATTACTGTGAAGGGAATGTATGTATGCGTTTTCTATGGCATTTTATCTGCTAGTCTCTTTGTAGTTAATTTGTTTGTTGATATTATAATCAGGAACGGATTTGACGGAAGAGATTTTAGTAGAATCTGAATTAGTATAATTAATCCTAATTTCAAGGAAACCACATGCTAGCTATGAAGAAAAATCTTGTGGATTTCTTTGTCGGATGGAGAGTAAAACTGTTACCGATGTTTTATTGACACTAGTATATGTTTCAGAATTAATTAATATTACAATTCATATTTGGTAACGCAATTATGACGCAATTGATACTATATATTTTATTAAACTGTTATCACAATGTAATAAATAATTTATTATTTTGATCAACAATAACACTATTAAAATTTTGTATTCAGGAAGAATTATTACATTACGATTAATGTTAATCTGCTAATACGATCTGTTAATCGTATCTATTGTCAACAGAACTGCGTAGATAGATCAGCAAACAGTAAGAAGGGGTTGAGAAAAGAAAGCACAATAAAGGTTTGCTCTAATAGTAATTTTGATAATAACAAGATGTTCTTATATATTTTTCTTCAGATTTCCAAATATACGTGTAGTTTACAAGTGATGTTTTACTTAAGGGAATCGCAATGCACAAGAATGGTATACCATATAATTAACGTGTTTATCTTCGCATGCATTTTATTCGGCGACGATTTCCTATATGAGTACACCTTGGAGTACTGATTATTTAATCTGCCAACAGTATGCTGTACCTATCTTGGCCGATACCACAATTCGTTATTTCATTCTCCTTGTTGTGGAATATAAAAGCTGACTGGTATGCTTTTCTCGAATATACTTAAAACAAATGCTTAGTGTTTAGACGTACTTTTAATTATTTAATGTAATATTGATTGCACTACAGCTGTATTGTTCAGATAATATTCAATCAAATTTTGGTGATTAAAATCTCTAAAAATTCATATTCCATTGGGTGCTGATTCTATGCATAGAACCAAATGGAAACTTGTACTACATTTTCGGTCCCTTATTTCAGCAGCAGCAAAAATAGATTCTGTCCACCTTTTGAATCGTGTACGATTAAGACAAATCTTACTTACGGATATAATGAAACAACCGCTTATCTGACTTACATTGATTTCTCACATGCTCGAGAACTTTATTTAGCTACGATTTATCATTTCTGTTTTCTATAAATCGTAAATCATGCCGCTAAAATATCGAAACTGTGGTCTTTTAATAAAAAATACTAATTTTCCTATTTGGATGCGCTTGAGATTTCGTGTATGAGGTTTCAAAAACCTATGTATTTTAGTTTCCCTTCGAGAACGTTTATGTCCTTGTTTCGATTCTTTTAACCGAAATTAAAACAAGAACAGCAAGCATTGGGCGTTACCTAAATCTGATTCTCGCTCTGCTGTAAGGGTAAGTGCGTACTTACCAAACACCTGCATTGATCAAAGCTTTTGTTTTTTATGAAAATCCAAGAAAGTTAAATAAAAACTGTCCAGAAACAATGTTCGATGTATTTGTGAGCATAATACACCCTCTCATACATACACACACACACACATATATATATATATATATATATATATATATATAGCCCACCGCGGTAGCGTAGATGGTAGCGTGTCTGCCTTACGTTCAAGAGATCCCGAGTTCGAATCTCGGTCAGGGTGAGTTACCTGGATAAGGTTTTTCCGGGGGTTTCCCTTATTCTTAAAGATGAATGTCGGGTAGCTCTAAGCTCCATGGACCCTGGACACATTTGAACATCATTTCACCCATTTCATTCACCGTCCGATATGACTTAAAGTTGGAGGACGTAAAATTACAAAAAAGGGTGTTTCTGTAACTGTTCTGGTGGCAGAATCCATAACGCCGAAAAATATTGTTCTAAAGAGGTTGGTTCGATTATATTCATGTAGTTGATTCTTTTCTTCGTCTTTTAATACGTAAATTCTAATAGAACGAAATAGCGTGATTTTAACTAAGAGCGTGAATCTGTTTGGTCAGTGCAATAACACTTATGTGATTTCCTTAACTCGGGGCATTTTGAATTGAAAACGCAGGTCTCTGTTTCGAACAGATCCTATAAACTTGACGTAAGGAGTTCCTTTTAGTTTTTATTTTATGTAAGTTTGTTCATCCTTTAAACCACATCCAATTTAGACGTACAGCATGTTAAAGTATTACGCAGGATTCAATCTTTGTTAGAAAGATTTGTAATTAATTGCTCTGCCAATGTAAAATTACTTCGTAAAATGCATACATTTAAACAAGAACTAAAATCATAGATAAAATATTAAAAAACAACCAAACAAACAAACAAAAAACAAAATACAGAAAATTGAAGGAGACTCAAACTCGTTTACATTTCACTTGAAAGCTAATGTCATAACCATTGCGCCAGAGGGAGTGCTTCGACATATCTCTTCATTCTCGTGGGTTGTACGCTCAAGTGGTATTGTCATTAGAACTTTATAAACTTATAGTCCTAACTTCCACATTTGAACCAACACGCCATAAAACTCATATCCTAAATTGCTTGTTTAAGATATCTCCACTTGGTCTGAAAATATTTTGGTGTAGTTCATTAACGCGCCGTATATACATAACTCAAGGTCTGTAAATTTATGTATTGCTGAATGTTCCCGAAATACTAGAATAACTGTTAGCTACGAGTAAAATGCAGCGCAATCAATTTGCGTGTTTGTTTGTGCTTGTGTTTAATCGACTAACATCAGCGTGAAAGTGTCAAATGAACTGTTTTAATTCCTGATATTGTCATTAGACCGAGTGGGATGGCTTGGGACCCCATTCGGGAGGCAAAATTTATTTTCTTCGTGATTAAAGTTAACCGTATTTTATTTCTTTACTTATAAACAACCATTATTATCGCCCTTTCCATTTTACATTTATTGCAATAAATTTAGGATGCCCTCAGGTACGTCAGGTATGCATAATATATATTGCAATGGCACCGTTGAAAGGAAATAAACAATATGTAAATCTCAATTACTTTTAAACCTCCTATCCACAATGCAGTTGTAAAATTCCCATACGGATTAGTACGCTTGAAAAATATAAAATAGGTTCACAAATACACAAATAGGTTCAGCAAAACCTTTTATGTTTGTATAGGGTTGGGGATGAAGTATATTCATGACCGACTTAAATATTTATCAAGACTATGCGGATTATCGCAATCGTTACCTAAGCATTTTTAAAACCGATTTCATAAGTACTAATCTTACCTTTAATGACACTAAATCAAATCTTGAAATTGAAATTTGGGTGAAATGTATTATTTATGTAACTTTAAGCTGGTGTAGGGTAAGCAAGAATTTGCTACAATTGCAAGAAAACTTGCTGAAGCTGCAGTACTCAGTGGAGAAACGTTAACCAGGATTATATATATATATTATATAATATAATATTATTATAATATATTATATATATTATATGTATATATATGTTCAATTTCATTTGAATTTTTACGGGTTTTCAAAATAGTTAAGCTACTTAAGTGGAAATAAAATATAAGGTATATTGAAACAAAATTAATAATTAATCACTGGCGAAAGCATTGGAAGTTTATGTGATATTCTTAGAAATTATGTCCATCATTTTTATTTTGAAATCCTCTAATAATTTCTGTGATTTCCCAAAATGTTTGTAAAGAAAACACGTAATTATAATATTGAACTCTGGGAGATACTGGTGCATTATGTAACTTATACAGCATTTAGTGCACTCTTGCAGTAGCATCCTATCTGGTGGAATCGACCGCGTGTAAGCGAGAGATAAGGACGAGCTTTCTCGCTCGCAGATCGAACGTACCCCTTCATTATAGGCCTCTCCCCACAACAACGTGTCCCATATTACCTGTGGATTTTCTTCGCGCTTAGAGAAATCTCCACCTCCACCAAATCTTTATCACATCTTCCAGGCATCACGCGTCACGTCTGGTTCAACAGATACGAGTACGACTCTTCAGAGAAACAGATTTACCAGATCCGTGCTGTTGCTTACGAGACTTCCATTCTCTCAATAAACCGACAGTTCAGTACAGTTTTTGCTACAAAATCCATTGTTACCAATGCTTCCCAAAGATATGAGACGAAGCTCCTCTTTGGAAACTCTGCAATATGCCCATCTCTTTATGAACTGTTGTTTTCCAAAGTGCTTATATTTGAGAATAATGTAAGCAACAAGTATTTCAAATTTCAAAATTAAAGTAATTAATTTGAGAATATTTACAAAATGTATGGCTGAAAAAATATTTAAACTCAAGCTATCTACTACAAAAATGTTCATTATTATCTCTCTCACATTGCACTGCTCAAATAAAAAATGCATTCTCTTTTTGTACACTATCTTAATCAAGATAAAAAAGAGTTCGTCAGAACCCCGCCTCGATAGCATAGATGGTAGCGTGTCTGCCTCACGTTCAAGAGGTCCCGAGTTTGAATCTCGATCAGGGCGAGTCACCTGGATAAGGTTTTTTCCAGGGTTTTCCCTTATCCTGAAGGACGAATGTCGGGTAACTCAAAGCTCTATGGACCATGAGCTCATTTGAGCATCATATCACCCATTTCATTCATCGTCCGATATGACTTAACGTTGGAGTACGTAAATTCCAACAAAAAGTATCGCCAGAACTGATTACAAATTAACGTGTACACACTACACTTATTCCTACATGGCTACATGCAAGATGCGGAAACGACAGTCTGTTGTTTCAAGTGGATCGTGTTTGGCGTGAGCTTGTGTAGGAGTAAACAGACATACGAGGCTGGCCTCGCAGCTCAGTCGGTAGAGCACCTGCCTCCCGTGCTAGGTGTCCCGGGTTCGATTTTTCTCCAACCAAGGTGATACCCCATCTTCACCAGAGTCTGGAATTATGAATGAGAGTGCGAATATGTGTGTGATTTAATGATACAACTCAACGTTTACGAGTTAACACCATCGCTATGTTCCGCTGATAAGACCACTGCAGTTAAAGGCTGAGTATAAATGGAACAAAAAAAAGAGTTATACGAGTTCAAATCTCCATATATGGTGACCAATCTAGGCATTAGCTAGGGATAACTTAAACACAAGTACTTCGAATATGAGTAATGCTATAATAAAGATAGTTTCCATGAATAGTGGTCCACTCTTATGGTTCCCAATTCTACGGAATTAAAAAAGGATTAAGACAGAAAGTATCACTTCTTTATTCACAAAAATTCCAGTATTTACATTAGTCGTATGAATCCTTTAAATAGATCACGTGTTAGAACAAATCGTTTTAGATGAAATAAAAGTAACAGATCTTTTTCATGCAAGGGGTTGTTCGGAATGAAAAAACTTCCCAAGAAGACCTTACATGACATCGACGAAAAAGTTGTGTTCTTAGATACGAAGTTCAGTGTTTACAGACTTTTCTTTTTTTATTTATGCTTATAATATTTACTCCCACGCACGCACATACATTTTTAAACTTTCTGTTTTGTATTCAGATGGCTTCAAAATGGGCGTTTCGGATAAAATATTGATACCGAACTTTTGTGTGGAATACAGCACTCCTCTACCTGCTATACGTAAATGGGACAGGAAATATTATTAAAATAATTGCACATCATTAACTCTTTCTCAGGTTTATCAAACATTTTAAATAATTTCGTATATTAAGGTGTTCGAGTGTAGACAAAAGTAATAGTGATTTTCCTTAGTCTAAAAATAATGCGAGAACTGGGACATGATATTGAAAAATAATGAAAATATAATGTGATGTATTACATTTAGTTTCATATTAACTTCTTGAGTATAACTTCACTCATGTGAGTATCACCAGCCGTGATACAAGTGTCTGCGCGACGCTTGTCATTCTCCTTCACGCTCTGCAGCATATCCCTTGGGCTTTAGTTAATTTCTGTTTCAATTTCAAATGTTGTAATGAGCGAGATCGCTCCTGATACACTTTTCTTTGAGTTAATGTCATAGGAAGTAATCAGATGCCGATAGAACTGGCGATCTCACAGGCCAATGTAAGTCGCCAAAGCGAGAAATTACATGTCCCTGGAACATTTCCCTTAGGACCTGCATGTAATTCCTCGCTGTAGGAGCAGTAACTCCAACCCGTTGGAACCAGATTTGACGTACATCCATATGACTTCGTCGAAGTTTCCTCTCAGGAATTGCTGTAGTATTTGGATGTGCTGAAGTAATGTTACTGTGACTATTCCATCGTCATTCTCGAAGAATTATGGACCGATAACACCAAACACACTGACTGAACACCATACGATGACCCCTTTGCTACGGAGAGCCTTTTCATGAATAAGAAATGGTTTTTCTGGTGTGCGCTGTCTAAACTTCTGTTTACTTACGAACCCATTCAAGTAAAAAAGATCTCCTCCGTCCTATGAGTCCCTTCAGGAACTGGTCATCCATGTTTACCATTTGCAAAACATTTTCACAATACTGGATCAGTATGATAATCATAAGTGTCTAATTTTTTGAACAATTTAAAAGTTATACGAATAGAAGCGTAGATCAAAGTACAAAAGTCGCTTAACACTTCTGTCCGGTATAGTGAACGTTGTAGCACAGAATGAAAAGACTCTTTCCAAATTTCCCGGACGGTTCTAGCCGACCTATTGGCTTCTTGTGAGCGACTGGATGAAGTTGTTCTTATGCTTTAGCCTAATTAATGATGGCCTAAAAAGTTACAACTATATCGTATCTTTAAAGGTTAAATGTACACCTAAAGCACTTGTCCCTATTATTTAAACATTTTCCTAGGTCAAATGCCCGATATTTTTTCAATAATTAATCTTCAAATCGTCGGTGAACTATTTCAAAAATACAAAGTGTAGCCAACTTAAAATTGTCCAAATTGTTTCTATCAGACTCTACATATTGAGCAGTTTTCTTTATTCCAATGACTTCATATGTATTAAGATTAAAATATACTTTTTATATACTCATTTAAGGCGAATCACATTGACATCATCAGAAAACCTCAGATTGTCGAAATTCCACTATCGTTACCCCTATGATAATGATCCTCTACTTATCAGACTTCAAGGTTTTGCTCTTTCTTTTTTTTTTTTTAATTTTGACAAAGCTGGCTGTGCTATCTTTGGAAGTACGTGTTCCCAACTTCAGCATAGTGATCAAAAACGAATATTACATGAAGCATTTGCGTCATGAACATGACTGTGTATGAATTTGTTTGAAAGAGATAGAGTTTATAAGCTTAAACAAAAAAATTGATTTTACACTTGAAAATTTGCTAAATAGTTTTGAAAACACAGATAATATGCAAACAATTCTTTTTCTAACAGGTGGTCCAGTTTGGTAAATATAAGGCACTTGTCTTGGCATTCTTTCCCAATCTCTAAATATTAGACATCAAATGTTAATTTTCTTTCAATCTTCAATTTGTTTTTGCACCTCTAAATGTGAGGTTTCACGCATTTTGGAACTACCTTCAGACAAAATCTGAGAATATAGGGACTACATAAATCCAAAGAGACACAAATTAAATTATTTTTCAACGCCACTTAAGCTTCAATGTATCAATATTACATCCCGAGAAGAAACTTAAATCTCGTAATTCTTTTTAAAAGTACTTCCATGCTATTCGGGCTGTCAAAATAACTGTCAGCATATTTAATATGAACATTCCAGTTTGGGCATGCCTTAAACAAATCACATTTATCTTCAGGTTAACTGAGAGTCATATTCTTAATTATGTTATTTCCCAATAATAAGGGACGTGAGATAGTCAAGTATTCATATACCTTAGTTCTTCATTTGCCAGTGTTGAGTACTTGAATCACCCATTTAGCGTCCTAAGAACTACTCAATTATGATGCCCTTAAAATTAAAGCAGACAGGAAATCCTAAACAATGTAATTCATTAATGGAAATTAATTGTTCTTTCACACTAGCCGTGTGTAGGTCGCACTATGAAAGGGTAGAGCCAGAAGGGTAGAGCCCGGCTATGGCATTGAATGTTTCATTCTGGCTCTACCCTTTCATAGTGCGTCCTACACACGGCTAGTGTGAAAGAACAATTAATTTCCATTAATTGTACCTAATAGTGGTCCGAACTATAAAGCCCGGGCCTTAAAGTACTTACAGCATAGTAAGCCGCCATTAAGGTAGTTGTCTCGTGTTTATGAGAACTCCTAGTGGTTTACCGGGAAAAACACAAGTCAGTTGGAGAATTTAATGTCATGTTGGTACGTTGGCCATAGTAGCTCAAATGGTTAGAGCGGCTGGACGGAAACCAGAAGATCCGTGGTTCAAATCCCGGCTATGGCATTGAATTTTTCATTCTGGCTCTACCCTTTCAATGTAATTCATTCTTACCTCTTGATTTCATGCATTACTTTCATTTCTTTAGTAGTAATATCCTTTCTAGGAAACAAATACGTTGGATTGAATTTTGTCATCCCTAGATGTTAAAGTGACTTGAAATACACTTCGATAATAAGTATACTCTATGCCTGCGCTCTGCAGGAAACAGGACCCAAAAATTCTGCATGCTCGAAACTGATATTGATTTTGGCCAAACGTTTTCTTTAAGACATTTCGTTGTTTTCACGTAGTCCAAGGATACAGAACTACAAAATGAAATAGAAGATTAGGGAAAATCAATGTCCTCCTTCGTCAATAAAGGCACAGATTATGGCTCAGGTAAAAAAATGAGTGCTAAATGGCAGTTCCTGAGTGCCGTTTGGACAGGGAATAAATTGTGCATGACATTCCATGAGGTGAAAGAATCTTATTTCAATTTTTTAAGCCTGACTTGGACCAACATATCGGCCATATACGTACTTTAGGTGTATATTTTTCAAAAGCCTCGAAGTGATAGCAGAGTGGTTATTTTATATATTGTATCCATTTTTATTAATGCGATATCCCTAGAGACACTGTCCTAATTGTATAAAGTAGTATCATATAATGGCAGAAAGCAAGTTGTGAAGAGACTAAAATTGTGATGCTTAAATGGTTTTTAAATGTTTAGACGTTACTTATATCTAATAAATACTTTGCTTACTTTGCTCTATTTAATACACGATGTGAAGCGACCTATTATTTAAAATTTCTCTGGAATATACAAGTTTATTTCTCTTCATGGGGTTTTATCCTAAGCTGCAACTTCTGGTAAGGCGACATTTTTACAAATGTTTTATGATTTTACAAACTTATAAGCGTAATCGCTTGAACTTATCATTAAAGGTAATTTTTAATAATTAATTAATTAATTAATTAATTTAAAGAAAAAATGGTGAATATAATATAATTATTTTCAGAAGTATTAAAGGTCTTATTTTAAATAAATTTACATTTTAAAAACCGTCCGTTTGGTATTCCACAATTCAAGTGACTTCATTTTCATTATCAATATGGAGAATTATATCTAGTGCATCATGTATAAGTTAGTTGGCTTTAAGGATTTGCATGGATCATGAAACTGTTAAATCTAACATTGATGGTATAGGACATTTTGACAGCTCTTAAAACTCGGAACGAGAGAGGGCTTCCTGCTATCGTAGAAAAGTAATAAGGTTAAATCTCAAAGCAGTCCATTTCTTTCCACCACAAAAACACTAGGACCTAAATCCGCAGTAAACGGTTTAAATTTAGCGTAGAGTATAGAGGAAGCTCATCCTCCAGTTCATTCCTACCTGTATGTGTAGTAACTCGGGCCAAAGTTATCTAACGCTTTCATCCTGCATTATCTAGGGAAATAATACCAGAGAACATGATAGGATCAGACCGGCGTTTCCTTAACTACTGAACTTTAATATCACGGAAGCGATAATGTTGAACACTCTCCTAACTTCGGAAGGTATTTCGTTTTCAAGATCGTGTGAGAATTCTCTACAGCTATATGCTTGGTCAGTAATTACACTTTTGCCAACTTTTGTATAATTGGTTTCTTTTCGCTTCAAAGTAAAACAAACAAATGTGACGACTAGGAACATTTAATTATCTCTCAATTTCTTGAAAATTATGAACTGACTGTATGCTAATATAAAAGATTTAATTTTGTTAACGTATTTTTCAAGATTTCTAACTAAAGCTCACAAACCCTTTGCCTTTCCAAAGTTCAACCTTTTCAGTGCCTAGAATAATGTTAATCCTAAAAGAAGTTTTGTATTAGTGCAAAGGAGCTCGTAGGTTTTATTCAATATTTTTATTTTTATTTTCATTTTTCATATTTAAGCTGTAAACGCGTTTGATATTTACCTTTTCCAGAGCTTTAATTTCTGATATTGTCCTTACAACTATAGCGACTAGTCCTTGAAAAGTTCAACAAAAACCATTTACTGTTTCTGCTAGATTTACTTTTATTGTTCTCCCCAACTTCATGCTGTAACAAGTGCTCTGTCAATCGCTGTGTTTCTGCGCTAGCCGATATTTTCACTTCTCCGCTGTGTTTATTGGTTTGCGGCTTCAAGTGCTCTTTTGTTTTCTCTTTTCACAAAAGGATAATAAAAAGTTTCTTTCTCTTCTGGGGATATCCTATTAGCACCCGCACAATGCATCTTAGTCATTAACTGTAAAAGCAAATTCTGAATTAACAACGCTTTGTTATTTAAAGACAGAAGTCGCTAAAGGTACAGTATCTGTCAAAAAGTGTTAACTCTTCTGTGAATACATAACCAATCATGTTTCAATCAATGCAACCATTTTAAATTTGGTAGTTCCACATATATTCAACATTTTTAAAGAGTGCTGAAACTTAGTTACGTTTCTAATACTAGTGATATATAAGAACTTTTTACTTGTGTTGCCTGCTGGCCAAGTAATTGGTAAAGAAAATAAAATAAATGCGAAACTGATATGTTCTAATACTTTTGTGAATGAGTAAAGCTTCGTGTCTTCTTTTGCGTTTTTCTCAAGCCACAATAAAGCTAAGTTTTTGGTACATCAGTCTCTGAAATTGAATTTTTATTTATAGACGCTCATTAATTGCTCTGGTTCTCAGCGTCCCAGTATAAACTAGGCGTGAAATACTATTTAATTTTACTCATAGGCCTCTCTGTCAGACCTGAGATCCTGTTAAGTACCGTAAATATACGGCACGGGACCATCGGCTTTACTTCCTTTCCGAAGGAATCCATGCTAAGGACTTTTATGCCCGAAAAAAATCCTTCGCCTCCGCCGGGTTTCAACCTTGGGAACCAGAAGGTAGTATGTTACCACTAGGCCAGGAAGGATGACACATCTCTGGTTGGATCCATAAAATAAAGTATTAAACCCTATGGCGTACCCTATGACATTACTTTCCTGATTATCGTCCTATGTGTTATTTTGAAAATAGGTAAAAATACATCTACTTAAATCTATAAAATAATATTTCCAATGCTACCTTTCAAATATAAACGCATATAAAGAACCTTAGAAATATTAGTTTTAATTCAATAAAGTTAACTTTACTTTATGTGGTCAAAATATTTATGGTATACAATTGGGTGGTGAGAAAAATACACCATGGAAGATATCATCATAATTATTGTGTCTCAAAGATATGATGAAATGTTATTGGCAAGAAATAACAGAATCAAAATATTCCTTTATATACTTTAAAACGTGTTTGCGAACTTGTGTATGTGAGGCATCGGAAAGCAGTTACAAAAATAATTCTCTTTATTTAGCAGCTAACAAATCATTCAATTTAATAAATTCAGAAAGAAAAGGTAGAGAAAAGGGTGAGAATAGTGAAAAACAGAGGAGAAGAGAGGAGCGGAGAGGGAAGGAGAGGAGAGGAGAGGAGAGAGAAGTCACTCTATGGGGCTCTAAGGTCCTCTGATACTAGAACGGCCGATTCATTTCGCAATCCCTCTTCTTTATG
The DNA here is from genome assembly GCA_030765055.1 of Mantis religiosa. Taxonomy (NCBI): domain Eukaryota; kingdom Metazoa; phylum Arthropoda; class Insecta; order Mantodea; family Mantidae; genus Mantis; species Mantis religiosa. Next base: position 355,104,366 of record CM060950.1, read on the forward strand.
CAAATGCAAAATGTAACAGAATATCTAACACGAAAAGTGCCCTTCTAACCTCCATCTTCGTTAAAAAGCGTTTTTGTTCTCCCTCCATTATTGCACGGGGTAACTGAGGCTATGAATTATTCACGAAAGTGGAAAAAATTTCCAATACGTTCTCCTAAACAGCGTAGAATCTAGATAAAAAGGTTGTTAAAACTGATGTCTTATAATCTTTATATATATATATTGAAGTAAGAGTTTTTGTTCTCAGTTAACATTTAAAAATTCCTTAAGAGCAATATAATTCTACTCAATATTTTATGCATTTGTTTTTTTTTTCGAATTAAAAAGCAAATATATATATATATATATATATATATATATGTATATAGATATATATTTTTCTTTTCCTTACTTAACCGTTTTTTATTGTTTCCGTTTATTTACCTAACTGTTTTCTGTAGTTTCACACATATACACAATACACATAAATACCCATCCCCAGAGCGGGACTCGAACCCGTGACCCTCTACGCGGTGGAACGCTAGAGACATACGTTATAACGACCATGGCTACGATGGCCGGCTTGAAAAGTCATGTGTAATTTCGAAGTTGCAGTTAAAATATGGAATCTTATTGTATATTATAGTTTTATGCTGTTTTCCAAGAAAATACTGTCATAGGGACTGACAAACTATGTATAAATGTCAATAGTTGTGGTGAAATTAGACCTGTTTTAAGGATGTGATTTGAAGACCTAAATACAATCCCTCCACCCCAAACTACCACTTTAAATGTAAAGTTGTTCATTCCATAGAAGTTTTAAGAGCCAGAATAACTGGAAATTTCTATAAATTTGAAACTGTATTTATTCGTAACAAATTTTATAAAACTAGAAAGCTAAATTGTTGGAGAAAAATATGTTGTGGGATAAAACGGCAGTTTACTGAAATACTGTGTAGCATTAACCATTCAAACTTATTCGCAATTGTCCATTTGTGTGTTCCAACATTATAAGTTGTTCGTCCTAAGAATTAAGCGGTGATTATTTTATTTTCCATGTTGCTGATGCAACACACACACGTACGCACACACACACAGTGTGTGTTTATATATCTACAAAAAAGAGAATAATGAAACAACTTCTAGTGAATAATTATCAGGATAAATAGAAAGTAAGCAAAAATAAGGGATTTTGTATGTTTATTCTGAGATGTAAATATAAACGTAACAGTATAAAAGTCATGAGTTTGAAATATATCACACGTTTTTCTTTGGTTAAACGAGGGTTTAATTTTAAACTAATTTTTATATTATAATAGTATTTTATTTCTCTATCTTTACTTCATTGTTAACTTCGTTCTTTGTTTCCATGAAGATATAACATTGCATAACCAGAATTTATGTCTTTGGAAGTATATATATTTCATTTTTCTCTTTATTTTAAACATTTCATCAGAACCTCGCTAAATCTTAGTGGACTTCTACACTTTGGGGCCAACATATAGCAGCCAAACATTTGCAATAACTTTTCTGGGAACTTTCATCGACGCAAAACTCATTGTGCAATTTGTATTCGCTGGTCCAGTTATTTACACACAACAGAAAATAATTATTTTGCAGCAGCTGGCACAAATGAAGCGGGAGGCTGTTGGGTAACAAAGAGTTCAACCGTTGCCAGAAGCAAGTAATTGGATAACTTCACAAACAGTATCGACAATGGACGCTCTAATTTGTTTTGCGACATCAAATGCCAACTAGAGACAAACTCTGCGAGAACGTTAGTACCTACCTCCAAAGTTGGGAATTAATCATGTCTAAACAGAAGGAAGCCATGGTGGCTTACTTTGTGACGCCGAACCTGCCAATTTGGTGGCCAAGGTTCTATTCCCACAGAAAATGTGAGTTTGTTTCAGTAACTTACGGAGCTGCATTACTTCTTGCTCCTACAGAATTAATGACTGGTGATTTTTGTACTTCCAGATATACTCTATTAGGTCTTAAAATGTGTACGGATGTCAACATTGCGCCTTAACACAAATTTTAGAGCTAGCGTAACAATTAAGTGCGTGTAGAAATAGTTCGTTACTACATTGCATTTATTATAACTTATTTTATACATTCAAGTAATGAACGGGGTGAATAAATACCGCAATTAAGTTCTAAAACATTTAAACACGAGCTTGCCCGCCTCGGTAGCATAGATGTTAGTATGTCTGCCTCAGGTTTAAGAGGTCCTAAGTTCGGATCTCAGTCAGGGTGTGTTACCTGGATAAGGTTTTTTCCGGGGTTTTCCCTTATCCTGAAAGACAAATGTCGGGTAGCTCTAAGCTCTATGGACCCTCGGCTCATTTGAGCATCATCACCCATTCCATTCATCGTGCGATATGACTTAACGTTGGAAGACGAAAATTACACACACAAAAAAAAAAACCACGAGCTTAAACATTTGGCTTCCATTTATTGTCACGTGGCACTAGGTACTTCCCCGACTGGGTTGCGCATACTGCAGCGAAGCGATGCTCTTCCACTCGTCCAATTTGTATTGCGTGTTCGCGCGTCAAGTCAATTGCGATGTGTTCAGTTTCTCTGAGTAGTCTACAGAAACATAAGAGTGGAAAACGTCTAAAAAGTGGTGAAAAGGCTATTTATTAAACGTGTTTTACGTTTTCTTTCAATGTCATAACACCCTGGTCGTGAAAAACGTAACTAAACTAACGTTTGAAGGAGCCGGTGAATCTGAGAATATTATTTCAAATATGAGAACCGAAATTAAACAGGAAGTTTAAAAAAAGGGATGACCATATACAGCTTTAGAGCAAGTGGATGATTTTGTAAAAAGTGTTATTTGCTTTAAAATGCACAGTTTCTTTTTAAACATACTCTCCTGCTTGCTTTATTGAAAACTGACCCAGATCTTCCAAACTTTAAGAAAACCACGCTCCACACTTCGCTGAAAGACGTAGGTTTTCAGTTTTCAAAAATAAACAAAATAATAACGACATAATGTGATAATTGACCAAGAGGATCTTATGGAGTGGAGAAGACGTTACCTGACATCTGTCAGAAAATGTCGTGCATAATTTATTACTTAGACGAAACCTGGGTAAATGAGGAATATGTGAATTCAAAGGCTTGGGCAGACACAACTGCAGACTCAAATACGCCTCTATATGATGACTCAGATTAAGGTAAGTTTTTATTCACAAAATTATATTTCATAACTTTTCTTTAGCAATTACTTGAAATATGAGTGCTTTTCTAGCCCTACACCGCTGCAGTAAAAGATATGACGATTGTGGTAAGTCAGGTGTAAACAACCGACAACAGAGAATTTCAACCACGTGTTTGTTGGCGGAGTAATACAAATCGCAATGTTAATGTACGTCCCTACTTTAAACCTGGAAGCAGAATAATACATACTACAGATACCTGAGCTTTCATTATCTATGTCTAGATGAGTATGGTTAGTCTCCTGAGAAGGCCACGTCATTTTGGTTAAACATGCCGACATTTCGCTCATCTTGTCGGGAGTCTCTTCTGGATCCTTGATCGACCCTTGCGTCCGTCCGTCCGCGGCTGCTGAAAGGATGTGGTCAGCTTGAATCATTTTGCTGCGTGCCCAACCTCAATAGGGCTTAACTACAGGTAGGATGGCAGTTTTAGGGTGGCCTGTTTGAATTTAGGTAGGGCATGAGAAAGAAGAAGCAAGCTGTCCCTCGATTCTGTTGTGGTAATACTACATTCAATTGGTAAAATTTAGAGGCCAGTACACTCTTAATGGGGTTATATGGAGCTTAAACTTTGCTGCTGTTAGGAATTGCTCCGATTTTATCTAGGGTGCCCCCATGCCACGCCTGAAGCGGCGTCTTCTGGATTCACAAGAGCCTGGAGTCCTAACCAGGGCGCTTTGATGTTGTGGAAAAATTGAGTAGAACTTTTTTAGCCCGGCACCTAATTTTATCCCCCACGTAGGGATGAGGTTTCATAGAATAGCCTCACGGGGAAGTAACAGCCAACAGAATAGATGGACCTGAGTCCTCTATTCTACGCTCTTTTTAAAGCCAACGTAGCCAACTATCTAAAATGAAGTGAAATGTGTAGTGTTTAACACCCGTTTCTACTACATACGGCACTGCAGGCGGTGACACTGATGATGCATGAGATGAAGATGGAGCACCGGTGGAATGAGATGGCGGGGTAAACCGGAGTTCCCGGAGAAAAACAGCTCCAGCACCGTGTTCTCCACCACAAATCTCACTTTGCGGTCGCCTGGGATCGAACCCGGGTCGCCTTGGTGAGACCAGCTATCTGAGACCTTGCACAAGATTTCTTAGGCATTAGCTGACAGGGCCTTTCAGCTTTTGTTCCTGCTTGTTTATGAGCGGTTCCTCAGTGTCTCCGCACCTTCATTTCTGATTTGCTGCCTATCCACCAATCGATGCCGATGCCGTTGTCACTATTTTGATGGTGTTGTAGATGAGCTCTTAGAATTATTTTACTTTGAAAAAAATAAACTTGCGTCATGTTCTGTAATCTGTAAAATGACAATACGTTCAAATCTATGCAGTATGGTGATACGCATAGAAAAAAATAGACACGTATTTTGGAAACTTTTCAGAAATTCCCTTCATGGGAATGAAAACGCAGTAAGTTAGAAGCGCAAAGGCCGCGGTAATGTGCTGGTGGAGGCACATGGGGTGTTTACCTTCATGCATAGAGTAAACATGCCAATGTTCAAGTGCAGTGAAAGACAATATACATATTTACAGATACAATTGTACCTCTGCCTTTCATTAATTACAGATCGAACTTAACGTATTCCAGGAGCTCTAGCTTTAGCTTTACTAACTGTGCTGAGTATTATAACACCTTACAACAGCAGTGATATCTTTGTCTTCATTGCACACCAGATGTCACCCCGTCTTTCAACATTTGCTACTGTTTTATAAAATCTATTACAAATGAAATGCGTTTGGATCATTGTGATAAATGAGACTGGTTGCAAAGGGTGCATATTTAAGAGAAAGTATTTCATGAGCTGTGTAATAAGTATTATCGATTTCTGTTGACAATTTTTTCAAATGAAAAGAGCTTATAAAATGCCTAGTTCCTTCCAAAATACGCGGTACTCTACGGTACTTTAGAATTCAATAGTTTTCGTTATGAACAACCACATTGAGAATGTTGATTACTTTTCATAGAGAAATATGATCAAGTATTCAGGACTATTAAACATATACCACGAATATTTATTTTTCGTAAATCCACCGAAGTTAGATTTGTTACCTTCAGATACTCTCTTTAGAAAGTGACACTACGCAGAAAAATTTGACTAGTTTCATTCACATAACCTACTCTCCTCACTTTTCTACAAACCTTTTCTGGTTACTTCTCAATCCAGATAAACCTGAATTACATAAATGTAATTTGTAATGAAAATACAGAGTGCTGGTATTTGCGTTGTTAACTGAGGACGATCTACATTTTCTTTATTTGAAGAATAGTTTTAGTCAAAAGAATCGTATATTTTCAGGTTGCTTAGTCAGCGTGGCTTACACAAGATATAAGTGTTTATTTCCCAGAGATCGCGGTGCGGATTGTTGTGACAAGTAAAGTAGTCCTCGAGATAACGAATATCGAGGTCACGCATGAAACTAATAAGTAATAATAAATGGAGGAATCAACCAAGGTTATTATGTACCGAAATATTCATTATCTGTGTCATATATAGCTTACACTTTCATGAAGAAAGAAAGAAAAAAGAAAATCTAAATAGGTTTAATTGAGGATTTAATGCACATCCTTGTACTTCCAATATTTTTTTATTTTTTATTTTAATGTGACGCTGAATTCAAATACTTTGTACAAGGCCAACGATCACAGATTACTTAAGCCAGCAAGTGAAGTTTGAAGTGCGATCAAGTAGAAGGAATGCAGATGGTCCATGTTGACCAATATTTATTTCGCTGCGCAATTACGACCGTGCTGAAAACATAAGGTAACAAATTATATGCCGTGTTTGTAGGAAAACTGTTAGATGAAGAGTAAAAATAATTAACACGTTGTAGTTGTCACAAATTAAAGTATCAGTTATCAAATTATTTGTACTTATCACGAACATCCTGTATTTGAAACATATCGTATTTTTATCAAAACATTAGTGCCTCTTTTGTTGTTGAGAAAATAAAACTTTTCAAACAAATGTCCAATGCAAAACTTTCCAAGGAGAAGGATTATTGTAAGTATTCATTTTTAAATATTAACAATTACGTTTCCTTTTGTAATTTTTATTTATGTTTGCTTTTGTGTCTTTTTTTCATTTTCGCCTGCGTTCATTTTGTCTTCCTTATTTTTCCTTTTTACTGATAGTCACGCATATACACAAATGTACAAACACCCATACCCGCGGCTGGGAATCCAAAGCACTAAAGCTAGGCATTTTGGCAAGCTTAGCTATGAGGATTGGTTCATTTCGTATCCTTTGAAGATGTTGAATTTAAATAGCAAGTTTGCTGTTTATGCTAGTCTTCGTTTTTGAGTCATACTACTCGCTTTCTCACACTCTCATATACACATGTTTCTCAAAATGTTTTGGATGCATCCAGGGAAGTCCCAAAACGTGTATTTCTGGGGAAATTTGGCATTGATTATTTGGTTGGAATGAAATAATTTCTTTATTTACTAAAGGTAAATCACAGAAAATGTAAACATAAGGAAGAAGTCGATTTAACACTCATCGAAATAACTATTATAGATAAATTGTATATCTTGATGCCTCACCTTATCCGGCAGAAGTGCTCTACAAACATTATTTGCTGTCAATGTGCTGATCAGCTTTAGTTCTAGGGGAAATCTGACGAGGCATCCTCATTGACTTTATCTTAAAACATTGCAGAAAGGTTCTCTTTTGTGTTATATGATTCAAATAAAATGATCTTTTTCTTCTCCTCCTGTTCTAAAACGATAACTCACATAAGTATGAAGCTTTGTATTGATTGACTTCTTGGTTTTGAGTTATGATGTACAGGCACGCATGCGCGCAAGCTGATATGATGCTTTATTACAAGGTGGTTCAAATATTACGGGACTGATTTTTTACGAGCATAAAAATCCATCCAGTGCACTACTGACCTCAGAAGGGGGAAGTTGCTTCCCTCCCCTCCCACTTAAGTACTTGTGAGTAGGTTTAGTCTTATCTAAGTTCTGCCAAGAGAGATAAGAGAGTAGGAAGTGTCGATTAACGAGAAACAGCGCATTATTATGAAATTTCTTACTCGAGAAGGGATACAACCATCGAAAATTCTTCAGAGGCTTGAAAAACAGTTTGGAGAAGCATGTCTCTCGAGAACTCGAGTGCTCCAATGGTGTAAAGCCTTTAGAGAGGGGAGAGAGAGTAGAGAACACGCAGCATAATCATTGACCGCGAACATCAACCTTTGGAGGAAGTTATCCGTCTGATTTCCTTCAGGAATGCAAGACCATTAATGGAGAATGTTATTCCAACACTTTGTTGGTAGAAGTAAAGAGTAAGATTCGGCCCAAGAGCAAAACAGAAGGAAATCGGATTTCCTCCCTTTCAGAAAATGTGAGACCTCATCTGTCAGAAAAACCACCAGGAAGCTAAAGTGAGACCTCCTTCCCTATACACCTTACAGTCCAGATATAGCCCCAGGTGATTTCTTTTTGTTTGGAAGGGTTAAAAGTAACTTGGAATAAGTGCGGTTTGAGTTTAAGAACTCAATAATTGCATTTGCTCAGGAATGGTTGCCCTCAAAGCAGTTGCCAAAACACTTGAATAATGTATAGAAGTCAATGGGGACTCTCTGAAGAATAACATGTAAAATGGGTCAAATTTCATTACTAGGGTTGCGATATCGAGTCGGGAACTTGCAGATATCGTATAGAATAGGAAGAGTCAGGTTACAGCCATAAGGGTTAAAGGTCACTGACGCGGCATGGTAGTGTCCAAAGGTGCCAGGGTATGGTATTGCAGTTGTACTCTATCGTGTTTCACTCCTAATGGCCATAGTATTTTCATGGCATTTTCAAATACTGCACTTAGAGTAATTTGCAACACTGACTACGTCACTTGTTAGAAGATACGGTCCAATGAGCACTGCATCCAGTGCTCCAGCAACCACATTTACCACAAATCGCCCAACGACATCCGTTATTTCATCCATTGAAACCCATATGTTGCGGTTATTTAGGTTCATTCTTATACCATCAATGCACTTATAACATTGTTCTACATACTAATTACGTAAAGCCGTAGGATGTGGAATTGGTTTGTCAGTGTACTTTTCTAAAAACGCAGGCAACTTTGTATACTGTAGCTTATGGAAAGGAACGTCGGTAAAAATAAATGCCGCGCGTAACTCTTCACCAAATGTTTCATTTAATGGAAGTACGTCTTGTTGTAGCGATGAATTCTCACATTTTGCAACACAACGCTTATTGTTACTGTAATGATATGTCGTAGCACAATACTCGGTTTACTATGAGCAATTGTTTCGTTGTAAGTTTTTCAATAAAGGATTCCATGAAAAACAGAGAAAACATGCTGCCCAGACTCAAATACAAGTATATACTTTTGCAAACCTGTGGACGTTCGTAACCTTTCCTTTGGCATTGTGTTTGCGTGAACTCCATGTGTCGATTACTGTGACAACGTACGGTGTACCCAACCCTCCCATTGAAATCAGTCCACTACCGGGTGCCTCCAAACACACGCAACCGCTCCAATGTCGCTGCCCTATTCATTACAGTCTTTAAAATAATAGTCTCGTACTTATTTGAACACCTTGTATTAGGGGCTTCAAAAACCATATTTTGGTAAATCTTGGTATTTAACTCATGGCTGAATACAATATATTTCTACACAGCTAACAAAAGCAGAGCAAAGAGGCTGTTTGCGCTTGATATTTAATATATATACATATCTCAAATTAGACTGTCGGCAGGCACCTAAGTTTTGACGTCACAAGACGCTGGGTTGTGCATTATGAAGCTCGAACGTCATGCGTGTTTTTCTTGTCCTGGTTTTTATATTTAAAGCATTATTCATAAACATTTACAAAATCTGAATATTCAGCATTTGAAATCGAAAGGACATCAAAAGCGATACCGTCCGCTTTTAAAGCAAGGTTTTGCTGCTTCGAGACATAAATGTTAAAATCATATTTGTCAGTAATCATTTTCTAAGTATAACTAACCGCTCTAGTTGTCCTAACAAAGTATAATTACAAAAATTTAACACTTTTTCACGCGGTGCTAGCTAATAGATGACTTTTGTAGTGTCCTCAACTTAGCTCTTAAATTTTAACAAAATCCTGTCATGCATTTCAGCTACGTTTAAAAAGCGCCATAATGCTTATACATGCCCACTTCTTTTGGCATCGCTGGGCTGCACCTGAAATCGTAAACATGTAAATACCACAAATTTGCGTATGTAACTCATCGCTGCTGGGAACGAACAGAACTGCTGCCAATAACGCATATTCATATTAGCAGGATATCGTACCCATAAATCACAATGTATAATGCGGTTTGCAGGAAAAACGAATCACGATTGTGTCCACGTAATTCAAGCGTTGCTTTTCATCCATTACTGACAAACGAATAATGATTGGCAGTAATAAACGTTTAAGGTGAGTGCAAGTTAATAAATGGATTCTATGCTCTTTTGAAGTTGTTTAACCATTTACACATCTAGAATCATTATAAATTACAGTAAAGCACTTGAAATCTGTAACTGTAGCAAAAACATTCAGAATTTAGGATATTAAACTTAGTTGTAATATACTCTTTAACGTAAAATATGAATAGTGTAGCACTAACTGACAAAAGAGATCATGTCTTATGTTCCGATAACTGTGTGCATTATTTTAACGTTCATGTTTATGCTGTAACAGTTGAAAGCTACACAGATACTGCATGTGTTAGAAAACAATTCGCTTCAAAATAGAATTTCAATTAGTTTTTCAAACACACAAAATTGCTCAAATGTAGTGTTTTATAAACTTATTTATTCATGGTAAGCTAATGTACATGAATATTAGAAGGCACTCGCTCAGAAGTTTTTGTTGTATTCAATATACTCACTATCATTTTTATATACAATTTATAATAGTCTTTTAAAAGTTATATGCAGGCATGCTTGTGTTTTCTTAATTTCAACAGTTCACTTAACCTTTTTCCCCTTGCTGAAGAAATGTCCTATGATTTTAGTATCCCTTTAGGGGATTATAAATCCAGTTTTGAGGGTGATCCAAGAAATATCGAACGTTTGTAATTCTTTTTCTGCGCTGATCGCTATTGGGCTTCTACCCAAAGCCGAATAATTTCCTCGAAATCTTCCCTCAGTGTTTTGCGAATGCCAGTCGAAAGAAATTTGTACTTTCTGCTATTTTTCAAAATGAACTATGTGATAAAAAGCCCCCTCCCCCGCATTATTACGTGAGATGTGATCGGTTTTTGAAAGCTCAGTTGAAACTTGTTCAAATGTATGGAAAACTAAAAGAGGGTGGCTCAGTTGCCCAGGGGTTGGTCTACTGATTTCAAGGTATGTGATTCAAATTCAGTCCAGACCAATGGTTTTTAAGTATACTTAGAAGAAACAGTTGCATGTCAGTATATTTACTTTTACTAGCATGCTTAAGAACTCCTGAAAGACAAAATTCCGGCACACTGCTGGCGCTGATATGAAGTTTAACAACGCCAAGGCAACTGACAACGTCGATAACAAAGAACATGTTTATGTATAACTAATGGAAGTGTATGACGATACAGATGGACATTCATGAACGAAAGTGATGACAAATTGTCAACAATAGACGAACAAATGATCATCACGAAACTCGAACTAGAAGTCTGCAAATGATCACGTGACTTGAAGAAGAAGTAAAGTAGAAAGAAGAAGAAAAACTAAACAACAAATTCATGCAAGCGAGACACCGAGCCCTAGTCACCACAAAATTGTTCCCAAGTAGTAGTAGTAGTAGTAGTAGTAGTAGTAGTAGTAGTAGTAGTAGTAGTAGTAGTAGTAGTAGTAGTAGTAGTAATAGTAGTAGTAGTAGTAGTAGTAGTAGTAGTAGTAGTAGTAGTAGTAGTAGTAGTAGTAGTAGTAGTAGTAGTAGAAGTAGTAGTAGTCGTAGTAGTAGTAGTAGTAGTAGTAGTAGTAGTAGTAATAGTAGTATTTATTCATCCTTTTGATCATAGTACATGATATAGGACACGTGAAGTACTTATAACTAAAAATTAAACAATAAACATATACACAAGTTTAGAGATGAAAATTCGGAAACCGTATGTACAATATTATAATAATTTATCTGTAGCTGACATATTTTAAAAATTCACCTATACTATAAAAAAAATGTTCTAATAGGAACTTTTTCACACAGCATTTAAATTTAGGAAGTTCTTTGTGTTGCTGAAACTGTGTCCGAACATCTTGGCTTAATGGACTGGAAGCAACCGACTACAACATGAAAAATACTTCAATGACGGAGAATGACTATTTAGAAGCAAAGCAAGTTTCAATGTTGTATATAACAAGTTTTTAAAATGTTTTCAGCTTTATAAAACAAATGGCTGTTATCTCTAATATTATCGTCATATCTTGCTATATAATTTTAAGCATTTCTAATTATTATCTTATTTCTCCACAGAGCAGAGTGATCAATATCTTCATTCCCTCTTCAAATACGGTCCTTATATTTTGACCTCCCTTTCTAAGTTATTTTAATTTTTATGCACTTGCTCTTACCCTCTTTGTTCATTATTTTCTTTATCAATATTATATTTTAAATTCTAAGAGTTCTCATTGAGATATAAAATAATGCATAGATTTTTTTGTCATATCTCACTGAATAATTTTCCTTAGACTTCTGCATCATCGACTTTTCTCCTTGATACTCTCCAAAAAACCATTACAATTATTTCCTCTTTTTCTCCAAATCTCTCCAAACTGATTATTCTTCAATGTGTTTCTACAACTATTCGTTTACCCAAAATTTCTCAGTTATTTCTATTTATATTATAAGCATTAAAAATTAAAACTGCAGGTTATGAATCAAAAGAGTAGTTTTCATAAATGTGAATTGCGTGTCTTTGAATAATTGAATGTATATCTATGCTGCTTGCCACTGATAGTATTCTGCTGTTATAGATGCATCGCTTTTTATTTCTTGTTTTTTTTTTTTTTTTTTATCTCGAGCTAATACTGGGGGCTGGCTCTTGCAGTTTATTCTACTGATGGACTGGAGACAGTGAGGTGATCGTGGACACATTTCTTGGTAGAAAATGGCAAAGCTATGAAAAATAACGGATTTGATGGCGTAATAAAAGCTAGCATTAAACTAATAGTTTAGAAGATTAAAGATATTAACGCTTCCTTGCATGTACGAGGGTGATCTGAAAAGTTTCAGACCTAATAAAGATACAAGACATTTTCTAAGATTTATTTATATTTTTCAACATAGTCACCTTGTAACTCTTCACACTTCTCCCAGCGATGCTCCCATCTCTGTAACCCGTCCAAATAGTACGGCGTTTTTCTCTGCAAAATAATTGTTCACGAAGATGATTGTCTCTTCATTTTACGAAAATCTCTGTCCTCCGAGCGCAATTTTCAGATAAGGGAACAAAAAGAAGTTGCTTGGGGCTACATCTGGTAAGTAAGGCGGATGGTAAAGCTGTTAAAACCGTAATTCCTGGATTTTCGCCATTGCAACCGCTGAGGTGTCAGACGGTGCGTTGTCTTGGTGAAATAGGATTTACTTTTTCTGCAAATGTGGCCGTTTTTCCGCAAGTTCTGCCTTTCAGCTTGTGAAGTAATGATGCCTAGTACGCTCCTGTTGTGATTTATCCTTTCTGAACATAAGCTATTAAAATAACTCCATGAATATCCCCCTCCAAAAAAAAAACAGTCGCCATCACCTTTCCCGGCCGAAAAAAACAGTTTTTGCTTTTTTGGAGACGGTTTCCCTTTGCAGTCCACTGTTTGGACTGTATTTTTGTTTCGGACGTATAATGGTGTATCCAAGTTTCATCTATAGTAATTAATTGGCACCAAAACTCTGATTTATTGCACATAAACTGCGCCAACAGAGCGTTGGAGGTGTTCATTCGAACACGTTTTTAGTCTAATGTGAGGAAACGCGGCACCGTACGCGCGGACAGCTTTCTCATGTCTAAATGTTGATTTAATATGTGAAAAACACATGCTTTTGACATCTTGATAGCCTCTTTTATCTCTCTCACTTTAATTAGGAGGTCGTCTAGCGCCATTTGGTGAACTTTGGCGATATTTTCGTCCGTAGTTGCAGTTTTTGGACATCCCGAAAGTTTATCGTCTCCAAGCTCTTGAAACCACGTTTAAATTCAACTGCCAAAAATTTCACTGTAGTAAATGATGGTGCAGAGTCCCCATACACAGAATCCAATTCATATTTGATTTGCGTAGGCATATTGCCTTTCAAAAACAAATGTTTAATGAGAGCTTGATAATCGATTTTTTTCCATTTTCATAAAAACACTCACATCAACTCAATCAAACGACTGTTACATAACAAATGAGTGTCCAAAATGACTGAAACTTTGGTGAGTAACTGTCAACAGTTGAACAACGAAATTGACTAGCTTTTTTTTATTTACGAGTACTGCACCTTCCTGTTGAGGTCGGAACTTTTCAAACCACCCTCGTATATATTCTCGATTCTAAAATTCTTTATATGTATTCGGGCCTCATTTATAACAAATAATTCAATTCATAGAATGAACACGACAAACGTGGAATATCCATTATACCAGTGCTCAATTTTCTTGCTTACAGAAAGGTGTACATTAGGAAACCATCAAAATATTTGGCACTCTTTCTAATGATCTTAAAGAAAATATTTATAATTTCGGTGCTGTTAAAAATTTTGCTACAGAATATCTATGCTTAAAATAATTTTATTCGATACAAGATTATCTGAAATACAAATTATCCTGATAATTTTTATGTAGCCCTTTAAGTGGAATCTAGCTATTCCAATGACAAATCATTGCCAATAAATCTTTTATGCCTGCTCAAAAGCTATTTTAATGTATATGTATTGAAGGAATGGCAATAAATGGCATCCATTTCAAAATGGTTGAGACGTACTGGCCAAACCCAAGTGAAAGTTCATTAAAAAAGTGTTTGATGTTGTATCATATGCAATTATCTTTGCCTTGTTTTCCATATTATTTTTCATATTGCCTGTATATAATGTGTCTTATGTTAAATTTTCAAGTTTATGCTAATAAATTGTATTACCTCTGGACATTTTCAATGTTCACAGTCCGTTGTGTCTACAAGTGAACCCACTTAACGCACTTCAGTCTAATCTAATCTAAACTAATCTAAAAGGATCTATCTACAAACGCTACATGACTTTCAGTATCAATTGTCAATTTATTTTGTATATTATAATTCTCATATAAAAAGTATTACTCAAAAAATGTTTGCGTAGAAGTGTTTTTAAACTAGACAGTGTGAACTTGGTTGCAGGATATGAAAATAAAGCCGAACGGTCTATATAAGAATTCTATTAATGAATGATGACAAAGGAATATTAATTTCACAACGATCATAGACGCTGTGTTGAAGTTCAGATCATTCGGAGATCACTTAAGTTATAATAGTGACAAAAATTATGTATTTTAATGACCTCTACGTTTACGATGTATTTTTGTCTATTTTCTATTATTTCTTTTTTTTTTATTTATTTTATCCATCGATCAGCAATTATGCTTTACAGATGTTTGGTATAAGATATATAGGAACAGGACACATAACAATGGAGGTAGCCATGAACGACTCCTCTAACTAAATATGGAGGATAACTGTAACACAATTGAGAACTTAAAGTCTGATGGTATTAATCACGTGTCTGAGTCATCTGTGCTGGAGACGTCACTCAGGAGAAGATCTTGGGGCAGTCTGCGCTTCAGGCGAGTTGGCTGGCGAGTGCGACAGCCGAGACGGTAGGTAACAGCTCCAGGGACCTCCTGGAGATTGTAAAAGAATGGACGTGCCAGGCGTCGGATGTATTGGTGAACGGGTAGAAGACCAAACTCATGGTGCAGCTGCTGGTTTCGGATGAACCATGGAGCGTTTGTAACTGTGCGAAGCACCCTGTTTTGTAGTACCTGCAGTCGGCGGAGATTAGTCTTACTGGTGCCACCCCAGACTGGAGCTGCATAGGTAAAAATGGGACGGACTAGAGATGTGTAAAGAAGCAGGGAGGATTCATAACCAAGTGAAGTGCGCCTGTTGAGTAGAGGGTACAGTTTTGATAGCCGGGCAAACGCAAGCGTAACAGACCGACAGATGTGGGCGTTCCAAGTAAGTCGAGTGTCCAGTAACACCCCAAGGTATTTCACTGGCACATTGCTTGGTAACCATGAGAGCGGTTCCCCCAGCAGCCGTAGTGAAGGAGGATCCCTATAAGGTCGTAAAGAGAAGATCTTAACCTCTGTCTTGTTAGTATTGAGGGAAATGCGCCAGTGAGAGAACCAATGAGCTAATTGATCTAGGGCAATTTGCAGTTTCTGAATGGCATGAAGAATATTGGCGTGAGAATAATAGAGAGCAGTATCATCTGCGTATAACGCCGTACAAACTGGAGCTATATCAGGAAGATCATAAGTGAATATATTAAAGAGGAGTGGTGCAAGTACTGAACCTTGAGGTACACCTGCTAAAATAGGCCGTCGGGTGGATGTGAAACCAGCAATGCGCACCACAAAGGTTCTATTGGTGAGAAAACTTGCTATGATTTGTATCAGATAATAAGGGAGACCAATGCGATATGCTTTAAGTAGTAGTCCACTGTGCCACACCTTGTCGAATGCCTGGGCGATATCTAGGAATGCTGCTACGGTGTATTGCCTGTTTTCGAAACCTTGAATAATAGACTGCGTGATTCTGAGCAATTGGTGAGTGGTAGCATGCTTCGGGCAAAGCCAAACTGAAAAGACGGAATTATCTGATTATGAATCAAAAAATGAGAAATACGTTGATGAATAATCTTTTCAAAAAGCTTAGAAAGTGTAGGTAATAAGCTGATTGGTCTGTAACTTGAGGGAAGATTTTTTGGCTTGTTGGGCTTGTGGAAGACTATAATTTCCGCATGTTTCCATGTAGATGGAAAGTGACCAATGCGCAGAGCAGCATTGAAGATTGATGATAAATAAGCTAGGGCTTTGTTTGTCAAATTCTTCAGCACAACGTTAGGGATAAGGTCATGACCGGGAGACTTTTTAACGGGAAGACGATGGATAAAGCGGGACAATTCACGTGGAGTAGTGAACGAAATTCTGTTGTGCGCTGTAGGACGAAGTTGGTACTCAAGGAGTTCCCTGTCCACGGAAGAGGGAATATTAGAGTCAAGACAGGTGTTAGGCGTGAATGTACGCTCGTAGTGAGTAGCTAGAGCGTCACACTTGGCAGCAGAGTCACTCAAAAGGGTCCCATCAACCTGAAGAGGTGGAATCACTGTCGGCTCTCGGAGAATCCTCTTAGTGATGTTCCATAAGGTATGATCTCCGGGACGGATATTGGCTAATTGTCGCTGGTACTCCTGAAATCGGTGTTGCTCTAGTGCGGTCCGTACTTGTCGAATGAGACTATTTAATCTTTGGCGCAGCCAGGGTAGACGCTGACGTTGCCACAGTCGACGGATGCGATGTTTCTCTTGGATGAGTTGAGTAATATGGATAGGCAAGGAGGGGAAATGACGAGGTTGAGGACTGCGGATAGTAGAGGATCGTACACTGGAAGAGAGGGCAGAGGTAAAATGGTGGACGGCAGTGTCTATGGCATCCGCAGTACCCAGTTGATAAGATGTGTGGAGTGCAGCATCCAGGTGTGTGCGAAAGATGTCCCAGTTGACAAAACCATCGATGAGTCGCGGTATTTGTGGCAAAATATCTGGAGTGAGGTTAAATGTGACCAACACTGGACAGTGATCGGAATCGAGCGCTGGCAGTGCAGAAATCGATGCAGGTAATCGTATATTGCGATGTACCCCAATGTCCAAAATGTCAGGAGCTACCTGTGGGTTACCAGAATAGTAAGTTGGTTCTGTGGGAGCCAGTATGTGAAGACCAGTGGCATTAATATTGTCAAACAGACGTCGTCCATTCGGGTTTGTGACCCTACAGCCCCAAGAAGTGTGCTTCGAGTTCAAATCCCCTAGCAAGAGAGTGCAGCTTTCTGCTGGGAAAAGGAAAGAGAAATAGTGAGTATTAAGCTTACTATTTGGGGGCTTGTAAGCACTCATTAGGACGAGATCATTGCTATCGCGAAGAGAGAGTTTAACGCCCACTACCTCAAAACCGGGAATCACAGGTAGGAATATTTCATGATGAGTCAGAGAACGTTTAACTAGCACAGCTACTCCCCCAGAGGCGGTAGGTGCATTCCGATCAAATCTATAAATCTTGTAGCCTGGAACAGAGAAACGTTCATTCGGGAGAAGATGAGTCTCGGTGATACAGGCAGCATCTATACTGTGCAAGCTGAGAAAGGCAGCGAAGGAGGCACGTTTAGTGCGTATGCCATTAGCGTTCCAGTTCAGGAGAGTGAGTGATGAAAGAGATGGCCTATTACACGCCACCATTTCGGAAAGTAGTTAGAAGAGCGTTTTGGAAACATTGTGTAAATTGCGGTAAGAGAGGAGTGAGGAACGTGGATAAAGAATTTAGAAGTTGAGTGAACAGGCTAATTAGCAGAGCCGAGAGAGATGAAGAGTCAGAGGGATCTTGTTGTGCAGTAGTACGCCTCGTTGAGGAAGCAGAAGTTACACTAGCATAAGTTGCTGGTGAAGAAGTTGGAGGTACTGGTGATGCAGCTGGGGGTTGTAATGGCTGCTGTGCAGGATTGTCTGATTGTTGTAGGGGACGGGAGCGATGAGAATTCCCAGGCTGTTGCCTTGTGTTGCCATTTTGTGTTCTGAATTTCAGTTCTAAATAATGCCGACAACCTCGGTAGTTAGCTGGATGGTTTTCATGACAATGAACACACTGAGCTGGAGTATCTCTCGGTTTAGTGCACTGTGAGAAGTGATGATTCTCTAGACAGCGAACACACCTCGGGGTCAGCTGACAATAGTTCTTTGTGTGACCGTAATTCTGACAGCGGGTGCATTGCGGTATGTCAGTGTTACGACGGCGATGTTCCACCTTAACAACACTGTAGAACAGGCGAGTTAGGTTGAGTATAGCTTTACCATCATCGCTATTTAACAATTCCACCGCACAGAGAGGAATGGGTTGTTTCGACCGATTCATAAGTCGAGTGACCTACCGCACTGGGTAGTTCTGTAAGCACAGTTCGTCATAGATTTCCTTATCAGTGAGCGAAGGAGGGATGTCTCGGATAATTACCGAGAAAAGCTTATCTGTCGGATTTCTGTAAGTGTAGTATTCCTGTTGTATGGAGCTGAAGTATGTAGTAAGTTTACGGAAATCGTCAGAAGTAGAGGGATGAACCTTAAGGATAGACCCGCGAAGCTCTGTGTGAAATTCAGAGGTAACATTATTTTTTAGATCTTGTAATAGAAGTTGATAGTTATCAATGTTGCGCAAGCAAATTGGTGGAACTTTTTCCTTAGGTGTCTCGGAGTTGCTTGTCTCGTCCATGGCTGTGTTGTCTTCTAGTAGTGCGAAGCGGTTGTGCGTGGAAACAGTGTAAGCATAGCGCGAGGCACTTGTTTGTTCTGATGGGGCAGCTGTACAGCGACGTTTACTCGGGCCAGCTGTGGCAGCAGCATGTGTAGCAGCGCGACTAGAGCTGGTTGCAGGTGAACTGTTAGATGGGGCAGTCTCATGCATGATAACGTCACTCGTAGTTTTAGCGGTAACTATAGCAGCAGTTGACGTGGTAAGATGTAATTGTGACGGGCGTAAGGGTGATTGACGCACTGGTGAATTAGGATTAAAAGTATTGGTGCGAGAAACCTGGGTTGGCTGCGTAGACACTGGTTGAGCTTGCTGTAGAGGCACTGGTAACTGTGGAAATTCACTAGTGGTATTATAAACCATATCGATAGCTGAGCGTACTAGATGGCCGGTAGTTTCCGGCGTGAGAGACATAATAGGTGAGGAAAGAAAAGAAAAAAAAAATAGAGAAAGAGAAAGAAACACACCTGTACCCAAAGGGCACTAGTACACGTTAGTTGAAGAACACTGCTTGCACTGATTGTGAAAATACAATTCACTAGAAGATATCGTATTCCACAGTTAAACACAGTTACACTGTAACACTCACGGAAGCAGCGCGCACGAAACACGTCTGTCTGCCGCGACTGTCGGTACACGACTCTATTATTTCTGAAATATGTAACATTCCCTCTACTGAAAATGCAGAATTTATTTGGCTTGCAAATAACTCATATATTGGCCATTTTTATAGAAAAGCAGGTAATTTTCGGTGTACGATTTATGCGAAAATTAGACGTCTCTATAGTATATATTTAAAAACAAAATTCCTTTTGGGAGCTGATCAGAGGATTACAACATGCGTATTTCTGATGAAATCTCGAAAACCAATGTTTGGATTGATTACAATATGGATGGATTACCTCTTAGCGTGATGAAGATAAATGAAATGGAATTCGTAGTGTTTGATGCCTGCTTTCACTATATGCCGCACCGCTGCAGTGAAACTTATAATACCTGAGACGAAGATGGAGTACCGGTGTATGATATGGCGGAGAAAATTCCCCCAAACACTGTGCTTTCCACAACAAATCTCACTTTGCTGTCACCTGATATCGAACCCGGGACGCGTTGGTGAGGGTCGAGCGGTGTAACCATTCAGCCACGGCGCGGGCTGAAGGAAAAGAGCTGCTCACTATATACCTACTACCGAAATTATTCAATAAATTTTTTCCGCCCTTTCCAGTAAGTATTAGCCTTGAGAAAAACATGGGGCCATTTTTGAGGTGACGTGGTAAATTGGGCAAAGTTGTTTAACATGCCAATGACAGCTACCTTTATTAAAGATACAGCCAACGCTGGTTCTGACTCCGAAAATGAAGTAATACTGCTTAAGTGTAACAATGAAATGTGTTCCCAGCATATATGGTGGTGATGGCAGCTCAATAATGGCGTTTCGAAAATGTGATACGAAAATAATTTATTACTGCCTCAGAGTACGAGCACATGGAAAAAAAGCATAATTGCTTGAAACCCGCCAGTCATTGCTTTCCATGGCAGCTCGTTAGTCCACCGAACTACCTCTGCATTACAATCCAGCTGATTGCTTCATTCCATTTATAAGTTCATTTGCACGCTTCATTTTAGCAGCATTCGTCTGCAGCTACACCTCTGTAAAAGGAACCATCTCTTGAACTCACAATTATCAACCTTTTGCGACATAGCGCATGGTTCACAATAAACACACTGCATTCCAGTGCCTGCGTGGCTCATTTGGCTAGGCGCTAGCCTATTGATCCCAATCTCAGTGGTTCAGATCCGATAGATGATTTTTAAATGTAGTTAAAAGCGACAGCCCCATATCGGTAGATTTATTAGAGCATAAAACAAGACCTGCGGACCAAAATTTGGGCACATTGGCAACGCTAATATGATACTGAAAATTAACAGAGTCGTTACCAAAAGGTATTTATGTAAAAGGTATGTAAAGGTATGTAAAAGGTAAAAGGTATTTATTCCATACTGTGTTCCTGTCATGAGAATGTGGTTGTAAGAAATGTATATAACATCACCAACTCTTTAATTTTATGAGAAAGATTACAGTTAGTTTCAACATAACAAGGCTTAGATCTTACAAAATATAGCTTCTTATACTAGAGGTAACGTAACGAAAGCTTGCCAACCGAGCCGCGCGAAACTTTGATACTAGTCAGACAAAGTCGGGTTGCCCCGCTCTCGATTGAAAGCCACACGGACAAAACTCGTAACGGTACGTACCATACGAAATTAGTGTTCTGCGCATTTGACATACTGGCAAGAAGTCGTTGCGCCAAGTTTACCGGTTCTAGGATGCTAACTTTGCGCGGATCACAATGAATATCGTTGATACCTTGGAACACTAGGCCAAATCTTTCTCATAAAACTCGAGAGTTGTTGATGCCAAACACATTTTTTATAGAGTCAACATGAAAAATGCAATGGCATTCTTAATTTCGACATTCTTGTGAGAGAAACACAGTAGTCAATGTAGATCTATTTATGACATCATAGTGACCTGCCGCATGCAATTGTCCTCCCTTTCCCCTCCAAAGAAAAGAGCAGTCCTCAGGCTCCTAAGAAACATACCATATTGTCATAGGCTTTCAATACCTGGGCAGTAGCAGTATGGCGACAGGATTGGATTAGATTGGGTTATTCGGAGAGGATTTGGTACCTCGACCAGACTAGTCTTTTGTACCAATGCCCCAAGTAGGGCATCCCCGGGAATGAGGGTGAGGTGAGAGGAGACAGAGGGCGGCTGACCCGAAGAAGTCACTACAGTACAGAGGGCGGGGTCGCTACACTTTACTAGATAGAAACTCCCAGGTGGTCCAAGTCAATCGTCATCTCACCTGCCGTGACCCCGAAACAGTCACGAGGACGGTTCAGAGACCTGAGGCCACCCCCACCCCCCCTAGAGCAGGGGACTCAGACAAGCTTGCACAACCAGCCGGTTCCTAAATCGGCCCACTAGGCCAGGTCGGAGACCAGAGTCCGTCCCGCCGGAGGAGAAAGTGTTTACTCAGAGCATATTATCCTGTCATGCCCCGTCAAGACTCCCGCCGACACTTCTAAGCTGAAAGAGACCATCAGATGAGAGATGATATGAAATGATACTGGAGGTGAAATGGAGTGACACGGAATTCAAGACATGTAAATAACGTATCCAGCATTCGCCTGACGACCCGGGAGAACCCCGAAAAAAACATGGGTCAGGTAGGTCAGCCATGGGAATCGAACCCGGACCTCCCGAATGCGAGCCACAGATGATAAACGCCTGAGCCAACCTGCTCGGTTCGCCAACAGCAAATACGACTATTCTGAGAGAGAGAGAGAGAGAGAGAGAGAGAGAGAGAGAGAGAGAGAGAGAGAGAGAGAGAGAGAGAGAGAGAGAGAGGGAGGGGGAGGGTGTGTGTGTGTGTGTGTGTGTGTGTGTGTGTGTGTGTGTGTTTCACTCCAACAGATAATATGCTAATGGGCATTTGGTAAACCGTCTTTTCGGCTACGTTTATTTTAGTTAAAAGAAAAATTCGTACAAAGAATGTCAACATAAAACATTAAATGTTTATCAATACAGTCAAAATACTCGTTAATATCTGGTTAAAGTTTAGCTTGTTAGAGCCGTTAAATAGTTCCTAAGAGCTATTTGGCCCTCTGTGACATCGCAAAATCAGAAGAAAATTACGGTTAACGATACAAAGAAACAAGGCAGATACTGCTACTGACTAAAATAGATGAAATTTTAGTGTTTTTTGATCCTAAAGGGTAACAGTAACGAACTTAACTAGCAACTTGCAGAATAGCCTTAGAAGTAAATTTTACTTGCAATAACGAATAGGAAGCGAGCAGAGTCGCTATTTAGCGACGACACTATGGGATTCTTCGTTTAAACTTAACCCGAGGTTAGCCATAAGGTTAGCGGATATTTATGAACTCTTGTCACCATAATTACATATCACAAAAGGGCGTTTCCTCTACTAGTCCTTCTACCAACAGCACCTACCCCGGCATCCCTAGCACGAGCTGCAACATTTTACAAATAATATTAATCGCCTCTGATTAGAATGCCAGCTTCCAATCCAGAGGTCTCGGTTTCGATTCAAGGTTAGAGAATGGGAATATTTCTCCAGCCAGCACTTTTTCTGTTCTCCCTAGACTCGGGGAATATGGACGAGAGTGTAAATGTGTGCATGTGTGTGTGTGTGTGTGTGTGTGTGTGTGTGTGTGTGTGTGTGTGTGTATTTAGTGTTTATAAAGAAACCCCAAGGTAAACAACCCCAAAGATTACACAGAATAGTAAACTAGAGAACACCGTTGTAGATGAGCAATTGATCCAAAAGCAAATCCGCCAGTATGATTTGGATGCTAATGGAACAAACAAAACAAAAAATCTATAGGTATTTATTTGTTTACTCTATTATTCCAGCACGAAAACAATATTAGGGAAAGTGGAACAGGAGAATTGTTTAACGAAATGGATATGTAAAAATGGTTAATAGGAAAAAATATTAGGAAATTCAGTTTAGGAAGACTAAGTTTAGGAAGAATGGCTTAGGAGAAATACTGAGAATAAATATGTAGTGCATATCTGGTTTATTTTTACACTTCCTTATTTTAATTCATTCCCGCCAATGTTATCAAGTAGCATATTTACATATGGATGGATTTCACAGATTGCAAAATATTTTGCTGGTGAAATATTCATCCCAGCCATTCCCTTAAGTTGTCAAACGCATACTAATAACGAACCCTACTATAGAGTCCAATGTTTTGTTGACGGATCATTCAACATCCTGCGCAAACACTACAGCAATGGTGTTATAAGGCATGGCCTAAATAGGGTTAATGTGAACGTCCAGGTGACTCTTTGCTTAAGACTGTAACTACTGAACACAACTTAACGCGTTTTTATGATGCATCTCCCACACTTTACCAGTTGCAAATTCCTCAGCGGTCCAGGAGAACCGGCATCTCTACTACCGCGGCCCGAAAGAGTCTACGAGGCAAGGCTGGGAGACCGAAGGCCGCCTCCAGACCTGGGAGTACTCCAGGAAGGCTGGCACAGCTGGAATTCCTGCTGCCGCGTTCCTGAAACGGTCCACTAAGCCGTGTTGGAGGCCGGAGTTCGTGCTGTCGGAGGAAAACTGTTTACCCAGAACATATCATCCTGCCATGCACCGCCGAGAGTCCCGCCGACACTTCTACCCTGAGAGAGAGACCACCAGATGAGAGATGATATGAAATAATAATGGAGAGCGAACATCGGGGGATGTAATTAACCTACCCAGCATTCGTCTGGCGACCCGGGAAAACCTCCGCAAAACGCCATGGGTCAGGTAGGTCGGCCAGGGTATTGAACCCGGACCTCCTGAATGCGGGCCATACCGCTCGATTTCCCTACCATATACCTAACAGCTAGAGAAGGTATTGTGTTCAAACCAGAAATTTTATATTGAAATTTCACCGGAAAAAATATTTTAAGGCTCTCTGAATAAAAGAAAAAATCATTTTTAGAACAAGGTTCGTATGTGTGTGTGTGTGTGTGTGTGTGTGTGTGTGTGTGTGTGTGTGTGTGTGTGTGTGTGAACGGCGTAACTCAAAAACGAAATCGATAATTATAATAACCAACAAATTTTAGCCCCATTCCCTCAAAGATACTACAGGAAGATTTTTAAGAGGGTAGTTCTGAATGAATGTGTTAGAATTTGCAAATCGTGAAAGGTAAGAAAAAAGCTTACTCCATTCAAAAATGAAGATATCGGTAAATTAATTTTTTTTTGCATTAACCAATTTCTCATTATTGGTTTGGATTGTCAAATGCTTTATCTTTTTCAACTGAAAAATATATTTTGGTTTTCTCCCACCGTGGTCAGGCAAACAGAAAGAAATTACAAAGTTATCCTATAGCGACCCATCCTTAAAATACCTGACTACCGCATAAATGTACTGCATTTCCTTATTGCACGTTCAAAGAAGTATATAGGTAACACAATTTGTGGTTCTGTGGTAAGTAATTAGTGTGGTTTTCATTTTCAACAAAATCGTGAGTCTGTACAATTCTGCTAATGCTTATCTATTAGATAAAGCAAATAGAAGCATAAGTTTTTGTAAGAATAGCTTGTTAAAGAATGGGCAGAGAAATTGATTTGAATGTAGTATCAAAACTGTTCATTCAGTTCAGCTAAGACATAACGAATTCGACTATGCCCAACGTACGTAAAGAGATAGGCGCCAGGCAACCTCTTCTTCGACTATAATCTGTTTCAAACTTGTAAACATTCGACGGGGAATCCTTTTCCACCAACCAGTAGCCTAAGAGCATTTCATTAAAGTATCTCTCTCTGTCTCACCTCCCATATGCTTACAATAGGATAGTTCTAGTTTGAGACAGATTATAAGGAAAGTCCTAGCTGATTGAAAGACTCAGAAAGTGTAGGAGTTCCCTGTAATTACGAGGTAAAAACCAATATCAGGATAATTTAGCGATGTAGGCGTAGACATACACAAAGGTAATTCATTTTATACATAAGCCAGAAGCAGTAAGAATTGCTTTAATTTCTGTTTCTTTCTAGTATATTTATATATAGCGAATAGGAATCAATCCGATATCTATCTTCCCACTAAGTCAAACAAGAAAAGATAGAAACCAGTCAGACTGACACGTGAAATTTCTCCTCAGATCATGTTATTTATCCTTATGATTTCAATTTGCTAATAAACTATTACATTAATTAGAGAGTTTATGGTTGCCGGAGAAATATACATTTTATTCTTATTGCTGGCTCATTACAGTTGACGACTCGCCAAATATTCAAACTAGGAGCAAACGTTTACCGAAGTCGTACTATTTCATCTCAGTCCCAAGTTGTTAATTGCTTTTTAACTTTCACGGAAATATTTTGAATTCCATGGCATCATAACTGGTCATGAAGAATTGTTTAAATCGCACATAGGCAGGACACGCAGAGGCTTTCTAGCTTTATGCATACACTCCATTTTAACAATCGCCGGAGTTAAACTTTAGATATTATATAAAAGAAAAGCAAATCACCTCAAATATTGGCCATTCCAATCCTGGGCCATCTCTTCCCCTTTCAGAGAACCACCCGTAATTCTTCCTCCCTTGACAGTAGCGCCCATCATGGCCGTCCTACTTGTTCTACGCGCTTCTCTGCATTTTGCCGAAGACCTTTTGAAGCCTTTTTGAATGTACAGGTTCGAGCCCATATTAGGTTTTATCCCTCTGCTCGGATAATCTCTACTTACAAAATGTGACCACGCCGTGACTCAGTGGTTAGATCGCTTGGCTCTCACCAAGGTGGCCCAGGTTTGATCCTAGGCGACCGCAAAGTGAGATTTGTGGTGAACTTCACGGCGCTGGGACGGGCTTTCTCCGGGATCTCTGCTTCACCCCTCCCCCGCCATCTCATTCCACCGGTGCTCCATCTTCATCGTGTCACCGCCTGCGGTGCCGTATGGAGTAAAAGCGGGCGTTATACACTACACATTTCATTTAGTTACAAAATAATCCTCCCACTATGCACAAGCTTTTATTTCCTTTCCATGTGTTTTAGTGAATTCTCAATATTCTTGCATGCTCCTTGGACCTTTGTTCAAATGCAGTTTATTTCTACAGTTTCTAAGCTCTTTCTCAACTTCGAAGTTCGTGTCCAATTCCTTCCGATTGTTCCTGTTAAGTGTTATAACCAGGGACTCATCTCAATGAAAAATTCAGTTAGTGTTTCACTGCAATAGTTTAGTACTGTACAGAATCCCTACTGCTCCAAATTCCCTCAAGATTCGGAGGTTATCTGTGGCCTGCATATCACCAAAGTTACAGCTTTACTTGATTAATTTTTTCCCTTTGCTTCTAACTCCAAAACCCCCGATACACGATTTCTAGTAAACTACAGGCAAATCTAGCATTCACTGCTCTTCATTTATGTGATACGCTTGTTTTTACTTTGGTTCATTACTTTTTGGTTTAAATGTCCATCAAAATGTTAGTAGCTTGCTCACAAAGGTAGTTCGTTGCAAATTTTAATATAAGAGTTAATGTAACGTCAGTGCAGACATTCATAATGTAGAGCAGAGCCAACGTTGATGGTACACTTTTCATTTGCAGTAAAAGCAAGAAAGAGAGGGCGGCTCATCTTTGCTGACGCGTGACGTGGACAAAAAGAGGCTCTCGACAATTTTCGCGGAATTAAATTTCAATTTTTATTCTGTCCGAGAGAAACATTTGAAATAAATTGTTAAATGATGATGGAAACAACAGAATGGAGAAAGACACGCAGTAAAGCATATTTTGAATGTTACAACTTCTTTGTAAGATTTTTGGAAGTTTCTTTTTCTATTTGGTGATGACTGCGCCAGCTCCATTTACCGATACTGCACACTTCCATACATATTTACATAATTCTTCAAAATAATGTTATTACATACCCGAAATATGTGAAAGTTACATTCCAAAACAGTATTAGGAGCCCTTATACTCAGAGCGGAGCTAAAACTCCGTCAACATCCTTTTATAGTTTCTTCTGCTTTGTAGATAATTTCCGAATTCGGCACCTTCGGCAGCATCCCGGGAGGTCAGTTTCATAAGTGATAAATAATTTTAAGTCCTAAAAATCTCGCATATAGCAAATAATCCACTTACTTCACACTTCATCACATCTTTTTCTGACTGTTCTAGAAATTATTCATGCAATCATTTCATTTTCAGATGTTACCTTCTTCATATTTTGTGTACATGTGCACAACAGCATGGAGGCTGAGGTCATAGATAACTATTTAAAAAGCAGGTTGTTAGTGTGCATGCCTTAATATTGCCTATTCTCCACGTGAACTTCTAATAATTCATGATATTATATATACATACATACATACATACATACATACATACATACATACATACATACATACATACATACATACATACATACATACATACATACATACATACATACATACATACATACATACATACATACATACATACATACATACATACATACATACATACATACATACATACATACATACATACATACATACATACATACATACATACATACATACATACATACATACATACATACATACATACATACATACATACATACATACATACATACATACATACATACATACATACATACATACATACATACATACATACATACATACATACATACATACATACATACATACATACATACATACATACATACATACATACATACATACATACATACATACATACATACATACATACATACATACATACATACATACATACATACATACATACATACATACATACATACATACATACATACATACATACATACATACATACATACATACATACATACATACATACATACATACATACATACATACATACATACATACATACATACATACATACATACATACATACATACATACATACATACATACATACATACATACATACATACATACATACATACATACATACATACATACATACATACATACATACATACATACATACATACATACATACATACATACATACATACATACATACATACATACATACATACATACATACATACATACATACATACATACATACATACATACATACATACATATATAAGGGCGTTCAACTACGGTGGTCATCAGCGCCCTTTAAAAAACTAGTCATGGCAAAAGCCAGATATAAAACTTTCTAAAAACTATACAAGTATAACAAAACCTATTAAAAATACACGTAGTGTAATTACATTGTACTTAAGTACATAATGTACTTACATTACTTACGTAATGTAAGTGACTGAATATTGTAATGCTAAGAGTATAACTGCTTCCTTCAAATACCCTGTAGTGGATATTTTTATCAAAATCTGCTTTTTCTGAGCCGGTATCGCAAATTGTAAACCACGTTTTGGAGCTCTGTCATCCTTTATTCCTCCTTGTATGCGTGTTAAAGACAGTGCTGAATGTTCAGCTTAGAACTGAAACCCGACAAGAAAGTTTTTGCAGTTATACTCTTTAGTACTAACGCGTGCGGTGGACAACAATGTATGAGTTTCTCTTCAGTTGTTTCACGTGTATTCTTTTGTTTATGTGCTAAACAACTATTGTTACTTCCAGGTTAATTTGGCCGTGTTATAAATTATTTATTTTTTATGTTATAAATAACACTTTAGGTTATTATACTCTCTTGTCGTAAGAATGGTTTACTCAAGAAGTAACTGGTAGCTCCTAGTTGTGATAATCAACTGCAAACAAAATGAAAAGCAGTATAATGAGAACTATTGACACAAAAGGGTAACACTAAAATTGTAAACTGCTTCCACTGGAATGTGATTCTGAAGAGGTTGTATGTGAATGTTTATTTTTAAATTGATGAAGAGATAAAAAGGCCGTATTTGAAATTAGTTTTAATCATTAGACAGCAAAACTGCTCAATGAAGAAATTTTAATGAATTGAATGAGGTTAAACAAACATGTGAGAAGAGAACAGGATCAATAACAATTACAGTAAAGACTCAACTAAATATTTATGCTGAATTCGATTGCCCATTTACTGTTAATATTTGAGGTTAAGTAAATAAATCGAAGGCATGAGAAATCAATTAATAATCCAATTGAGTTGATACCGATTTATTTATTTATTTTCATATAAAATTTTCATTCGTTTCAAACATAAAATAGTTGTCCTTGTATCCTTAATATTTTAAAATACAAACATTGTGAGGTTTTGAAATAAATTATTCAATTTACAGCAAAGACAACTAAATATTTATGCCCAGTTAGAGCGCCCATTTGCTATTAATATTTGAGGTTAGGTAAATAAACCGAAGGCATGAGAAATCAACTAACAATCCAATTGCTTTGATACTGATATATTTATTTATTTTCAAATAAAATTTTCATTCCTTCCAAGTATAAAATGTTTGTCCTTTTGTCCTTAATAATTGAAATACAAACATTGTGAGTTTCTGAAATAAAATATTCAATATACAGCAAAGACAATTTATGCCAAATTACAGTGCCTGCTTGCTATTAATATTTGAGGTTAGGAACATAAACGGATGGGATAATAAATCAAATAAGGTTCTAATTTAATTGATATTAATTTTTTTAAACAAAATTTTCATTCGTTTCAAAGATAAAATGCTTGTCTTTGTTTTCTTAATAACTGAAAATACAAACATTGTAAGTTTCTGAAATAAATTGCTCAATTTCAGTGGCATACTGAAGCAGTACACGTGTGGTTTGGGGGCAGACAGGAAGAAGTACCGTTAGGCTTAAGGATAATGCATGTTAAAATTGAACTAAACAAAGACAGGTAAGGAAGGGTTGGGCATTACTCCCAAGAGGGAAGGGGTAGTGCTAACTGGAAAACCAGGATAAAAAGTCAATGCTCTAACTGGGACACTCTTGTTCTGGACATCAATGGAGGCAGTGGTTTTAGGATGGTGAGGTCAAACTTAGAGACGTGTGTAGGCAACGTGTGTGTGTATGTGTGTGTATGTGTGTGTGTGTGTGTGTGTGTGTGTGTGTGTGTGTGTGTGTGTGTGTGTGTGTGTGTGTGTGTGTGTGAACCCCAAACAAGAAGAGTAAGCAGTATTGAATAAAGGGAAGCAAAAAACGAAGCAGTCTGGTGTGTACCACTCTTGAGATCAAAGAAACATGCAAACATCATGAGCTAGCTACGAACCCAGAACCCATCCTAATAAAACCCGTAAAACTATCTCCACGCTTACTCCCTTCGAACCACGAATACCTACTCAATACGAAGAGTACTTAAGTGCAACAGCATTGTCAAATCGATTGATTTGACAAATGCAAATATAGGAATGTCTAAGAAAGGTTAAGTAAATTATTAAAGTTTGCAGCTTTTGGGAGTTTTATTTGGTTTGAAGGATGCAAGGAAAGACCGTATAATTAATGAAGGAAACAGCATCATAGAAATGGGAGAAATGAAAGAACAGGCGCCTATATTTTCCGTGCAGATGCTGCTTTTCTTAAATATTTGAGGAGTTTGATTGACATGGAAACATTAATTATTAACTTTCTTTTGCATTATTCTCTTTTTAGCGCTGGATTTTAGTTTCCAGAAATGCCTTTACATAATGCTCTAGCAATTGCAGCACGCAAAGTACACAGTTCACTTTCAAGAACTTTTGTGCTTCTTAAACTCCATAAATCACTGACAAGAATTTTACGTGTTGTTTTAAATGTAAGTTCTAGACATTTTTTCAGCTAGCAAGCTCCAACGAATGCCATTTTAAAAGTATTTTGTGTTACCAAAGTTCTCCTTTTTGCTCGCTTCTCAAAAGGGGATTCTTTTGGGGGAAAGGGAGCCACTGTATTAAAAAATTACTTGCGGCCCCTGCGTGATATTTCGAATCTCATATATAATTTCACTATTTGATCGCTCATTGTGCTTAATTTCACAGTCTAATCTTCTATCTACGAAGAAAATAATAGCGTCAAAACAAATGTATGTTTATGGCCTTATCATAGCAGCGCAGCCATTGATGAATACCTCAACGCTTTTGATAATTCTGATATTTTTGGAAACCGAAGAAGTTAAGTATATACGAGTAGTACTTACAACCGAGAGAGGTGACTGGTGTAAGATATGAGGCTCAAATTTGAGGGGTCCTTCGTTCGAATCTTTCCATCACCATGACCTTGAGGTTTACGTCGTTCCTCGAACGAAGGCGAGTGCTAGAGTGGTTCCTCTTCTACCAGGAAGTTCCTATCTATACAATTTCCTTTCACCTGTTTCACCTTCATGTGTTTCTCGGCTGCAGGAGCAGGTAGCGTGGTTATGAAGAGTGGAGTTCGCGCTATATAAAGGATTTGTCCCAACGCTTGCATGGCCGTTCACAGTAACTTCGGATCAGCCTCAAGATTACTGTCGTTCTGAAATAGTTGTGGACCCGATTCTTGCTAGCGATCATTATTGTGCGAATCTGACCACGTTCAACCCTTCCTCCAAGAGACCACGTAAGATAAAATATGCCTATTGGGGTAGCCAAGCGGGGTGCTGAGCTCCAACGTCTGGAAGTGCCCTCTTATGCTATCCTAAGCAGCACATACATAAAACTAATTCATGCTTTTGGCAAGAATACCATTTAAGGCAGAAAAATCAAGTTAAAAGTTTACATTTTGCCAGGTAAAACAAAATAGGAGGAGCTTCTAAATGTATTTATAGCATGTAGATCAGTTTAGACAATTTTATTGGGTTATTAAAATTTTGCTGAAACCTTTAACTCATTTAAATATCTTTTAGGTAACAAGTGTTAACAAAACCCAGCATTGGTCTCAGAGCACGATACAAAGCATTTATCCAGAACTGATCTATGCTTGCCAAAGCATTAAATAGATAAACGCAGTGGAAGTTTAGATGTTATGTGATTCGATCTGTCTGACAGTGTTTTATTTGGAGATCTCCGTTCAGTGCTTAAAAATCTTTTGTTTCCCCTCCCCGTGTAATCAAGGTGCCAGAGCCACAGAACGGTCTTTGTTTTCGACTTCAAACTCCATTTTATTTACCTGAAAATAACAAACACTATATACGCATACAAAAACTAAGCACACTATTTTGTAGAGGATATAATTGTCTACATAATAAAAAGGTATGACTAAAATATTTTATTTTGTACCCAAAACTTGCACTTTAAAACTGTAAAGTTGTTTTGGATTCTGCTCGAAAGAGAAAATCAATATTGTTTATTTCTTTTTTTATGATGTTATTTAAAATTATTTAATTAATGTTTGACGTATTATAATCATTAAATTAAGTTTAGGACGTGAAATTATAAAAATAAATAAGAGATGTTTCTATAAACTGCTACGAATGACGTAGTCATAAAGGAACACGTGATTACTATGGTGAAGGGAAAATCAATGATCTTCCGCAGAAGAGGGACGCGTCAGAGTAAGTTTGGACTTCGTAGAAGATGGACATAAACCACAATTAGTTTGATCGTCGAGTAGGATTATGTGTTAACAAAAGGGATTTAATTAAATCTTTTGTTAACAGGATATAATTAATTTTAAAAAGTGAACTTTAAATTTGGCCTTCATAGAGGATGGACGTGGAAGTTTCAGCTTAATCGTTTAGAAAAGGACGCTTGGGGGTGAATACACTCGAGAGATTGTAAGTTAATTTGTGTTATAACGCTTGTGTCAACTTAATAAAAAATTAAAATCCAAATATATTTAAAAATAAATCCAGTAATTTATTTCGTAAGAGAAGGAGAAAGACATCTGTCCAAGACGACGCCTTGGAATAACAATCATCATGTTACAGCTGGGAATTCATCTTCTTAAAACAAAATTAAAACCTCTTCACATAACTTGGCGATTACATTTATAATGGCGCATTAAATTTACATTAGAAAGCAAAACGCCAGGACTTATGATCCATTTTATGAATGTGGCGCCAGTTCTTTGAGTTGTCTCTGACGAAGCAACGGGCGAAACGTTAGAACAACAGTTGGTATAACCTGGATATACAAACACCGCAGCTATATTTATGTTTCATTTAAACAAGTACGATTAACATTTACGGTTGCACGACGGCTTCTAGATCACAAAAAAGTGTTTGCTAGCATACTTTATACTTTAGCTGGAATATTAAGTTTATTTCTTTTTACTTTCTCTACTACTTCCCTGCAACAAAGTAGAAGTTCGTATTCTATTTACAACTCCATACCAAGATTTCACCATAAAATCATTTAGAGAAAGAATATTTGTGTGTGCGTGCGTAATTGCATATCATAATTCTAAAAAGGAAAGTCGGTTGAACACCCAACTTGGTATTTTAGATGAAAGTCTTCCTAAACTTAGCTCTGCGTGTTATGTTATCCGAGAGCTGGTTAATGTGAGTTCTATTGACACACTTAAATTGGTATATTATGCATACTTTAACTCTATTATGGAGTATGGAATATTATTTTGGGGCAACTCAGTAGAAAGTAAAAAAATATTCCTTATGCAAAAGAGGGTTATAAGAATCATTACTAACACCCACACCAGATGCTCCTGTAAAGATCTTTTTACAAGATTGAAGATATTAACGCTTCCTTGCATGTATATATTCTCGATCCTAAAATTCTTTGTATGCAATCGTGCCTTATTTGCAACAAATAATGTAATTCACAAAATAAACACTAGACAAAAGTATAATATCCATTATCCCAGTGCTAAACTTTCTTGCTTCCAGAAAGGTGTGTATTATGAAACTATCAAAATATTTGGCGCACTTCCTAATGTTCTTAAAGAAAAAGTTGATAATTTCGGTGCTTTTAAAAAAGCTGTTAGAGAGTACCTTTGCTCAAAATCTTTTTATTCTGTACAAGATTATCTGAATGACAAATTATCCTGATAATGCTTCTGTAGCTCTATAAGTAGTATTTAACTATTTCAATGACAAATCATTACTTATAAATATTTGGTGCAAGCTGAAAGTTTATTTTTAATCTATATGCATTTAATAAATAACAAGAATGGTATCCATTGCAAAAAGGTTGAGACGTACTGGCATAAGCCAAGTGAAAGCTGGTTTAAAAAGTGTTTCATTTTGTATCAAATATAATTATCCCTGCTTTGTTTTCCATATTGTTGTTCATATTGCCTGTGTACTATAACATGTGTCTTATGTTAACTTTTGTACATATATACGCTATTAAACTTTATACCTCTAGACATGTTCAATGTTCACAGCCTTTTCTGGCTACAAGTGAACCTACTGAACGCAAATCAATCTAATCTAATCTAATCTAATCTAATAAAGATTTAAAAGAAAATCTCCGCCCTCCAAATTATCCTTTACATGAAAAATGTTTCTTTATTTTTAATTTTATCAAAAATAGCAATGATAATTTTAATTAAAATATCATGTATTTAAGCTATTTGTATAAAAAATAAAACGTGTTTCTTCAGTTTTCTGTGAGTAGCTGTGAAGAACTTTTTATCGTGAAACACCTTATGATTGCCAAACCGAAAGAATTAAACAAAATCTTATGACACAAAAAACATAAATCTCATTAAATACCAACATCCACATATTTGAAATAAAAGATGTTGTGGTATTAACCATTTCCGAAGTATTCTTCGTTTATTTTAAGTTTCTAAGTGTTACATTTTATTCAAGTGGTAAGTATCTGTTTGTTTCTCCTCGTGGTCGTGCAAAAAACATAGAATTTCAAAGCTTTCACACATAGATCCGCTTTTTAGAAATCTCACAATCAATTTAGCCTACTGCATTCTTCTTACACCTGCAACGAAATTTGTAAATTTTTAATGAAAGGTTATCTTGATTAACAAGATATGGCTTCAAGAATAGTTCGTACAACAGTGAGTAGAAAAAATAATATATATTCAAGATATTTAATTTTATCTCTGAAACTCCCATCCAGTCTTCCGTTTTTACTCACGGAAAAGAGGGTAAATATCAAATAAACTCCACTCCAACCGGGAAGTGATCCCAAGACTAAAAAACCAACGGATGCACCTAACCGCAAATATACACTTTTGTCCATCAGCTGCAGCAGAGAATCATTCATAAACTGGTATATACTTAAATTTGGACGATGCTGAGATCAAATAATACAAATGTATCATCGCTACTTCGGCCAATAGAAACTCTCTCTTTCTCTCTCATTCCAAACTAAAAGGAAAAGTTTCTAAACTTATCTAAAGTTGGCAGCAACGCAATTATGTTCCGAAAGTTTTGCCATTAAAGCCCGAAAATGCATTGAGATGGCGAGAGATTTGTTAACGGTTTAATGGCGAAGCCTTAAGGATACGATGCCCTTGTGAGGGTTGGAGCTTCTAAATGGGTAATCTAGGTCAATTTTAAAAATGTTCAACTTTTTACACAACAGCCCACCTCGCTAGCGTACATAGTAGCGTGTCTGCCTCACATTCAAGAGGTCCCGAGTTCGAATCTCGGTTAGGGTGGGTTACCTGGATAAGGTTTTTACGGAAATGAAAAAAAAATGTGTAGTGTTTAACGCCCGCTTTTCCTACATACGGCACCGCAGGCGGTGACACTGATGATACATGAGATGAAGATGGAGCACCGGTGGAATGAGATGGCGAGGGAAACCGGAGGTCCCGGAGAAAACCCGCCCCAGCGCCGTGTTGTCCATCACAAATCTCACTTTGCGGTCGCCTGGGATCGAACCCAGGCTGCCTTGGTGAGAGCCAAGCGGTCTAACCACTGAGCCACGGCGCGGCCCAAAAGCTTTTTCGGGGTTTTCCCTTATAAAACGAATGTCCTTATCCTTATAGACGAATGTCGGGTAACTCTAAGCTCCATGGACCCTGGACACATTTGAACACCATTTCACCCATTTCATTCACCGTCCGATATGACATAACGTTGGAGGACGTAAAAAAAGAAAAAGGAACCTTTTTACACAACTCATTCGTCACTGAATTCGAATCGTGATATTGTGAATTACTTTAGCTTAATGTACGTTAATAAGAGCATGACCGAACGAGATATTTCCATGGTAACGTGTAAGGTTTGTATTTAGGATATCCGCTGTTGAAATTCCGTCTGGACCATGCTTCCTCACCAAGAACTCTTTCAAGTTTTCCTCGGTTCTCATAACTAGAAAATGCTGAGGAGATGCCTTAAACTTTGCCTTGAACATCTTCTCAAATTTCCTTCGCTTAGAGTCGTTTATTTTTACGAACCTTTAGTGTTCACGGTTGTGTCATCGTATGTAGGAAGAACGGATGTTAAACAATAACATAAATAGAAGAATAAAGATAACACCCTACACACAATCCTATGGCAGAAAACATCAGAATAGCGGAAAACTGAAATGAACAAAGAGTAGACAGCGAATGAAAATGGTGAAACTAAGCTAAATGATCTAGTGCTTTAGTTCTTAGTTTTAAAAGCTAACAATATATAGTAAACCCTGCAACAACCTGGGCCCTTATATGCCGGAAATCTGGAAAAAAGGAAAATAAATTTCGGAACAGAGCTAATTCCCATGTAAAATTATACT
Source organism: Mantis religiosa (assembly GCA_030765055.1). NCBI lineage: Eukaryota > Metazoa > Arthropoda > Insecta > Mantodea > Mantidae > Mantis > Mantis religiosa. The sequence goes on from CM060950.1 coordinate 355,141,121, forward strand.
CTAAGCCAGAAAACTGCCTAATGAAGAAACGGAAATATTCTTCGGGGACCGTTTAGGTAAATAATCTAATTAAAACGGATTATTTTATGTGTAATGTGTAACAACGTACGTATTTTAAAAAGTACAATAATTTTGAGGGGGACTGTACTTGCACCAAATTTCTGTGAAGCATAAAGCCATAAACTGTAATTCTTCGAAGAAAACGGAAAACAAACCGTTAGCTATCTCAGCACTCTTTCAACAAACGTAGTAATGGTACCACTGTTTTGTAGTGGTTCATTCTCAGTATCGTTACAAGTGATCAAGTACGAGTGGAAGAAAACTGTGAACTTTGGTGATTTTTAAAATCAAAGCTTGTGTTCACATAAATTCTGTAAAATGAGTTCTAACCATAAGACATTATCACTAAAAGAAAAAAATAAGGTTATTGAACAACACGAAAGACACAAACGCACAGCTAAAGAATTAACTGTTGTTTAAAGTGAGGAAAACTCAAATTTATGAGATATTGAAAAAAATAAAAATTACAAAAATGTTAAAAGACACAGCAGGGCATGCAAAATGCACCACAACATCTACAGAGTATGACGAGCTAAATTGTGCTGTGTTTGAGTGGTTTGTTAGTGCACGTGCTAAAGTAATTCCCATTTCTAGACCATTACTTCAGACTCAAGCTTTAGAAACAGCAATAAAATTAGCAAACACCATTTCAGATCTTTCAATGGCTGCCTCGAGAGTTACAAACATCGCCATAACATTGTTCTGAACGCTGTGTGTGGTGAACAAATGATGTTGATATACAGACAGTTGCAGATTGGAAAGGGAAAATTGAAAACAGACAGAGAAACTAGGCGATAACTACAATTATTGTACCTAAGTTGAGAATACAGTAGGTATATAATACATATCAGCCTATTGCTATTTACACTTCATTCTATATTATTCCTTCAATGTAAGCCTGTGCGACTATTCCGTAATATCTTTGTATTCAAACACAACCCTCTGTAAGACGGAAACCTGATTAAACGGAAAATAAATGCCGGAACGATCGCGTTCCGGTTTAGAGAGGTTTTACTGTATTAGGTAGATTTTAGATGAAGATTTTCGTGGTGCTGTGGCAAAGGTTTTAGTAAGGAACTGTAACTACGTTAGCAGTATTTTAAATATTTTTAGCTGTGAAATGTTCCATATAATGAAATTTTCTGACATTCGTTGTAAGTAATCCACAAAATGAAGTGATACTTTAAGTATCATTCTCCAAAACTGCTCACCATCTATCTACAAACAATACTTTTTCTGCTACTGGTCGATTTAAAGTTTCATACAGCATGTTTTCGTAAGCCTCAATTCTCGAATGTATATTTAACCTCCCTTTATCCATTATTGTCTTGTGTTTGGACTGCAGGTACAAAAACCTAGCAAGTTCTAAGCATTGAACCTGTAGAACAGTTAGGCGAATTTCATAAATGGCATGTCTGTTTTCATCTGAACGCTGTAAGAGTTGCTCAATGCTAAGATTAGTCGTAAGGGGAAATGGATAAACGTAGTGTTCTCAAGGGCTCAAACTATGACAAGGGGGTGAATTTTAATCTTTGGGAAACATGTGAATCTTAAGAATAGAGACACAACGGATATTAAAGCTACAAGATGATGGGTGGCGCACGATTCCACGTTAACACTACCGTTTGATACAATAATAAGGGTATCTTAGGGTTAAGCAATGAGGTTTATCTCAGGGTATGCGTGGGTATGTATGAGAAGGATGGTTTTAATGACACTGGAATGCCCGTTTCAAAATGGTTTAAGGACTGCTTCATTTTATCATTACATTAAACTCAAAGTTGCCGACCAAGGGTTATCAATATCACTGTTTAGAGTTACTATATGTCAAATGCTTATTACTCGATAAAACCTAATTCGTTCTTCACGTACATATGAACCGACAAATATCTTTTCTCATCGGTTCTGGTCTGCCCTCACCAACTGAGTGTCCTCCACAGCTGCGCGTGGGCGTGTGTCACTTTCTCTTCTGGAAGCCCTCTTTTCACACAAAGATTCCCTTTGCAACTAATTTTGTTCATTGTTATTATTAATCTCGGCCATGCCATTATTAAGGGTCCGAAGAATCCTTTTCAAACAAAGTCAAGTGCTATCCCTTAGAATTCTGTTTTTCCCGTGTCTTTTGTTACCCGACTCAACCAACTGTACCTGTTTGTGTCGTAACAAAGATAAAATACTCCTTTGAAATCCATTACGATTCTTTACTGATAGCAATTCTTAATTTCGGTATCAATATTAAAAAGAGAAACCTTTTAAAGAGAAGCAAAAGTAAACAGCAAGAGATAAAAATATAACATGAATATTAAAAGCAATAAGTAAATTAAACAGGCAATTTGGCTCTTGTTTTAATTCACGGGGCTTCAAAACATGAATTTATTATATCTCGGTGGAATGCAGTATCTTTTCAACCTGTCATGTATGTGGTAGAGAAATCCTGAATTGTCACAGAGCCATAGAATACGTAGCAAAGAAAGTCAAAATTGATAGTAATTAATTTCTCTATCTCCCTGCATTTACTGTCTATTCAGAAAACATAGATCCAACTTTTCTGTATGCATTTACTGTACACAACACAGCATTTTTCATTTCATGCACGAAAATCTCCTGTGTAAAGTCGGGTATCTGCTATTTCATAACGGAATGTAGCCTATAAATGAAACCATGCCTCACAAATAAGTTTATCATTGACATTTCGTAAACTCCAAATATCGAAATTTACCTAGTTCTGATGATCACCTGAAAATAAAATATCCTAACGTTTGGGGTTCGAGTATACAACAAATACTCAAAGAACTAAACGAAAACATTAGACTTGAAATTCATTCCATTTCGGTGTTGAACTCTCGAATGTAAATGACGATATTCTGAGGAAGGACCAGGAATCTACGAATAGAGAAGAATGAAATTTCCAGAATATATTAAGATATATGCTTATTGTCAGTTTAATTGTAACTGTAACTATTATATTATGAGGCAGTTGCGCGCATATTATATAATTATAACGGTTGAAATCGAAACTAAGTTTTTATTCAGGGACGCTCTTTAACTCTGTGTTTCTTAGCACCCCATTCTATATTAGGCGTGAAAGATCATTTAATTTTGCTCAGAGGTCTCTGCATCAGGATTAGCGTTCTTTTACGCGCCGTAAATCTACGGGCGGGAGTTCCTAATGTAGCGTCCGGTGCGCGAGCCACCGTGTGGAGACAGTGTGAAAGAAAAGCATTGTTCTTTATCCCCTCATTACAAACCCACTTAAAGTCTTTATGTACAACAGAATGCAAATAAGAATGTATTCCGTAGGCATGTTAGGTTTCTTATAATATTCATTTACTTAGGTATAACCTGATATTACTTAGTTACGTATAATTTTCAGAATACTGTTCAAATATTTAGCCGTAGTGACAAATTCTTGCAAAGGACAGGAGAAAATAAAAATCGTAAACTTTCAAGAATGCCCATCACATGACGTGCTTGAGAAAATACAAAATTTTAACACAGAACATTTCAAAAACAGCTGCAACCATAAAGATGTGCAAATCTTTTCCTGTTGTAAGTTTTTGTCTAAGTGTTAGTAATTCTCTACTTATACCAAATTATTTCAAGTGCAATCAGTATGAAGAATGCTTCACAGGCTATTTACTTAAAATTCAAAATACATATATCTACATTTTATATAAAACACCAGGCATTTTAATTAAAGTAGTTACAGCATTTCTGAAAATAAAATGAACATAATGAAAAGTAATCATGTAAAGGGTATATTTTTGTGGCAGATTTTCCTCAATATTTTAATGTCGCAGTCCTGATAAACGCCAAGAGTTTTTCTTACCAGTTTTTTAATTCATTTAACTTATAGTTTTTAAGTATACTGTTTACAAACACGCGCGGGGGTGATTTACCTTACAAATACTAACTTTTTAATTTAAAGGGCTTCAAATCATATATTTAATAAAAATTGATAACTATAAATAAAAATGTTGAGTGTAATTGTCACTTGAATGATAATGTGAATACAATCGAGTAAAATTACAAAATCAAAGTGATTACAAATCTTTTAAAACACCAGAAAATAACAACACCATTTCGAATAGGTAATAAAACAGAATAGAAGTTTAAGAACAATTGTCAAAAATATATAATGTAGTAAGAATACTTAAAAAAGGAAAAAAGTAAAAGAGAAGAAAATGATTTAATAAAAGTCGGAAGCAACGTTAATAAGGATTACGAATAAGAGCTGCGGAGAGAGGCACGGAAAGAACCTGTAAAGTACAAAGTGCTGAGAGAGTTAGACACTGAATATATTTCAACGGCGCCAGACATTCCTTAAAGGCACTGATACAACAATAAGAGCGCCTTTTGGTTGGATAGCGGCTGCAACAAGTAGGATCTAACAGGTGTCATCTTGGACGTCCGCCAACAACCAGGGACAACTGTTGCACCATCAATGGGGATCTCCATCAGCAGTTAGTCTTTTAACAGCAGACGGGCCGGCCAACGGAAATAGCATCACCTTCAGAGCAGCTATCACTCCACAATGGTTCTGTGTCAGCTGAATTCTAGTGATGCTCCAATCAAGTGTGGAAGTTTTGTACAGGCGACCCAGATTCCCTGTGCAATGCTTCCGTAAAAGGATGGGTGAAAATACTGGTATAATAACCTTCAATATTGTTTGCAACCACAAATATACTTTAGAACACAAATAGTAAATGTAACTTTATAAAGTACTACAATTATAAAGATGCTACTGTACTCAACATCGTGCATATTGACTCTAAACGGCACGCGATAATAGTAGTAATTCATTTCCTAAATAATGACATATTTTCGGTATTCCAATTTTCCGCGACTTTTTAGAGAGAAGATGAGATTCTTTGAAATTTCTTTTCTCTAAGTAAAAAAAATATGGAAAAAATCTATGTACATTATTAAACATTTAAGACCTGAAATCTATAATTAGGTGCATCCCATGCTGTGTTGATAACAGGATATATACCACAGACCGTAACGCCTGCCCACTTGCCTCCCAGGAAGCAAGCTATCTCCTCATTTATGACCTTATGAAGACGCTCTCACTTATGTCAGCTGTCAGCACTGATTTAATTCTTACAATTTATAACCCTAATATTGTGCAAAATGTATCGTTTCATGGACGAAGGTTTACAGAGAGCATATTCCCTGCCATGCAACGCCGACACAACCTTGTAACAACCAAGCAGAATGACGGTAAAGTGAAGTGAAACGGAGGGACGGGAAATTCGGCGGATATAGTTAAGCTTCCCAGCATTTACCCACCGCCTCGGAGAATCTCCGAAAAAGCCATGGTTTAGGAAGGTTGAACCCACGACCTCCCAAATACGAGTCGCACAAGTTACAGCAGCGCCACTTTACTCGATACTCTAACCTTATCTAAGTTATCTTGGTTTCACCCTATATGCATTCTAATGGGTTTGATAAAAAAACAGCGTAAGGGGAAAAATGTGTTACATATACATCAATTTCACAAACCACTCTTGTACAAACTATTCTTCAGAAAGTTTATTTTTATCTTTTATGTTAATTGGCATAAATGCTTGTAGAAATGGTTTCATTACACACTTCGTATAAGAGGATGAAGCGATGAAGGATGAAGCATTGATCAAACCTTTAACAACTGGATCACTATGTTTGACTTTAAATTAATTCCATACCCTTTCCATAACCAAGAAAAAATAAATTGGAAATTAATTGTTCTTTGACTCTAGCCGTATGTAGGACGCACTATGAAAGGATAGAGCCAGACTGAAAAGTTCAATGCCATAGCCGGGATTTGAACCACGGATTTTCTGCTTACCGCCCAGCCACTCTAACCCTTGAGCTACTATGGCCAAAGTGCCGACATGACATTAAATTCTCCAACTGACTCGTGTTTCTCCCGGTAAACCACTAGGAGTTCTCATAAACATGAGACAACTACCTCAACAGCGACTTATTATGCTGTAAGTACTTTAAGGCCCGGGCTTTATAGTGAACCACTATTAGGTACAATTAATGGAAATTAATTGTTCTTTCACACTTACCGTATGTAGGATGCACTATGAAAGAGTAGAGCCAGACTGGAAAATTCAATGGCATAGCCGGGATTTGAACCACGGATCTTCTGGTTACATTAAATTCTCCAACTGACTCATATTTTAATGTCATATCGTCACGTTGGCCATAGTAGTTCAAGGGTTAGAGCGGCTGGACGGTAACGGGAAGATCCGTGGTTCAAATCCCGGCTATGGCATTGAATTTTTCAGTCTGGCTCTACTCTTTCAAAAAATAAATTAATAGTGATTTAGCTCTTGACAGAAAAAATACAAGGTATTCGAAAATTCAAATCAATGACAATGAATATTTTGGAACTAGTAATATATCATAAAATGTATTTAGTATATACATTATGGTTTAACCCTTTCATGCATGGTGTAGCCGTATGGCTACGTTAGGCTGTATTCAGCTTGAGAAATGTTTTTGTGTATGATAATATTTTACTGGCCTTTATCAGTTACACACAAAATTTTAAGCCTTTTGAATTGTAGGTATGTTATTTTCACAATTACGCTGTAGCTTTGCTAGTACAAAAAGGCAAAATCCAAGCAACTGCAGTCAAATAATACCCCGTCAACATCCAAGATTGCCATCACATCGATTATTTTACTTGGGCCCTCCCCGTCCTTTACCACAGGCATATTTCGCTGCAGTTGCTGAGATTCGAACTGATGACGTTTGGCTGTGAATGGTTGACCAGTCCGTTACCTGTCGCTTTAACGACCATGGCTATTCGAATCGATTGCGTCGTCGAGGCACCGCAGAAAGTGATATAAGAACCAGTTTATGAATTACAGCAAGGGTGACATAAGTAGGAAACTAATTCGTTTATTAAAGGGTTAACAAGATTTGCATTTTTTGAAGTAGGTGTTGTTTTTGTCCTATGTTTGCATTTATACAAAATTGTGTAACATTAATTTGGAATGAAGATGCCTTCACGAGCTGTTCTCGGAAAATTCAGATGCGTACATTCTTTTCCCTGCAAATATCTTAATGATTTATATTTATGAAAACCTTTCACGATGATTTAAAGATGCCAATAATCTTCAATGGGAAGCTTTTTTTGGGGAAATGAAAGGTTTTATTGAAAATCTTTCTTGGAGGATGTTTCGTTTTAGTTAATTGATGGAAATTAATTTATTCATACTAGCCGTATACCTATAGGCTAAGGTTTTTAAAAGATAGAGTCAACATGAAAAATTCAATGCCATGGCCGGGATTTGAACTACGGATGTCCTTGTTTCCGTCCAGTCGCTCTAACCCATTGCGCTACCATAGCCAACTTGCCGTCATGACATTAAATTCTCTATTTGACTCGTATATTTCCCCAGTAAACCACTAAGAGCTCTCGTATCCGAGATACACCTGTTGTCCCCCCCCCCCCCCTAGTTTACGTCCTCCAACGTTAAGTCATATCGGACGATGAATGGAATGGATGAAATGATGCTCAAATGAGTTTGGGGTCCATGGAGCTTAGAATTACCCAACATTCGTCTTACAGGATAAGGGAAAACCCCGGAAAAAGCCTTATCTAGGTAACTCACCCTGACCGAGATTCGAACTCGGGACCTCTTGAACGTGAGGCAGACATGGTACCACCACGCTACCAAGGCAAGATACACCGTTTGTGGCGACTTACTGTCGTAAGTACTTGAGTCCCAGGCTTCCATCATTTAATCCTTAGTATTTTAGTTAATTGATGGAAATTAATCATTTCTTCACACTAGCCGTATATAGTCTAAGGTTATTAGAGTCAACATGAAAAATCCAATGCAATGGCCGGGATTTGAACCACGGATCTCCTGGTTTCCGTTGTAGCAAGATTTCTATTTGTAGTTAGCACAATTCTTTCCCATCTTGTGTCAATTTGTACGGCTATCAGTTTCTTCCAAGTCACCAATTGTATCGTCTTGATTGCATTTTACTCGACACAAATATCTACAATGTATATAAAGAGTTAATAATAATTACTCAGATATTTCAGATAAGCTAATGCAATTGCGATAAATATATAATTTGATTTTTGAATCTTGATTACATTTTACTCGAACTTTCTTTCCTAGTCAATCATTGCAGGTTACCTCCAGCATATCAATACACCTTACTTCCTTAATAAATACTTTCCGTTAATTATATAAAATTCCTCACTCCTGCATGTCTACTCATCACTATCAAGATTACAGAATATCGCTTTGTGAAGATTATTCATTTTCCGTTACAAAACTTTTATATTCACCGCGACATTTTTTTTATCCTCGTGAAACGAGATTACAGAAGATATATCTCTGAAGATTATTGATTTTCTTTATCCCTAGCAACCGTTCATCATTTTTATATTGTCATTGCATGGCCCACTAATAGTCAGATCAGAAAAAAAAAAACTCATTTCAAACAAAAACTAGCGTTACATCGTTCAGTCGCTCTAACCCATAGAGCTACCATGAGCTACCGTCCTGACACTAAATTCTCCATTTAACTTGTATATTTTCCCGGTAAATCACTAGGGGCTCTCGTATTTGAGATACGCTGTTTGTGGCGACTTTCTGTTGTAAGTACTTGAGTCCCAGGCTTCATCATTTAACTCTTATTATTTTAGTTAATTAATGGAAATTAATCATTTCTTCACACTAGCCGTATATAGGCTAAGGTTTTTGATAGAGTCCATATGAACGAGTGAACATATACGAGTCAAATGGATAATTGAATGTCATGACGGCAGGTTGGTCATGGTAGCTCAATGGGTAAGAGCGACTGGACGGAAACCAGGAGATCCGTAGTTCAAATCCCAGTGAAGGCATCTAATTTCTTATGTTGACTCTATCTAGTATTTACTTGACATTTCGTTTTTGAGCAACATTTTTTCTAAAAATTTGGTTTATTCATAGAAACTCAAAACGTGCATTTCTAATTAAATCTCGATTTCTATTTTTTTTTTGGGGGGGGGGGGTAAGTGTAATACTTCCTGTACTTACTAGATACGTAGTAACGAAAATCGCAGCTTGATGTTTAAACGTTCTGCAAATTCAAATATTTCATTCAGCCGTACTACGAAGCAATACGTGAGCTCTGTGTCAGCCAGCTTTGCACAGTAATAGATACAGCCTCAGTAATCGAGAATCCTTATAATCTCTTTGATGGGACGGTATATAAAAGTATTAAGTCTGGTTCTCGACATTAGCAGAACTGCAAGCTTTATGCCGTTGGAAGAAGTACAACCGTAGGGGTCCACGGCGCCAGGAAACCTAACAGTGATGGAATACTCCCTGCTAAGTTAGAAGCTCGGAAAATAAAATCGGAAGTAGTGAGGCGAATAGGACGGAATTATGTCCACTAAAAATAAACTACTTGCTGTTCTCTCTCAGGAGCAGATATAAACCTTCCGTATTGTAACTCCAGATCTGTTGGTACGATTTATGTCGATGTGATTACTACAGTTAATATTTTATAACTTTGGAACAATAGTTATGACTCTCTGCTATAGCATGCCTAGTAAGTGATCCGCCATTCCGTTATAATTCTTTGTATTTGCAGCACCGCAATCTTCAAAACCTATTTAAAATATTATAAATATAAAATTGAAGGTAAATGAGATCTACAGCGGTAAGGTATACCTCTACACTTTAAACCAGGAATGAAACTTAGTGTAAAGTAAAGAAATGAAGGAGAAGCATGCACTGTCCAGGCCTTCTAAGGTCTCTATGGTTTGGTGGATTGAACGCATTTACAGCATACAAGTCCAAGTTGCTGGTCCTAAGAAATAAATGCCTTGTTAGTTATCCACTTATTTATATACAGATAAGTTTATCAATTATTAGAGATCCATTAGCCATGGCCGTTGCATAAACTTTCTCCTTTAAAACGTCACAGCACAGGTTTATACTGCTATCTTATATTAAGTACATTCAAATCAAAATATACTTCACTCTGTGCAACAGATTATTTTCCGTGCAAAATATTAGGTAAACATACGACGGATATAACAATGTGTTTTATTACTCATCGCTCTTCTACTCATGTAAAACTAGAGTCGTTATCTATCGGATGTCTATAAACAATGGGATTTACAAAACCGTATATAAGGGAGGGGCGAATCTCTTGATGGTACACAACTTTTCTCAATAGCAAACACGAATGCATTCATATTAAAAGTACTAACAGCGGTTTCAAGAAAGATCGCAACATGCAACGACAGATAGTTTTCCACCTCAAAATGCTGATTCTTAATTCTGATTTATCCATAGTATAGGACATTACAGAACACTAAGTTGGACTGGATGAGGAATATCTACTAGCTTCATGTTGGATGCTTTCTGAAGTTCTCTGCTCAATGATGAGGATATGTGGAAAATACTTTTAGCAGGCTGGAATGACGTGAATGTTCCAAGACATTACTGCAGCATACACCCACTTCATTCATCAACAAATAAAGTCGTCGCCAAGAACCTGTACAAAGGAGAGGGGCAGGTAGCAGCACCAGTAGTAGTAGTAGTAGTAGTAGTAGTAGTAGTAGTAGTAGTAGTAGTAGTAGTAGTAGTAGTAGTAGTAGTAGTAGTAGTAGTAGTAGTAGTAGTAGTAGTAGTAGAAGTAGCAGTAGTAGTAATCCGAGAACATTTATTAAAACAAATATATTTCTCCCTGTGGTAGTTTACGTAAATTGTAGAACTAACTGGAATGACAGTAGCAAGGAGAAGATTGCTCAAATAGAACAAAAAAAGCAAAATATGTTCGACTTCTTCACCATTATCACATAGCCACTTAGAGTTTCAAGTTTTTAAACATAATTGCTCGGTTTCAAATCCATAACTTTTCAAATTTAATCTTAAATGGCAAATAATACCTCTGCAAACTTATGTTGTTTTCAAATTTATATCAGAATCATGAAGCTTTAACGTTCTGACAGCCATCATATCAACGATAGCGAGGTCGTTAGCACATGGCCTTTCAATTTCGAGGTTCGCAGTTCAAATCCCACCAAGAACCTCTGTCTAAGGTTATTTTGCTGGTCTCCCCCAGTCTTCATAATTGGCAAATGCCGGGAAGTTATTCTAACCTAACCGAGATTACAATGAACCTAACGTAACGTTACGGAACCTAATGTGACGTAAAGTGAAAATCTAACACATTGTTTTCAATGAGTTATTTAGGTTTAACTTCTCGTGACATAATTTAAGGCGATATAACTTAAGAGTTTAGCAACGTCAAATCCGTTCGGCTAAGTTTGAATCGTGAAACAGTAGCATGAGGTAACAAAAGTTCTACCAATCCACAAGCATTCTTGTTACATTAAATGCAACTTGATTAGATCATTAATTTAATATTTATTAACTTCATGTTACCTCCCGTCTCCTCAAGTACAGTGTATCGCAATCACGATATTAAGTGTGCAATGTTTCCCTCCCAAATTTTCTTTCCCAATTATCTTTTCGTTTCATGCATCGTCATATGTCTAAAGCCTGCGCTGACGTATGCAATAAAAGGGCTGTTAAAATAGTACAAAAACGTAAGTGCGCACTCGCATAGCTTCTTTTCTCACTATTGTACAGACAATTCCTAAAAATGCTCGTTCTACTATCTACTTCATGTTAATCGAGTTAAGCATTTTCAGGAATTGTTTTATAACAGATTTCATTTTAGGTAAAATGGAAATGGGAGCATACTGGTCGCTATGTGATGGCTGTGACATTCCATTCTCTTGACTGAGAGGAATGGCTTAGGCGGTTTCGTCTTTGGCCCGCATTTGGGAGGTCTGGGTTCGATTCCCGTGGCTGGTCTAATAACCCATGGTTTTCTTGGGGAGGAGGTTTCTGCGTCGTTAGGCTAATTACATCTCCCGAATTCCCTGTCCTTCCATTGCAACTTTATTATCGTTTCACATCATCTCTCCTCTGGTGATCTCTTTCAGGGTAGAAGTGTCGGCGGGAGTCTCAGCGGTGCATGGCAGGATGGTATGCTCTGACTGAACATTTTTCCTCCAGCGGGACGGATTCCGAAGTGCGAGGTGGCCTGCTGGGTCGATTAAGGAACGCGGCTGGTAGGACGTCAGTTGTGCAAGCCTGCCTGGAGTCTTCCTTGCTCTGGGTGGGGGGAGGAGGAGCGGCCTCCGGCCTCCGAACTGGCATCATGACTGTTTCGGGGCCACGATAGGTGGAATGAAGATTGTCCTGGACCACCGGGGGGTTTCTGTCTAGTAAATTGTAGGGCCCCGCCCTCTGTACTGTAGTGGCTCCATGGTGCCCCACTTGGGACATAAGTACAAAACACCAGTCTGTTCGAGGTACGAAATCCCCTCCGAACAGTCAAATCAAAACCATTTTCTCTGCATAGCCAGAGCACAGGACACTCTATGGGTACTCTACCTATTAAAATCATCGCCTACACAGGGCTATTGTGGAAGAACGGTTAATTTCCATACATTTACTGGAACTAAAGTGTTCACAGCATAGTAAGTCGCTATAAAAGCTGTGTATCTCATTGTATATTAGAGCCCCTAGAGGTTTTCCAGGGAAGATATGAATCAGCTGGAGAATTTAATGTCATGTCGGCATGTTGGCCATAGTAACTCAATGCTTAAGAGCAACCGGACGGAGACTGGGAGATCCGTGGTTCAAATATCGGCTATGGCATTGAATTTTTCAGTTTGACTCTATCTATTCAAAACAAATTTAGTATTTAAATTCAGCTTATTCCTAAGGTTTCGTACAAAAATGTCCAGAAAAATTATCTTATTTAAGAATAACTTTTACATGGAAAAATTTTTAGTAAATTCATTTTCTGAAAAGGGCTTAATAATAGTTATTAAATTTCTATATAGTTAATATATTTTTCTGATAAATAAAACCTACACATTGATTTTTCTAGTAATAGCCTCTGAAGTCTTCTTCATTCTGAATGATTTGCATTGGTGGTAAAGCGTAAGAGATACACAAAATTTTATTGCACAAAAAATGTAAACCTGGTAAAAATACACACATTACAACAAATAACTTTTTGTGTAGTTAAACCGTTTCTCAGAATTTCTCTTTATTGGTTAAAACTCCCGGCTGCTTATATTTTTCTCAAATGAAAAGTCACTTTTTTCCCTGGTCACACAAAGAAAACGGAATATAAATGTTTCACATAGCAACAAACAGTTTCTAAAAGATTTGGGTATCGCTGAAGTCTGTTGCATTCTCATTTCCATTGCAGCCACAAGGAAACCTGCAATAAGACCATTTTTGCAAATGTTTATCGTGATTAACGTGAGGTATAGGGTCTTTCAACAAGAGTATCCTATTTTTTAACTTAAATAAGAAATGTTCTATAAATGATAGAGGTTTATTTCTTTTTTATTTCGGAACATAATTAATGCCATTATGTGTGGAAGAGAAAATCAGTTAAGTGACCGCCGCGACTTCGTTGGGTTACGCTTATACGGTTGACTCAATTTTCAATGACAGAAGAACGTAAATTAGGTCCAACTTCACGACTAACGCGCGTCGTGATGTTATTCATCAGATCATTTACTGTTTCTGACTTTTTGGTATAAACGTGAGATTTAACCTAACCCAACAAGAAGTAATCTAACACCGTTGAATCACATGATCTCGGGGGCCAGTTAACATCACCACCATGGGAAGTGATGAAACCTCTGAACTTTTTCAAAATATGCATTGTTTCGAGAGCAGTATGACATGTGGCACCATCTTGCTGCAACCAGATGTTTCTGAGATCCATATCATCCAATTGAGGCCAAAAGTAGTCCCTTATAAGAGTCCGGTATCTTTCTCCATTGACAGTTTGGTGAACAGATTATCTATTTTGATAATAAATTTTCGCAATTTCTACACGTTGTTGAATGCTGTAACATTCCATGGCCATTTATCAATAACAACTGTGACCACGTGAAAAAAATGCCGTAAGTCAGTAACAACGGCAGTTATCATATGTTAAAGACAGGACATTCTTGTTGAAAGAACTATATATAGAAGAATAAACATGTGTAATAAGAGTTGGTAGAGTAATAGAGAAATTAATGGGCGCAACACATCAGACATTCTTGTCTGCAAAACGTGGAAACGGAACTTACGGTAAGTATCGGGATTTTATAATAATGAGGTTTTAGCGAAAAAAGGAAATCCCCCATTATACTTTGGTAATGCAGGGATATACCACCGATGTTAATATTTTGAAAATGGCTAATGATAAAAAATGAATTGTATATCAGTGCCAGCCAACCATGCATAGACATGTTTTTGCCATAAAACGATGGCACCGTATATTTAATGAAAGAGATCAAATATTTCAATTCATTCACATATGTTGAACATAATGTATTTCAAATAAGGAGCATTTTAATTTAAATGGTTAAAGATGGTATTGAGAAAACAAATAATAAAGAAAAACTTTCCACGAGAATTCTTCTTAGAATATAGCATGGGCCGGGAACTGGCACTCATTGAGTGCATCAAGTATTTTATCATCAATTACCGCTTCAATTATGCTTTCCTGTCACGCAAAAAAAAAGTGTCAAGAATCAGTGTTGAGTGTGACTTTATAGCTAGGGATGTGGCACAGCGTAAAAAAACGTATTATTTCTGTAAGGAATACGAATTGGATCATTATTATATTCAAGAGAATGAAAAGGCGGTGTTACTGTTATGCTGTTATGCTCTGCACGAATTCCTTTATTTTTTACTTCAATACAAAAGACGTCAAGTAGTATGAAAAAAGTAACATATTTTAGGTTATCCTCCACTTAAAAATTGCAATAAATTGCTGAACAAATTTATCGGGTAGTGTTTAGCTTTGACAAATGATTGTTCACTACTAAACACAGCAAGCAGTGTAATGTAATTCTATACAACTTTGTATCAATATCCATCTATCTGACTGGGACTGTTGCGTCCGGAGATCGTTGATATTTTATGCGATCTTAAGGTTAATAACAGATTAATTATAGCCTAATTCAAACAGCCAAATTGTTATTAGTAATAAATGAAAATGTTCTTGAATCCAAGATGTGTTTGTGATATACAAAAGGCTTATTAAGAGAAGTATATTACATTGATCTTGCAAAATGTTGTCCATTATATTTTCTTCGCTCATATAACGCGTTTAACAATGAAGGATTCAAGTGCTAAGCCACTGATGCTAGCTAAGGCTATTCGGAAGTAGGGTGGCTTTCCACGTGTACAGAAAATAAAGAGGGTTGGTGGAATGTTATCCCTCCACGAGTTCCTCACCAATGATAAAGGAAATATGAATAGCTTCACATAGCCAAATACGAAATGCGATATTATTGCTGTTTTTCTATGTTTGTTACTGTGATTCTATGATCCCCCCCCTCTCTCTCTCCCTCTCTCTCTCTCTCTCTCTCTCTCTCTCTCTCTCTCTCTCTCTCTCTCTCTCTCTCTCTCTCTCTCTCTCTCTCTCTCTCTCTCTCTCTCTCTCTCTCTCTCTCTCTCTCTCTCTCTCTCTCTCTCTCTCTCTCTCTCTCTCTCTCTCTCCTCTCTCTCTCTCTCTCTCTCTCTCTCTCTCTCTCTCTCTCTCTCTCTCTCTCTCTCTCTCTCTCTCTCTCTCTCTCTCTCTCTCTCTCTCTCTCTCAAGGTTTAGTCACAATAATTACTGGCCTTTATGTCATTGTATAATAGTGATAGAGCGGGACAGCTCAGGCGTTTAGTCTGTGGCCCGCATTCGGGAGGCCGGGGTTCGATTCCCGTGGCCGACCGACCTGACTCATGGTTTTTTAGGGGTTTTCCCAGGTCGCCAGGCGAATGCTGGATAGGTTAATAACATCCCCCAAATTTCCTTTCCCTCCATTTCATCTCCATTATCATTTCACATCATCTCTGATCTGGTGGTCTGTTTCAGGGTAGAAGAGTTGGCGGGTGTCTCGGCGCTGAATGGCAGGATGATATGCTCTGAGTGAACCACTTCCTCCTCCGGTAGGTCGGTTGCCGTCTTCTAACCGGCTGCTGGGAAAACTTCCGAACTACAGTAGGGGGATGTCCGTTGTCCTGGCCTACCGGGGAAGGTTCCTAAGTAAAATGTAGGGACTCCGCCTTCTGCACCCTCGTGGCTCCTCTCGCCTCATCCTTCCTCCCGGGGATGCCCCACTTGAGGCATAGGTACAACAGATCAAGAGTGTTGAATCCCCTCCGTAATAATCCTAATAATAGTTATAACCATTTACACCTTAAACTCCACTCACCTTTACGCCTTCGCCTGTCTTTGAAACAACTCACGCTTACACTCGGACATGTTTCCAAAATTGTGCTTTTGTAGGGAGGTTCAATGGCCTTCAAAACGGTTCTTCTCTACGAAATTTCGATGAGGTTAACTGGTTATGATACAATACTTCCCTTATTTAGTAGAAACACATAAATTAAAAGTTCTGCGTTTTATTAATATAAGTTTTTGGCAAGCATAACGTATACGTGAGACAAAATCACAGTTCCATTCACCAACAAATTTGCTATGGCAATAAGCCTGGATATGTGATATGTGATTTTCTTGCTCTTCTGTTCATATTTAACTGCTAATTATAAAACCAGCATAAATAGCCGTGTTTACGCTTCCATAATCTACTCTTGATAGCATGGTGTTGAAAGTAAACAAAAACAGTGTGTAGATTTTCAATATGGAAGCTGACCATAGAGGAGTGTATCACTAACAAATGCCAACTCTCGACATTTCCCTGAATGCGCGTGTGCTACTGATCGTTAACACATAATAACTTCATTCATCAGCTCTTGTCGCTTGACGGCATACATTGACCAAAGAATTGAAAATCCCTGCAATCGCAAAACGTGGTATGATTGTTTAACTTCAGTATCACCACAATTGCTGCTTCAAAAGTGAAAGAGAGAGAGGGGGGAGACAGATGATGGGAATCGAATTTCCACAGAAATACACACTTTATCTATAGAGCAAACGTACATAGATGGCTCGCAATTAGTCAATTTCTGGATTTATCTACAACAAGCGTTTAGTATTCTAAGGAAAACGAGCTACTTAATACAGCACTGCAAAATTCATCTGATTGCGAATAACAAGAAAACTCACAAATTTAAAGAATAAAAAATCATCCTTTACAGAAAAAATGACTACTTTTAGTTTCATTTTTATTTCCAGAAGCTTCTACATATTAAGTTCTCTGCACAACGGAGATGCAACTGCATTCCGAAGCCTCTCATTTTGACATAATATCCTATATGTTAATATAAAGGCCGGAGAGATGTAAGCTCGCATGCGATAAAAGTTAGATGGACAATGAGTATGAATGACGTAAGATGTACAGCACGGCCATCAAATGTGCAAACAACAACTGCTACTCGAAAAAATCGCAGTATTCTGCGAACTAGTGAAGCATTGCCTTGCAAATGTATGCAGACGCAAGGTCAAGGTGTAGTGTAACGCGACTGTTTTGTTTCGTTTCGCTATACCTGTCATTGTCAGGCGCAATTGTTTACATGTGCGAGGGATAACAGTACAGTCCATGTGCAGTATACATACGGAAAAACGCACACGTCTCCGGCTTTGTTATTAGTTCTTATCTCGCTACACAAAGGTAGGTATAGGAACAAAGCGTTATAAGTGTGTACGAGTTCAAAGAGCCAATATACTTGCTCCACAAAATCTAATGTGCAACACACAGACGACGTTTTCTACACATTACCTGTTCATAGGTGTCCGTTACAAATCATACATTCATATACAAAGATGAATTTCTATCTTGAGTACATTGTGATAAACGTTCACCTAGAAACGCCATATAAGAAAACAGATAAAGTAACAACAATCTGACACTTGAATCAGAAATAGATTTTTATCACAAATGATCAAAGGTGAAAGGAAAGAATGCGAAAAGGAAAAGACAGGACATGAGAATAAAGAAGAGGAAAGAAGAGAAGAAGAAAGGAAAAGAAAGGAAATGAACCTTAAAGATAGAGCAAAGATCAAGAGAAAAGAAAAGGAAAGAATTCTGCTTTGTATAGCTAGTGCATCAAGGTGAGCTTCAAGCTGAGAAAACATAAAACTTGTAACAATGAATATTTCGGAAACAGTTAAAGCTACGATTTATTCTTAGTGCATTTGATTAAGAATGAATATATTAAGGATTCAAAATCCACTGTTATATGTTTTTTGCCATGTCTAACACCATGTCTAATGACACCTTGTTGAGCATTGATTTTCCATTTTCAAGGTTGCAGGTTTGATCCCGAACGAGGACATACTTCAGTGAGATAATTTTATGTTGTGTATTTACTGGCTTCCAACAGAAATCGTTGAGGGAAAACATCTGCACCGCAGGTGATGTCCATATTACTAGAAGTTTAGCTAGAAAAAATTTTACATTATACCATTTAAAGATGCCAGATACAAAACACGAAATATGGAATCCATTCTATTTTGTTTTTTCAGTTATGCCGTGCGCGCGACGCCCACAAACTTTTAGTTCCCCTATCACTTAAATATGGCAAGTAGAGGAAATATTGCATTTCACTTAAGAATTCGATATCGCGAGTTCATTGGATCTAAATGTTTTGGAATCACTGCAAAAAAACTTTTTTTGGAAAAAGGTCTGTGTGTGTTAATAATCTAACTCAAAAACGAAAATTCGGCTAAACATCGTACTTCTTTTTAGTTCCTCGCACCCCAACTATGCTTTACCTGGAAAACATTTCACTAACTTTTATTTTCTGAAAAATGACTAACGATTTTGACTACAGTGCTACAATATGTTTATGATATTTGCATGACAAATAAAATATACCAGGTGAGTCACCTGCCCGTATTTATTTTTTAATTTATGGAACTTGCTAAGCAACATATGTGTCTTAACGCCTTTCTTGAATGTCTTCTAATGGATGATTTGTAGAACAGTTTATAGAGAATCGGTAGATAATTCAGTGCATAAGTGTTGTATGGGACAAAAAGCAATCACTATGTATGTTGATTCCAAAAACATCATACCCAGATAAGAAAGCTGCAGTAATTATCTTAGAGAGTTTACAAACTTTTATTCATTAGCGTACATTCGCAAACAACTTTAAACACACCCCTGAAGGAACATTTATTTAACGACAGAGGTTCTACTTCCATTAGTCCTGGACCCGTAGGACCAAGGACCCGGGCCTCCTTCTACCCGGGAGCGATGGAAAACTCCGGGGGTCTTTCCATGGGGCAATACCTTAAGTCTAAAAAGCCCCCCATCGACTACAACGTCAAGACGGGTGGAAGTGAATACGCCACTTACGTACATCAATCCCGCAGGGAAGACTACCGAAAAGCTCGGTGGGGCCGCCTGGTGATCTAGCACACCTTTTACTATCTCTGCAGGCTAGTACGCGGGAGTTATTAGGCAACCCTCTACCCCCTCCGGGCGGCCATAGCCTGGCCGGAGGTACCCTATTTCCCGTGGGTGTCGGGAACAAACTGACCCCTCGAGTCCAACCCAATCCGAACAATTCCCCGACGGAGTAGCTTGGCAGTTCGGCCCGAGGTTCCTCTGGTAACGTCAGAGGTACCACGAGTGCTAAGGGTCCGCAGCGCCCGCACCTCGGCAGCTGAAGGGGACGGATCCCGCCTATCACATGCATCAGTTGACAATAACATTGGAATACAAAATGGCAGATCTATACAGTGGGACTAATTGGATTTAAATCTTCAGCCAACACATGTTTTCATTGTACAGACCTGTCGAAAAATGCTATCCTAGCATCGTAGCGTTGGTTAACTGGTACATTACAGGTTACTTCATTAGTGTGCCCGTTTGACGTGCGTTCAAACCCTTCATGATTACTCAAAAACTTTATTACCCTTTGTTTTATCTCTTGGGGCCTATAATTTGATATTATGCCAATAACACTTTTATAACATTATAGATGTTTACAAAATACAATAGCAGTCATGTTTTCCGCTGACAGATAGTTAAAAATGTGTAGTTTATGGTAAATATTTTACTATGGTGGGTATTGTGCTTGACTCATTCAATCAAGTTTCAAACATTTCACAAATGCAACGTGAAACATAAAATATAAGCATGAAACAAAAACAATTAGATGTAATGTCGTCGACATTCTGCTAAAACTGAAAGCCAACTACGGAACATGGTTTACAATACATATACCGTACAAATTATAACGGTCACTAAGTTAAATATGATCCCTAATAAAATATAAAGATAGCCCGTGGTACCTTTAAAGGTCAAGGGCCTCGACTACCTGACGTTAGAATGAGCTCAGACCAACTTACAACGCGAGCAAATCCCTATAGGTCCCTAATTATCGGCTTGTAATTCTTTTGTCTTTGGCTCACAAGTGAACCAATAGCAACAATAAACAAATTAGTAACTAAAATACAGGCAATAAAGATTGAGAGAAAGGTAAAGAAGCGAAACTCTGTGACGCTGTTTTGAACCTAGCTTTCGTATCACTACATTCAAGCAAGCTAACCCACTCCGCCAGCTGCCACGTACTCTCGGTAGTCCTTTATGAAAGCATTCGTTTATCACCTTGCTAGTATTATATACATGAAAAACCTTTATTTAAGCTTTTCGTAACTTCTTGATCCTCATTCAGGGCTATGAGTATTAATGCTGGGTGAGTACAGTACCAAATAGAAGGTCATAGGTGCAATAACGGCTTTTATGCTAAAAGGGCCAATGTTTTCACATTAGACTATAAACTGCGGGTTGCATAGATAAGAATAAATAGTGTCAGAAGACTCACCTAGTATATCTGAGTATTCTGGAAAGAGTTGTAACGTTCTTTTCATTTTGAATTACTTTTGTAAACTTGGTAAATCGCAAAACAGACAAAATGTCTTACCACAAAACGTAGTATATCTGTTACACTTCAAGATTCTTGTGAAATATATACTTCTGTGACACTAGCCATTTCCGATGCATTCTCGGTGATTTGTTTGAATTTTTAAATACTACAGCTTTACCAATTGTAAATCGTGATATCTTTGTTCTTGTGGTCATAAAAGCACGCTCCGACACTTAAAATTTAATTTTTAAATTTAAAATTCACGAAAAAAGCATTCTCAGATATTATGACACAGTATGTGACGTCGTAAATGAAATTTTAACATTTTAAAATTTTTTCCCAAAATGGGAAAAGTTAATGTGTCTCACACAAAGGTTATGGTCACTATGAGAACTCTATAATTGTGGACATGTTTAACAATTTGTTCCAAATTTGCACACTACTGTAACAAATTAAACATTAATTATTTATTAATGTGTTCAAACTGCTTCCCGTTTACAACGTGACAGTGACTAAGTCGAAGCTTCAGTTCTTTTTGAACATTTCCAATCTCTGTTGGTGATATATCTGCACACTCTTTCTTGATCATTTCTAAATCATCCATGTTGGTAGTACTCTCGTAACAAAAGCTCTACATTTCAAATATACTTATAAAAGTAATGAAGTAGCGAAGATCTGTTCCCATAACAAGCAACCAAACATTTTGTATGACACAAGTGAAACCTCTCTGCAGCTAAATAAGAAAAAGTGCCCAAATACGCCATTTAATTGTTTGGGGATAAGTAACGTCCTGCGCATTAATAGCTGAAGCTTTTGCTTGTTTATTTTGCGAAATATTTTCGTCAATGATATAAAACTTGATTTGTCAGAGAACTTTTTAATTACAACATTTTAGTTTAATTTTTATCATCCCTTACCTAAGAAAGGACCTGTTTAGAGGAATGAGTTTTTGTACCAATAGTTTGTAGTTTGTCCAGTTAGGATTAGGATTAGGATTTCCACAGAGGGCATTTGGAAATGCAACCAGACTTGATCTATTGTACCTATGCCCCAAGTGGGGTATCCCAGGGAGGAAGGATGAGGCGAGAAGAGAGAGAGGGTGGTCGTCCCAAGGAGCCACGATAGTGCAGGGGGCAGGGCCCCTACATTTTAATTAGATGGAAACCGCCCCCGGTAGGCCAGGACAGCGGACATTCCTCCCTTCTGTGGTTTGGAAGTGGTTCCAGCAGCCGGTTCGGAGACCGGCAACCGACATACCGGAGGAGGATATCATCCTGCCATACAGCGGTAACACTTCTACCCTAAAAGAGACCACCAGATGAGAGATGATTAAAATGATAATGGAGATAAAATGGAGGGACAGGAAGTTCTGTGGATGTAACCTAACAAGCATTCGCCTAGCAACCCGAGAAAACAACCGAAAAAACCATCGACAGATAGGTCGGTCAAGGGAATCGAACCCTGACCTCCCGAATACGTGTCACAGACGAAAGCGCCTGAGTCATCCCGCTTGGTTTTCTAAAGTTAATGTAGCAGTAATATTTTTATAAATATGTATGGCATTTATATCAGTTAGTTTCATTTCCTGGCATATTTAAAGAGTGTAGTCTGCAAGAAATCTAGAATTCTAGAAGCGAACCATATTGCCTTTTAAGCGAATCTCATCAGTATGCTCCACAAAGCCTTGCGAGAGGAAAAGCGAAATTCCGTTTCACGGAAGAGGGTCGTGGGGGTGATTCGAACTCTGGACTCGGTAATAATGGCACAGTGTTTGTGCAATTACTTTTAATCTTTCGGAAATGAGTGATGCAGTGCAGAGTAATAATGAGGGTGTGAATATTTGATACGCGTTCAATGCATTAACGTTGCAGGTAAATAGAATTACACGCTCATATTTTAGCATTTGTCATGCTCAACCAACTGGAGGAACAATCCCAAGTGCTCGCCTATGGACTGAGATCAATATATCAGCATTGGAACAATTAAAAATTAAACTCAGATTCTGCTTTCTGATGCACACTTTAATATTCTGTTTTAACAAGCGTATTTTTAATTAATCAAGGCTGTTTTTTATGTAATGGATTGGCCCATAATCCCTGGCTTTTTTTAAGTGGAAGTTTTGCGTGCCAAATAAAATGTTTTAGCAATTCGTTTTATGTTATTCGATATAGAATGATGTGCTCTAAAATAGCATTTTCATTTTTTCTGTGCCTATATAATGCTGGTTCTTTTCAGGTGCCAAGTCTAAAAAAGACCTTATTCGACACATTACGCTTTTTGCCATTAATCAAGTGCCAAAGCAAGAGAAGAAACACGAGCACAAGGTTTCGAAAACGCTCTCCGTTGTTAACTTGACACTCCATTTTATTCTCCTGAAAAGAACAAGGAATATATAAGCATACTGTCTTGTAAAGCACATAATTGTCTATTAAATTACCTAAAACATATTGCCAAACCATTTAATTTGGGAAGTAAGATTTTCACTTCCGTAGTTAAGGGCCAATACGTGACTTGGTGGTATGCTTTTGTTTCTCGCGATGCCATACAAGAATTGAAATTTCAAGATCTTCACAGAGAGAAAGAAAGATTTTATTATCACTTGAGCACACTGTATTCCCCCTGTAGGCATCTATAACGATCAGAAAGTAAATACCGCGTAGTTAAATTATAATCGAACCCACTGACGGCCTCTCTCTCTACTGCGTGAGACGGCCGACAATCGCGGGGGAACTTAGCCGGTAAAGGCGGACTAAGGTTGAGCTTTGGAGAGTGAGCGACAATGTTTACACGACATATGCAGCAAGTCAACAATTCCAGCATCTATTATAAGGTAAGGATTCCAGTCCACCCCGGCGACTGCGGCTGTCTCCCACAGTAGAGGCCGCGAGTGGATTTGACTTTAATTTAACTACCCTATATATCTCTGGAATGTTCGCCTTAGATTAATTACTGCCATGTCTGTATAGTGGAGATATAAATACTGTATGCCCATGACAAAAAGGCTAGAGCAGTATGAAGGGCAGAGGAACTTGAACTGTTTATCTGCTCCGGTAGTGGATCTGTTTACTAGGAAATGAGTGAATGAGAGTGCATATGAGTCACCCATGCTGCCAGATCTAATTTTTTTTGGCAGCGAGAGGTATAGTCGCGCTACTCGAACGGTTACCATGGATTTATCTTTGGTAATAGATACCCCTCAGATAACGCACTGACTATTCCTGTAAGAGTGAGGGGGGAACTGTTGCGCTTCTCGGTTCTGTGCTAAACACCAATGAACGCATCACTTCAGCCAGTGGAATTCGCAGGGATCACAAATGACAGATAGATGTTTACTCCACGTGGAGTAATCAGTGTGTTATCTGAGAGGTTTATATTACCAAAGATAAACCCATGGTAACCGTTGGAGCATCACGGCAATGTTATGTATGGGTGAGCTATGTGACACTTGTGTATTTTAAACGAGCCTTCCATTCTTGTCATACTTGGAAGGCGAGCATACACCCCGAGGAGACAACAAAAGTGATTACGTTGTATATTCCTCTAGCTTGCCTTCTTGTCCTGGGCAATTTATAGATGTATAGACAATGCATATCGACATTAATTTCAGGTTGAATCAAACTTGATGCAATATGTTATAGCTTGCTTAAGCGACAGTGTAATTTTATGGTCATGCTTACTTCAATATTCGTATTATAAAAGTATTTGTTCTCTTAATTCTTTTTATAATAATTAAAAACTTATTTAAACAAAAGAAAACTTCAAGAGCACCCGAGTTCGAATCTCGGTTAGGGCGAGTTATCTGGATAAGGTTTTTCCAGGGCTTTCCCTTATCAAACAAGGTGAATATCGAGTAACTTTAAGTTCTTTGTACCTGTGATCATTTGAGCTTAGATTTTGTTCATCATCCGATACGACCTAAGGTTAAACAATGTTAAACTTAAAAAAAGAACTAGGATACATTGTGATTTTTACAGTAAAAATAATATGAATTAGAATCAAGTAAAAATATTAGTACAAACTAGGAAATAGCTCTTGGGGAGTTATTTATAAACTAATACATTTTCGATAGTTAGAGTCAGATTGAAAAATTCAATGCCATAGCTGGGATTTGAGCCACGGATCTCCCGGTCTCCGTCCGGTTGCTCTTAACCATTGAGCTATTATGTCAACATACCAGCATGGCATTAAATTCTCCAACTGACACGTAACACATTTTGACGCGAAAAACAGAAAGCTGCTATGCATTTTCTATCTAGAGCATTGCAGATAAACGCTACAGGCATCTCACTTAAATATTTCGCAAGATAATTTTCGTTAAATTAGGACTACAATCTTGAGGAAATGACATTTATATTTTTATATTTTATAATTTTATTTCCTTGAATTGAGTAGGCATGCATCTACCTCAAAAAGTAATACAAGTACCCTTCCAGAATCACTGGGATTCTTGTGTGAGATATTTCAATAAGCCCTTTTCTGAAGCTCGAATTTGTGAAAACAGTAATCGTAGTTACCTTGTTAATGAATTTTCGCGGTAATAAATTTGGGTAACGATTAGTTATATTAGTATGTATCATTTGTGTATCCAAGCAACATTTCTAGAATTGAATTTTCTGATTAATTCTTACTGAAACAATTTTATGTTGCTACACTGACGAGGTTTCCATTTAAACTAATATGTATAAAACTTTAATGTAATTAAGTGCAACGTGTAATTCGAGATGTAATGCATGCAGTGTTGTACTGATAAAGCTCCTTTTTCAATAAAATGTCTATTTTTGGTGATTCATGGTAATCTTTTACTACAAAGTAAGAGTATGTTCATCACTGCTGCGGCTTATATTGAATTTCCGTTTCCGATATATATTTTCATTATAAAACATATGGCTGTATCTGAAATACTGTCAAACGCGTTTTATGTCGACCTAAATTGGGATATAAGTAGCTGTAGCACGGACGAGTTTCAATTGTCCACTAAGTACGCTTCAAAGGAGACAACAGCATTTAGCACATGTCCTGGACTATATGGTTTCCTATTGAACTCTCATATTATGTTGCCTATACAAAAGGCGCTTATCGCAGGCTTTCGAAGAAGATTGCAAGACGCTTGTAGCAACATTCTCTTCTACTCCCCAAGGATTCTGCCTTACTTCCATAAATCATGCAGGTCTTATAAGGCTAAATCTTCCTTCGAGGATAGGCTTTTAATACAAAAGCCAAAATCGGCAAATAGATTTCTGCTCCTTCAATATGAATACCCAAAGGAAATCACGTCACTCATATGATTAGTAGGCACTGAAGTCTAGTGGTTCTTGTGTATAAAAATGAATCTCCAAGGCCGAGATCAATGAGAAAGATTAAAAGATGACAAGGTTAGTTTTACTGGTATACTTCACAAACATTGAAGGATAAACTTGTACCTTACTAAGCCCTCAACTTATCGGCAATATGCATGTCAACCTAACGAGAAACATAATTACTTGGTCGATTCTCATTATTTTCACCACGGCTGATCACGTTATTCCCACTGTTCAGTTAGAAGTGGGAACATATAACACCATTGTTGTTTTAGAATGGTTCCAAAGATGGGTTTAGTTCCAGTAACCATATAGTTAGATTTAAAATGTAAACACATACTGATAGCTCCAGGTACAAGGTTTCAAAAATATAATCCGTTCCAGAAGATAACGCTATAGTAATCTATATAGTTAAAAAATTCACAAAAGATAACAGCAGAGACAGCGATAAGGTTCCAACATAACGTTACAAAGGATAACCGCAGAGTAAGCCATACAGTTCAAAAATACTCGTAATGTACCACATTTTAACTCTAGGGTGAGCTATACGATTGCAAAGTGAGTTATATGGTTCAAAAATAGTGTCACAAAATAATCACAGATTTAGCTTTACAACTTCAAAATAATAACGCACGCTGAAATATAAACATATAGAAAACTATACGTTTTAAAATGATAGTTCGTGGCAAAACATAACAGTCCGTTCCAAAACAGAGCCATAGAACAAACAAGAGGATTTTAAAATAGTGCGAGTATCATTAGAAAATAGAATTGTCCATCCTAAAGAGTAAGCTTATAGTAGATTATACAATTTCAAAGTAATAATTCATTTGCAAATATTTAACAGTCCACCATGTAGCAAACTGTACAATTTCAAAATAACAGTCTTTCCCACTACAGCAATAGAGCGAGATATACGATTTCATGAAAACAATAGGTCCTGAAGTAGCGAATAGAGCAAACTGTATGATTTTAAAATAACAACGGAAAACCATAGTATAATATATCATACTATTCTATACACTCCATTCCAAAATACAACAATAGAGCGAGCTATACGACTTCAAAACAACCATCTCTCCTATATCGCCTTAGTCGAGCTACAGAGTTTCAAAATAATTTTTCTTCCAGCACAGCCATTTTCATCATAATGTGAACATTTGTAACTATTTTGAAAATGAAACACTATCTCAGTTAGTCGATATAACAAATATGATACGCATTTTGCATATTTTCATGTCCTTTTCCTTAAACTTCATGATAAGGACGAAACAAACAGATTTGAGCATATGTGCAACGATATGTTATGTCCATAATGAGGACCCCACCCCGCCCTCGTGTTGGAGGCGAGAAAACTAGGTTATGATTATACAAAATACTCAGTTGTTTTACAATTGTTGTTAAGTCTTACACCAAGGCGAAAATTTCCTGATTTTGTTTTTATACTCACGAAGTTACTGCGAAGTCCCCTCCCTCTCGCACACGACTCTTCATGAGTCATGATATGTATAAGCTATTCAAAAAATTTATTGGATGCATTTTCCTTACTGATTTTCCATATTATCGTTAAAAAACAGAACGTTTACAGAAATATAATAATTCTTTACTGGACACATTCTCAGATGGCTACTAACGAACAAACAAAAGACTTCTCACACATGCAAGTGCATGGAAATGTACTCATGTTTATAGTTTCTAATAGCGTTTCCCCTTATTTACTGCTGTCAGAATCCAATTATCATCTAAATTTTAATCCATTTTCCTGATTTAACACTCTCTTATTAATAAGTAATAAATCTGTGTACAATAACATTAATCTTATAAACAAATAACGGATTTAATTAACAAGTGAAACGGAAGCTTTACTTTGTAAGGGCTGTCCTCCATATTGCTACACTACTGAGTGCAGACGAACATTGGTTCAGAAGCTCTAACTGAATCAGATTAAGCACCTTCACGAATGTGGAGTACGTAGGTATTGAATTATTGATACCACATTATGTTCGCAATTACAGCTTTAGAGAGTAATAATCCTCTTTTGTATGGCGTTATTTTAATTCAATATGTCAATATTGAATCGGTTTTATTTTATTAAAGATATAGCGTTCTCTCATTTTCTGATAAACTTACGGGCGTATAATTGACTGAAGGCTTTGAATATTATTAATGTTTTTAGAGGTCTCAGATTTTAAAACTCGACATTTTAGCTGTTTTAGTTGATTTTGGTCCAAAATGCAGCTCCTGACCGCTTACTGCATACAGAAGATAGTCTTGGGCGGTCAAGTTAATCCGAGAATTGCTGGAATCATACTACGTTTGTGTAAAGATGTCTTATCATTCATTTATGAACATAATCCAGTGTTTCTTATATCGGCATATTTCTTTCCACGCACTCGAAACTATCTTACACTTGGTGACACTAAAAGTTATTAGAACATCGGAAAATAAAAATTATGTTATTGTTTTCTTAAAATATTCCCCTTTAATATAATAGTAATTTATTGCACAAGTGGATAAACAGAGAGTTTATCCATGAGGAGAACAATTTAAAACGCGACCCTTTAAGTTCTATGAGTGTATAATAGAGGTTTGTACACTTGATAATACATTATTTAGTCTGATAGATACGATAAATTAATATATGTCAAATATTCAGATAATGATTTTACAACAGATAGTAATAAATTAAATAAGGAATAAGGCATTGAATTGCGGCTTAGTTATAGTTATAAAATATGGTAAGTTATGTATGAATGCTAATTTTTGTTTGTATTGTTGCTAGTTTCCGTAAAATAGTCAAATTGATTAAGTTTACTGTGGACGTTTTGAACGTTAATATATCGGTTCCAAATGATATATTGACCGCGCCATGGCTGAGTGGTTAGACCGCTTGGCTCTGACCAAGGCCACCCGGGTTCGATCTCAGGTGACCGCAAAGTGAAATTTGTGCTGGACAATATGGCGCTGGGTTAGGTTTTCTCCGGGTCCCCCGGTTTCTCCCGCCAGCATTCTATCGGTTGCTCCAACATCTTTCCTATTACCTCATCTCTCTCATACTTTCACTTCCGGCGTTGGGTTGATCCCTCATCCCGGAATCTCTCTGATCAGGAAACCTCTGATCCTAAATCCGTTTCCTACGGGCCTCAAGGTGGCGCAGTTCAGAAGGCCCTATGTTCCACTTAAAGGAAATACAGGAATTTATTTATTCATTCATTCAAATGATATATTAAATGAAGAAAAGAATTAGTTGAGGCAGTATGAATGTGGAAACGACTGTTCCTATTTGTAATGATGTAAATAATGGTAGTAATGTTACTGCATCTAATCCATTTTGAGGTATTAACTTCTATGGTAATGCACAAGTTCACTTTCATGTACTTAAAGAATAAAAATGTTTTATTTTGCTGTTAAAATGTTATAGAGAATTTGTAGTTATCAACCATTTATTGATTTACTTTATGCCACCTGTTACCGGAGCAACGAGTGAATTTTGTTTACTTTATCCCACTTTTTTATTTTTTTTTTTTCAAAGAATGTGATTAATTACTTATGGTTAGGTGAACACATTTTTTTTTTTTTTTTTTTTTTTTTTGTAATTTACGTCCTCCAACGTTAAGTCATATCGGACGATGAATGAATTGGGTGAAATGATGCTCAAATGAGTCCGGGGTCCTTGAAGCTTAGAGTTACCCGACATTCGTCTTGAAGGATAAGGTAAAACCCCGGAAAAACCTTATCCAGGTAACTCACCCTGACCGAGATTCGAACTCGGGACCTCTTGAACGCGAGGCAGACATGCTACCATCTACGCTACCGAGACGGGCTCCACTCGTTGCCCTAATAACTATCACTTGGATTTAAAGTCCAAGTTTTCTTATGTCGTTTTCCATATCAACGGTGTCTACTACAAGTATCTTCAGGATAAAGTAATCTTTGTATTCGATGAAACCAATGCTTTAGGCAATGATTCTATTCTTCCTGCGGCACTTCAGAAACCACCTCCCTGCCTCTGTAGCGTGGTGGTAGCGTGTCTGCCTTTCGTTCAAGAGCTTCCGAGTTTGAATCTCGGTCAGGGTGGATTATCTGGCAAATGTATCTGTTTTGTCGTAAAACTGCTGATATAAAATATTTTGGAATTAACTCATAACAATGTCCAATGCCATGTGACTAAGAGAAAACCGTTCTATTTTTAATTCCATGTATCAATTCCAAATTATTGCCTTAGATGGGGTTTATTTTTCGAATCATTTAAAAGCTGATATCCACATTGTTTAAGTGAAAATCGCGATTTAGAATTGTAAAACGTAATTGCTCGAAAATGTCCTCCAGTGAAATTCATGTTTGGGTGAATACAACATCCTTAAATAATGATAATTAACGAAGAATTGGATCAAATCGAAAAAACTACTGGGAAATAAATTCGCAAAACATTAGACAGTACCTTTAAAAAGCCATTCTAAAAAAATTGGGCGTCGCCCTTGTACATTTCAAGTGAAGACCTGAAAAATCGTCACATACTATACATAAGCTAATACATCAAGACAATGGTCGACGCAAGGCGAATGAAAGCATCGGTGTTAGAACAAATGTTGCAGTTTCTACGCTGAAGTAACGCTAGAAAATGGATGTTAGAACATGGCAGCCACCGTGAGCTGTGAAGGTGAAAGAGGGGGTAGTAACGAGCGTATGGACAGCTCTGCATGTAAAATTCATCGCGAGCTGGAATACTAATTACCTAGCGCATGTCCGATAATCATGCCACGTTCAGTTCGAACCACATGCAATAGTTATAACGGCTACAAAAACCACACGCTCTAAACTACCCACGAAACTCGTTTGCTGCCAATTAACAAAGGCTAAATCTGTTCTCTAACTCTGCAAGATAGTTACCAGCTCAAAGCGTGACCGTATACAATACACACACAAAAAACCTTTGTGTTTTTCTCACAGGAAACACGAATAAAATAAAACAATTAAAAATCGTGTATGCTCTTTAGAAGCAGAAAAAAACAAGGATTTTGTAGTTTAATGAGATTTTGCTTTGGGAAATTTTAATTACAGAGAGGAAAAGCTTTCCATATAGAGCATAAGGAAAATACACAGAGGATATGGCTAATAACAATGTTATACATACACAATATTATTTATTACTTTTTGGCAATTTGTGGTCAAGCTTGTTTCCGAAGTTCTTAGGCACGGAACGAGAACATTTTCACATTTAAAAAGAAATTAGGATTGAGATGAATTAAATATTTTGGTTAAATGAAGCACTTCAAGGTCAAGTAAGGACCACAACGAGAACTTTATAAATCCATTTAATTAACTAATTTATTAATTAAATAAATGTTCCTCCTAGTTTCAGGTGGGTTAAGATAGTTTTACGTTGCACTAGATTCTACAGTGTGACGTCTTTCAAGCTCCATCGATAGAGAAAATAGAACGAAATAACGATGGCCTATTTTGTGTCTTTCTCTGAAATATGAGCTAGTTAATCCACCTTCTGAACCTTCCTTTTAAAAACACAATGAGTCGCACTTTTAAACACATACTAGCCTTCGAAATTCAGCTTTATTTGAAAACTCATTTGCTATTGATAGCTCTGATTTAGAATTAAGTTTGAAATGTCTGATGTTTAAATAATCTTGCAACTTTCTCTTCTCTTAACGCTAACACGCATTTCTCATACCATGTCGAAAAGATAGGGGCAGGTCGTGCAGTATCGGCCGGGTTAAGTTTTTTGACTTTACTCTGTAACTGTGGTGGTTAATAGGAATCTTACTATATTATTCTCTTACCTATAGACATGTTCTATAGATAGTATAATGTAATGAATTTTATTTTTTATTTATAGTAATTTATCACATCGAAAGTAAAAAAGCTAGAATTATAAGGCTTGTAGAAAGTGTCTTGCAGTATCGGCCACTGCCTTTTCTGTTACAAATGAAATGTGTAGTGTTTAACGCCCGCTTTTACTACATACGGCACCGCAGGCGGTGACACTGATGATACATGAGATGAAGATGGAGTACCGGTGGAATGACATGGCGGGGGAAACCGGAGGTCCCGGAGAAAACCCACCCCAGCGCAATGTTTTCCACCACAAATCTCACTTTGCGGTCACCTGGGATCGAACCCGGGCCGCCTTGGTGAGAGCCAAGCGGTCTAACCACTGAGCCATGGCGCGGCCCTTTCTGTTACAATATAGATTGTCAGTGATACATTGCACTGCCACATATAGAACAATAGTAGAATACAAAAGCATGGGAACTTATTGTCACTATTTCTGCTCAGTTCACAAATGTTTAGTTCATTGGTTTACAGAGATTGCAAATATAGCGCTGCTATAGGCCTCAGAATATCTCCCGTGCGCTAGGAGCTACACTAATCACCATCAAGCACTCAGAGCAAACAACTGAAGAGAGGAAGAACATATCCGACTATAGCGCACGTGGATGCACAAGCTTGCTACTGCTTACTGGAAACTTCTGTCACATGGAGGCGAAAAGGAAAATCACAGTAGTGGCCGGTACTGCATGCCGGCCGATACTGCACGATCCTCCCCTATAGATTACAACCCATTAGGAGACAATGGTATATGCATGAATGAACAGCTATGATACCATTTTATTTTCAGCCCTTTTTTTTTTTCTTCTTATCCTCTTATCGAAGAGCAGATGAACTCTGCGTCAGAGAGAATATCCTAAACTTAGTAATCACTCTGAAGCCCGGTAAGAGAATGAAGAAGATGGTATGAAACGATGCTGTAATAGGTGGTTGTGGAGCAGTTTGTAGAATGAATAGCGGCGGAAACAGGAGAATCCGCCCAGAAGCAGCTTTGTCCACCACACACCGGGCGCGTTGATGAGAGCCGAGTGGTCTAACCACTCGGCAATGGCGCTGCTGAGCCGTTATTTCATCAGAACGTAATAAAGTACCAAGTTTTGAAAAGGAACTAAAAGTACAAAATAAGTTCTCCTCATCCCATAGATACTGTCCTCAAACATTTTATTGTAATTTTACTAGCTATAAAAGTACTTGTAAGATTTAAAAGGAAATATGCGGGGCGCACGCAAAAAATGGGAGTGGAGAGTAGCTCTCATATAACAGTTTATAAAGATTATTATTTATCCATTATTTGAGTCCAATAAAACTATTAGCGACTTATGCGAACTATTCATGCATCGGTTGCCTATTGCATGTAACCTACGTTTTTAAAAACGTTTTCACTAACTTGCTTACTTGTCTGTTAGGTACAAATTTTGCAATTAATTTTAAAGTAACTTACCAATGAGCTAGAGACTTAAAACTTCAAACATAGCTCAGAACTGGATGGCAGTGCCTTCTAGGAGGGGGGGGGGGATCCTACTCCAAACACATTTTATGTGAAAACATGTTTAAAATGTCGATTTTCTCAAATTAAAATAACTATATGCTTAAGACACTTTAATGACAAATAAAATAATTAACTTGAATTTTCTGGGAATCCTATGAAGTACTTTGAAAAAAAAAAACACAGCTCAGACCTGGATACTTTTTCATTTAACGTCCTCCAAAGTTAAGTCATATCGGACGATGAATGAAATAGATTAAATGATGCTCAAATGAGCCCAGGGTCCACAAGGCTTAGAGTTACCCGACATTCATCTTTCACGATAATGGAACATTCCGTTGGAACGCGCATCTGGATCATTTACCCTGACCGAGATTCCAACAGAGGTGGGCTCAGAATGTATAAAAAGCAAAGAAACATATACCTATACAGGTTTTAGCAATCTTAATTACATACATTTAAACAAATTAAAATGTTTAATATACAACTTTTTAAAACGAACTGATTAACTAACGGTGAAACAACCTTTCCGGGTTCGATCGCTGCCCTCACGGCGTCATGAATAAGGTGCAGTACTGAACGGTGTGACGTGGTCAACGGCGCTGTCCTCCCCAGTAAAGTATCTGCAATTTCCGCAACCAGGGACCACTGCTTCTAAATCACGTAGCTCCTAAGTTGGCCCCTCAGGTGCACCCCGTAACAGGTCGCCCAGCGGAAGAAAATCCCCACTGGCACCGGGAATCGAAACCTGTCTCCCGTTTGGTAATCAATAGCATATAACCTCACTTAGTTTTAAAATGCACTAAAATGTATAAAATAATTTCTCTTAACTCCATACAGCTCCCTAACTTCTTACAGGTTGTACTGAAAATTTTTGTTATTGCTTTTAACAGCTATGAAAATACTTGTATGATTTAAAGCGAACCTCGTTTTTAACACAGGTGAAATTTCGTCATCTGATTGAGAACTTGTGATTCTTCATTTTTCTTTCCATTGCAAGAGCTTTTCATCACGATTAAACATTCTTAATGTTTTCCACAGGTTTTATATATTTAAGCACTTAATGGTTAATTTGAAATCACTTCTATGTGAACTTATATATGCACCACGTAACACGGATAGAAGAACTGCCTTTGAACATTTTAATACATGTAAGGGATGTTTGCAAATTAGTAGTGGCAGGGGAAGCTGTATGAGTGTTCGCCTCAGTTGCTTTATCTGCCATAAAAATCAAAGGAAAAAAAAAAGAAATTGGTGGCAGCAGGTCATTAGTTTTAAATGAAATCCAACGTCACTTTATTCTCACGAGGCCCTAAGAGTGCTCCCTGATGGGTCAGAAATGAACTCGTGTGTTTGCGTGGACCAAAGCAGACTTTTCAAGTTCCAAAGCATGCAGACAACCATCAACAAATCCCGTGGGAATGGCACGAGACTCATTTCTTTTAGAGGCGGATTGAAGGCAGTCGAAAGACTGCTGTTGTGCCTGTGAGAAAATATCTCTCTTCCCCTTTTTCTTCCCCACGGGAATCGAAATCCGGATGCCTCCCCGACAGCTATCCAATGCATAAGATCCCTCCTCTTTCTTCCAAGGACGATCCGGTCCGCAGGGGGCTTTTATTAACTTCATCCAGTCTTCCTCAGCTTTTTTTCTTCTATGCTTCCAGGAGAATATGAACGAAAACGAACTAGCTGAAGACGGCGACGCAAGATTCTTGGTTAATGAGAAGGCAAAGATACCAGACACAAGATGGCTATGATCAAGCTAATACTTAGTGCCCAATGTTATGTTCATATTTGTTTGAACTTCTGGATTAGGTAATTTGATTTTAAATCGACTTCCAGGTTTATCGTTGATGTCAGTGTAATGCTAAAATTGGGTTATAGATTTCCAACAGCATTAACAAGAAAGAAGTCTGATGTGTAAACTCACATGACTTTCACATTTCGCAGGTACTTCTCATATATTGTATTATTAATGTTACTAATTAACGCAAATCCACAGTAGCTAACTAGTTCTTTTACTCATATTTAACCCTTATATATGCAATTTCGTTTCTTCTGCACCCAATTAGATTTAATACTTAGGTTGTATATATAACGGGGATATATAATAAATTATACAAATTTTAGTTTTTCATGCTCCTCTTGCTCTCTTTGTTATATACTTATAAGCATTGTCTCTCTCTTATTTCTTACATTCCTTAGCCACTTTACCACCTTACCGAGCAATTTTGCAAGTACTTTTTTTTTACCTGATCTTGTATTATTTAATTTGTTGTCTTTTCTAATTTCCATAAGAGAAAGTGTTTCCTTCAAAAATATTTCTTCCAGGTCTGAAATACATTGTTAAGTGCAATCCAATCGAATTCTTCACTTATTACGAATATTTCCGTAACAGATTATACTTCCTAAGCATATTACATCTATTCAACATTACACCACTAATCTCTTCTTCCCTGGTTTGTTACAAATACCAATTTTCTCTTTCTTAATGATTTAACAACATTTATATAGTTTTCAATCCGCTGTAATTAACATTAGCCTGTAATTCGTGCTTTTCGAACATCGATTCATGTATTTTATCTTCTCTTTTTATTGGTATAGTCGCCTGTTGTATAGATGAATCAACCCTCCTTCCAAATTGTGCAAGCTTTTTCCCTTCTGGAATGTTGTCCCTTACTATTAGTGCAACCCTTTCTTCCGACATCACAGTTCATCCCATTCTATCTTCCATCTTACAACTATTCCGTCACAGACTGGATCTTACACATCTTAATTTTTACTTAGTCATATACTATTGTACAAAATAGAATCAATTTTATTGCTGTCCAAAATCCTTTCCCTTCTTTCCCACTAAAAACTTGTTAATCCCACTCCAAATCGCTGTGGAGTATTTCGAATTTCGAATTTCCAAATTTTCTTCTCCTTTATTTTCTCTTGTGATGGCTGGAAGTTCCCCCGATGATATTCTCATCTATCCACATGTTATACTAATTTCAGTTTTTATGTTTATTGTCTTGTTCCTATAACCTGGTTTTTCTAATGTCATAAAAGCTACTCCACTAGCTGAAGCTCTGTATTGTGCACTCTATGTTAGTTACGATTATACGTTTGCTTAGAAAGTATTTTATACTACTACATAATTGATTAAGTCCAAAATAAGGAAACAACCAACTATCTATCACTGTATATGGCAGATATTCGATATCGTGAGCTCATACGAGAAAAAAGAGGATCTTTCATTTTTCAAACATGCTTTGATGGTGTCGAAAGCCTCATGTACGAGCATAAAAAGGTTAGGATTTTGGAAATAGTTAATGATACGAATTGTGCATCTTAATTATATACGTTTATTCCCGTAACATGCATTTGTATACCTTTTAAGGTTTTCCAATTACTTAAAATTCAACGACAGTGAACAGGAATGTTTGGGCTCAATTGTCGGTCATGTTTCGGTCACTTATTGCATTTTCCTTCTTTTTCTGGCTATTTTCTTAATTTTTTGAAAATATTGGATTAACTAAAAATCATTATATTACTTAACATTTATTTTTAATTTAATGAAATAATGCTTATACGTATATATAGTCGCAACAAGCAATTTTAGTTTCCAATCTGCCTAGAATATGACAGGTCGCTCGACAATGTGTGAATTAGAAGGCAAGCTTTGATTCACACAACTTTAGCCTTTTTAACATTTTTTTCTGAGGGAAAAGCTTGGTATTAATTTATGTTTTCGAGTTTCATTCAGCCATACCTAAAATAAAGTCATCTAAATCTGGTCATTTAAGACAGATTGTATCTGAATTGGGAGATGGCGTTTCCTCTGCAGACGGTGAAGTTCGTGGATGTGCGAAGCAAAGTTATCAGAAATATCACAGTTCGGCAACATGTGGGTCGCGATAAGCAAGTATAGATATTCAACTCACAAGTATGAAGAAATTCACGAAGCTTTTGCTGCAATAAAGTATATCCACGAAGGAGAATAAATCTTCATATTTTTACAGAGGCTCATGGAAAGAACATTTTCGTATTCACTGACGAAACGAGTGATGCAGAAAATCGTAACTTAATCATTGGTATATTGAAGATAGATGTCCCAGGTGAAGTGTTTCTACTTACAAGTGAGTATTGAAAACAATTAATTACTCCAGAATTTGTACGCTATTTGAAAAGTACACGTTTTTGTTATGGCATGAAGATACCGTAATGTCTTGCTTTCTGTGACTGAGGCAGCGCCATACACTGTAAAAGCAGGGAAGTCAATAAAAGCTCTTTATTAGAAAATAGTGCACATCACTTGCTTATTGCACGCCATGCTAAGAGTGGTAGAGTAATTTAGAATAACTTTTCCAGTGTTAAGGACGAATGATTTTGTGAAGGCTCCCTCTCGTAAGCTGCTTATCAAGTCTAGAACCTTCAACACGCGATGGGACACCTGGGTATATTCAGCAATTTATTGTTGCAATAATTTCCAGAAGGTGAAATGTGTTGTCGAAACACTGCATCCTGAAGAAGCTACTATGTGAAAGCTACTGTGACGATACACGTCTGTTGAAACGAAGCCCTATCGCTACACACATGTGCAAGCGTTAAAACCAAATGATTCCGCTGAATGTGTGAATAATTAATTCTACCTGGTGATTCCATCCGTAGAAGAGAGGTTCGTTGACCCACAGCTTTTGTTTTTCACTGATGAATCTTGGTTTAACTTAATTAAACGTGAGAATACTCACAACAGTCGATAATGGGCTTCAGAAAAACCTGTGCTACTGAATGATCAGAAAACTGGAGTGTGTGTGGTGTACGATAATTGCTAGAAGAACAATAGAATCTGTATTTTCTAATGAAACAATAAATGCAGAGTGACATGACATATTAATTCCGGGGCTATTTTTCAATCGCTTGACAGAAGAGAAATCCTATGGTTGGTTCCAGCACGATTCTGCAGCACACATATGACTGCCGAATCATTAAATGCAGTAAAGAGAGGTGCTTGATAACAGAATAATTAGTTTTGATTTGTGTTCCACCCCCCCCCCCTCCCTCCGTTCTCCTGACCTAACTAGCTATGACTTTTATTTATGGGGTTGTTTAAAAGACAAAGCGTATCATTCCAATCCTCGCATACTCCAGAAACTTAGGGAAAATATTGTGCAAGAAATCATAAGAATACCCACTGCTGAGCTTTGCAGACCGAGTGAGAATATTTACACGAGATATGCTTCCTGTTTCAGAGCAGAAAGTCAACATTTCCAGCATCTATTATAAGATAAGAATTCTAGTCCGCCTCTGCCGGCGTAAGCTTCCCGGCGACTGCCAGCCGTCTCGCGCAGTAGAGAGAGGCCACGAGTTGGTTCGATTATAATCTATCTACCCGGTATTTTTTTTTTTTTTTTTTTTTTTTTTTTTTTTTTTTGTAATTTACGTTGTTTGACGTCAAGTCATATCGGACGATGAATGGAATGGATGAAATGATGCTCAAATGAGTCCGGGGTCCATGGAGCTTAGAGTTGCCCGACATTCGTCTTACAGGATAAGGGAAAACCCCGGAAAAACCTTATCAGGTAACTTGAACGTGAGTCAGACATGCTACCACCACGCTACCAAGGCGGGCTACCCGGTATAATGCGAATACAGGAGGCTTAACCGATATTCATATCTTTTTATAATGGCAGGGAGATACTTGCACTCAATGTAATTGCATTCAACCATCCTTATATCCAAGTGCAGACTGATTTCTCACTAATTACCTTGATGCCTTCTCAAGTACAAAGTTGAAATTTGTAATATTTCTCTATTGTGAAGTAAATAACTGCGATATTCCATAATAACTACTATTATGATGATGGTTATTGTATTACTTACGAAGAGGCTCTTTGACATAATTATTAATTTGTACTACTACTACTACTACTACTACTACTACTACTACTACTACTACTACTACTACTACTCTACTACTACTCCTGCTGCTGCTGCTGCTGCTGCTGCTGCTGCTGCTGCTGCTGCTGCTGCTGCTGCTGCTGCTGCTGCTGCTGCTGCTGCTGCTGCTGCTGCTGCTGCTGCTGCTGCTACTACTGCTACTGCTACTGCTACTACTACTACTACTACTACTACTACTACTACTACTACTACTACTACTACTAATAATAATAATAATAATAATAATAATAATAATAATAATAATAATAATAATAATAATAATAATAATAATAATAATAATAATAATAATAATAATAATAATAATAATAATAATAATAATAATAATAATAATAATAATAATAATAATAATAATAATAATAATAATAATAATAATAATAATAATAATAATAATAATAATAATAATAATAATAATAATAATAATAATAATAATAATAATAATAATAATAATAATAATAATAATAATAATAATAATAATAATAATAATAATAATAATAATAATAATAATAATAATAATAATAATAATAATAATAATAATAATAATAATAATAATAATAATAATAATAATAATAATAATAATAATAATAATAATAATAATAATAATAATAATAATAATAATAATAATAATAATAATAATAATAATAA
The DNA here is from genome assembly GCA_030765055.1 of Mantis religiosa. NCBI lineage: Eukaryota > Metazoa > Arthropoda > Insecta > Mantodea > Mantidae > Mantis > Mantis religiosa. The sequence continues at coordinate 355,181,218 of CM060950.1, forward strand.
TAATAATAATAATAATAATAATAATAATAAGCCGACAGAAAACATCGCAATGAGTGACGTTTTCTTTGTATGAGTAACTGCACACTGATACGTGACGTAAATAGTGGCTTACCCTTGCAAGTTTTGATGATCTTCATGAAACGCATAGAGAAAACAGAAAACAGCGCAAAAATGAACTTCAATCTATTACAGTTGAGGAAGAGTAGCTAACAAAGCCAGCTTCTGGTAACAGGGAATGATTTACTCCTTCTGCCGTTTCTTAATTAATTCTTCACCTTTAGTCAATAACGTTTCGCGAGCACTGAAATCCTGAATAAAAATGCCATTAATTTTACCGGAATGCAACTGTCACAGAGGGCAAATGTCACAGGCTGTTTAAGAACCGGTGGAACGTGATGGTCTTAAAATTTGATTCTTTTCACGTGGCCAAGAGGAAAAAGTCGTTACGTTAATTGTATTATAACATCGAATATGTATTTCCTACATTGCAGCATTCTGCACGCCTCAATTTCCTCTTCCTCTTCGGCAGCAGTAGTAGTACTAAGTACAGTGACGTCACTCGCTGAACTGTTGTTCAGTGCGAGCGTGTACAGCAGTGTGGGCTGACATCACCCCGGCACTGCTTGTCCTCCCCTCGTTTTATTAATATGTCCTTGTAGGTATTTATCTCCTACGGCTTATCACTTATGTAAAAGTGATTCAGAGTAAAGAGAACTATTCCCTGAAAATTCGCGATATACATCTATATCATTTGTCACGAAAATATTGTCACCCGAACGTCGGAACTCTGATAGAACCGGCCGGCAGTAGGGCCAGACGGGAAGCATTCAGACCACGCCTACCCATTTATCACGTGTCACTAACTGAGGGGGATGCTTAGAAGAGCTGCACGAGCCCTGTACCGTCTCTTTCCCCTCCCACCAGATGTCTGGAAATATCGGGATAATTGTGAGCGCCGTGAACCTTCCAGAAACGGCGATCTTCCTATAAAAAGGGGCTGCAGTTGGCGAGTGAGTTCAGTTGAGTTCTTGGCGAGCAGCGTGAGGAGCGCCGAGTGAGTTAACGGAGCGGAAGACTGTGAACGTGCATCAGAGGAGTTGTACGTAATTGGAGTGTAGAGTGGACCTGTGACAGATGAACTGACGAATTGTAATTGTGTGCATTACGTAATTATGTGTAATTGGCAAGTGTTCCAACTGTAATTCGGTGGAAATAAAGAACATTTTGAGTTTGTGCAATTGGATTTTTAATTTCACGAACCCACAAAGTCACAATATATTAAGGCAAGGCCACACTGAAAATTCCAGTTTCTATAATAATAAACCTCTCATTATGAAAATTTAGCCACATAATTAGAGTATCATTTTAAACTAGCATGCAAATTTTCATGTTGCTACACCAAATAGTTCGTTAATTATTAATTATTTTCTGTGAAAATACTTACTATATAAAATGTTCTAAGCATCAGAAAATTTGAGCTTTTAAGTTTAATTTTTGTTTTCGGCTAGTACAAAGCAACTTTGAAAGACCCACATTGTTATTTTTTTTTAATATTCTTGTAGCATTTGTCCCAAAATATTTTCCATGTGTTAGCTCTCAAAATTTTGGAAATAATAATTTTTTTATTCCATAACACCATATAATTTTCAAAACATGAACATTAACAACAAAGGGAATGTGAAGTTTCTTATTTACTTAATTATGGTTCTACCCTGTAAGTTTCACCTAGATACATGAAAAACTTTGACGCGTGAGGCGTTTTGTATACTGAAGTGTTAGAAGAAAGTTTCTCAGGAAATTAATTTGAAAATAATGATTGTTACTTTCAACGATTGTTAAAGGTCTCTTTAAATTGTCACGTGATGGCCTACAATAGTGCAAATGATAAAAAGTAGCATGCCACATGATTTTCAACATTTTCGGCGCATTTTCAGTGTAGCTTTGCCACATTGCAGCATTCTGCACGTCTCAATTTCCTCTTCCTTTTTCTGCAGCAGTAGTACTAAGTACAGTGACGTCTTTCGCTGAACTGTTGTTCAGTGCGAGCGTGTACAGCGGTGTGGGCTGACGCCACCTCGGTACTGCTTGTCCTCCCCTAGTTTTATTAATATTTCCTTGCAGGGATCTCCTACGGTTTATCACTTATGTAAAAGTGATTCAGAGTAAAGAGAACTATTCCCTGAAAATTCACGATATATATTTCATTTGTCATGAAAATATATTAAAGAATGAAATAGGCTACTGTATCCCTATGAAAGTGTAAGGCTTCCTGCAATAGGAAAAGCTCTTAGCTTTTTGCCCTCGTGTTCAGCTGAGTTGTGCCCTACATGTGAATATACGGTAAATTAATCAAACCTCTTAAAATCCAAATATTCCAAAACCTTTCCCTGTAAAGGTAATTTGGGACTGGGAGGTTTTTTTTTTTTTGACATTTTCGTGTCGATCCTTAGAAAACTATATATTTAAATACCAAGTTTGATGCTTAGCAGTCTTTTATTTTTTAGTTATGCTCTTCACAGGTAGGCAAAGAGATTCGTACGCGAAGACACACACATTTTCTTTAAAAAGAACTTCTTTGTTCTGATGAAATCTCGGCATTGAATGCTTAGATGGAATGCAATACCTTCTCTGCGCAGTAAAAGCGGTTCTAATGTCAATGTCAAATAAAAGCAAATTGGCAGATCTAAGCAACTTGAAACAATTGTTTTTGTTTGGTCCGAATTTAATTATTGTTTGTAGATTTTGTGATGATTTTTATAGTATTTTATAGTGTCATTAATGATTTGGATATGTTTGTATTCTGCAAGTGGAAGTATACAATCAGCGAGTGAAAGATAAACAAAATACTTATCAGGCTGTGGATATTAAATGTGTGTGGAAACGAACGGCGTTTAAGGAAACGTAAATCACTAATCCTCAGAAAGATAGACGCTTATGGAAAAGAAGTTTGACAGTCACGGGAGTGGATGTGTAGGAAAGTCGATTAGAAAAAAAGATTTTGTGTGTAATAGTATATAACAGGTGTTGTTAAAGTAAATTAATATCTACATAAAACAAATTGATTTATTATTTTAATAAACTGATCCTTATAGAACGCATCAATCTGAGACTACGATTTTAAGATGAGAATTTCAAGCACCGACTAGGTCTAAGCTGCAGCAGACTTCGAATGGCTACAAATTAATTACATGTACATTTTCTACATTGCTCTATAAAAAAATCAAAATTAATAAGTCAAATTAAAATTACAAAATTAATTCATTGCAGATTTTCGACGCATAACATTTCAACACACAGCTTAGAAAAAAAATTATTACAAAATGGCTTCCCAGGAAATTTTATTCCAAACTGAATAAATATTAGGCCACAACCAATTAAGAGATGCATTCATTCCCAAAATTGGTATTATCCAGTCACGTTGCATATCTATATGTATTCAGTTCCGGCTTCGAGTTACTTCCGGTACGATTTGCACGGCATACATACCAGCCTCTATGTAAGATTCTATTAATAACGCTAAACTTTTAAAAGAGGCTTAGAGCAGTCCCAAAAGCTTTTACATAAAGCGAGGGTTCAAAGTGGAAGCAGGAATTTGCCTTGTTTGTTTTTCTGCTTCTAGGGGTTTTCCGCTTTTCAGTGGTTACTCTTTCTTCCCGCTATCCATTCTTCACGATTCTGCTTTCTTCCTCTTCTAAATTACGAATTATCATCATTTTAACTACACACTTCTACCATTTGATCTCGGTCTTCCACGTTTCCTCCCTGATGGTGACATTCCAAATTAACCGTAGGCCATCTTTCTTCCGCCATTCTTGGACGTGGTCATACACTAGAAATCTCTGCTTTCAATTCTTACTCTGTTTATCCATCCCCATTGCCTTACTTCTTCACTCCTTTTGCTCTCCGAGAGCAAAATAATTGTTTTCACATATATACACCTTACACATAAACACCCATGCCCAAGACGAGACTCGAACCCACGAACTCTATGTGGCGGAACTCCAGAGACATACATTCTTTGAAGAAGAAAAAACCAGCTACCAGAAATAATGTTCGATTCCGAAAACATCAGAAACATTCACTGACGCTGCGTTCACAACATTCTCTTTGGATAGATACAGTCAGACAGAAAAGTTCAATGATTTGAATCCGGCTGTGGCATTGAAATTTTCAGTCTTACTCTACATTTGCATACTTTGACCTACACACGGCTAGCGTGAAAGAATAATTAATTTTTCCAATATGTGCTTTGATACCACTCTGGCTTCATTTCAAAGTAAGCGATAGCTGGGAAATGCCTTGCGGAATTTTTGTAATAATATAATATGATATAATGTAATGTAACATATATTTCATTTTCTTTTTTAACCGTGTTTTTATTATTCCTGTTTACTTTCTTAGCTGTTTGCTCTAGTTTCACACATATTTACTATACACATAAACACCCATGTCCATGCGGGAGTCGAACACGCGACCCTCTACGCTGCGGAATGCTAAGAGACATACGCTCTAGCGACCATGGCTACGAGGGCCAGCTGGCTTGGCCGTATATATAGTAGCCGAGCGGTAAAACTCATGTGTCTCGTGAGTGTACCGACAAGAGTTGGAATTCTTGATGTACATTTGTAATTGCTTCTTTAATAGCAGCCTTGGGTTTTTCTTCTAATTAATTTTGAAATCTACGTCCTCCAACGTTAAGACATATTGGACGATGAATGACACGGGTGAAATGATGTTCATATGAGTCCGGGGTCCATGGAGCTTAGTTACCTGGTATTCGTCTATCAGGATAAGGAAAAACTCCGGAAAAACCTTATCCAAGTAGCTCACCCTAACCGAGATTCGAACTCGGTACCTCTTGAACGTGAGACAGACACGCTACCATCTACGCTACCCAGGCGGGGAGCGGGTTTTTCTTGCAGAAGATAAATAATAGATAATATTTTAAACACATTCATTCATAAAAATGCCAATAACATATACTTGTCGTTTTCAAAGTAAATGCAATGTTATTAGACAAATGCCTTAATACTGGTTGTGTAAACACTCATTTGTTATGAATGTTGCTGGCATATAATGCGAAGTATCCTCTCGAAAAAATTTCACTAGGCATTTGTTTTCATCCATACCCCGTAGAATGAGGACCGTAATAGAGGCAGAGAGTTTACACGCCCGATACTAAGTTAAATTCCATTTTTATTTTATTTTACATATAAGAATAAAACATTTATTTCAGTTAGTTTAAAAACAGAGTAGAGTGTTTCAGTTCTAATGTGTGAGAATGAATGCCATAAAATCAAGTAAACCTTAGCAATTGGAAGTTATATTACAATGTGCGTAATACACATTTCGTATTTCTACAATACAAAATCAAAATGATAGGCGGGATTCGAACCTACGTAGGTTCAGCTCTTTACGTACTTGTCTACAGCCAGTCGGCTATCAGTTCACGATTAATAACTGGCGCTCAATTACGAATCCATTATGATGCTCAAATTTTCGCACACATTATAGTGTGGAAAAAAGGACAGATTCCCTACGTGGATATGCAGGAAACATATGAAACAGTACACAATTATTATTATTATTATTATTATTATTATTATTATTATTATTATTATTATTATTATTATTATTATTATTATTATTATTATTATTATTATTATTATTATTATTATTATTATTATTATTATTATTATTATTATTATTATTATTATTATCATTATTATTATTATCATGATTATCATGATTATCATGATTATCATGATTATCATGATTATTATTATTATTATTATTATTATTATTATTATTATTATTATTATTATTATTATTATTATTATTATTATTATTATTATTATTATTATTATTATTATTATTATTATTATTATTATTATTATTATTATTATTATTATTATTATTATTATTATTATTATTATTATTATTATTATTATTATTATTATTATTATTATTATTATTATTATTATTATTATTATTATTATTATTATTATTATTATTATTATTATTATTATTATTATTATTATTATTATTATTATTATTATTATTATTATTATTATTATTATTATTATTATTATTATTATTATTATTATTATTATTATTATTATTATTATTATTATTATTATTATTATTATTATTATTATTATTATTATTATTATTATTATTATTATTATTATTATTATTATTATTATTATTATTATTATTATTATTATTATTATTATTATTATTATTATTATTATTATTATTATTATTATTATTATTATTATTATTATTATTATTATTATTATTATTATTATTATTATTATTATTATTATTATTATTATTATTATTATTATTATTATTATTATTATTATTATTATTATTATTATTATTATTATTATTATTATTATTATTATTATTATTATTATTATTATTATTATTATTATTATTATTATTATTATTATTATTATTATTATTATTATTATTATTATTATTATTATTATTATTATTATTATTATTATTATTATTATTATTATTATTATTATTATTATTATTATTATTATTATTATTATTATTATTATTATTATCATCATCATCATCATCATCATCATCATCATCATCATCATCATCATCATCGTCATCATTATTATTATGAGATGATTCAGTAGGACGAAGCTTAAGATACGCGTTCTGTGACGCCATTGTAAATCAGCAGTGGAAACGACGTGGACTTGAAAAAATATACGCTTCCAGAGTCTTTTTTTTTTTTAATTTGGCCAAGGATGTATGTATACTCGAAGCGACCACGGCTATGAGACTTAGACTCCATCCATCTCCACTGCCTGTATCTTACTTTTCTGGCAGTTTATGACTAACTCTCTGCTCCACACGAATAACAGTTTCCACTATCGTTGTAACATTTTGTATTTTTTCAGATATAATCTGCTCCATAAAACCGCATTTAACATTTTATAGCTTCTCCTGCCTGCCGCATTCTATAGCTGTTTTTGAAACTACGAGATTCAGTAAAATGGAACCCAAGTATTTAAATTGTTTTACAGGTTTAATGTTCCCATTTGGTAGGGTAACACCTTAGCCTTCGCCATCCACTACTAAATATTTTGTTTCTTCCATGTTTACCTTCAGCCCTCTTCCATCGAATGCCTCCAGTAGGTTTCTAACCATATATTTAACATCTTATCGGCGTTTGGACTATTAATATTTGGTCGACCACCAACAAAAGAAATATTACAGTTTCCTAGACAATCCCGCACTTTCACATGATTAATTCCACTTTTCCAATATTTGTTGTATACGCATCTTAAACAGGAAACGGGACATACAACTTTGTCTGAAGCCTTTAGGAGTCTGAAAAGGCTAAGAAAATTTCTTTCCTATTTTCGTATGGAGAAAGCAGGAACATATTTGGAAAAAGAAATAAAGTTAAATGGTTAAAGGTAATGTGAAAAAAGTGGAGAATATACGGAAAAAAGAGTAAAGAAATGTAAAGAACAGTAAATACAATACACTTTCCCATTATATATATATATATATATATATATATATATATATATATATATATATATACAACAGAATGTTAAATCAAAGCGGAGCTATTATAAATAAGCAACTCCACGACGGAGTAATAAACTGTGTCAGTTTGTATGTATGTAAAGTTTAGAGAAGATGAATTATTCCTCATTCATTCCTATATTCACCACAGGCTGCCACTCATTTTATTATCTGTTAATAATTTATGTTCATGAAAACAAAGCTCCCATTTCTTCCATTGTAATCCATAGTCTGTCACTGAATCCTATGCCTTTTCCAAATCCACAAATATGAAATGAATTTTCTGGCTTTTTGCATGAAATTTCTTACTTAATGCTTAAGGTTAAAAATATGACCCAAATATGAATTCCCTACAGTAAAACTAGCTTGATCCCCAGATATTTTTCCTTTAATTGCTTGCTCCTATTTATTTTTTAGAATAAAAGTAAATATTTTAGTTCATTTGTATTATACTAAATTAAAGTAATTTAAAGGGCACTGAAATTGAAAACCGTAATAGCTGAGGGAATAACGAACGCTTCTTCAGTCTTTATTTACTATTTTGTACTTGTGTTTGGATATATCGGCATAAAATATTTTATAAACTTTAACAAATAACCTAACGTAGTAAAAAGAATCAATCTTGGGTTTCTCCCTATTACGTAAATAAAAATTACCGCACAACCAGTTACCCTTGGCTTTAACCCTTCGATTAGACTGATAAATAATTAAAGCCTAAATAAATTGAAACAAAAGATATTTGTTTAAAGGAACGAGACTTGAACCATGGATGGTCCAGTGTAATACAGGTTATGGAATGTTAATGCCCTTGATCACAAACTACCTTAACTGAAGCTTTCTATAACGTCACATTTCTGCGTCATCCTCCTTTCAGTTCTTCATCTACTTGTTGCTACTAGTCTTTGTTTCAAACAACTTTGCCCCGCTGACATGTATCCCTCAGCATGCTACTGTCTTCCTCTTTACCCTAATTCGCTAATGCTTTCGGCGCCGTGGTGGTGCAATGTACGACAAATCCAATTCAAAGCAAGGTCAGCGATAAAAGTCATATAAACAAATATGTCACAGATAAACGCATCTGCTATCGTCAGTCATTCCGAGAGGCAGGTTTCAAGCAAAGGATCCTCCTCTTTATTTCATTTAAGAACTAACATGCATTCCAGATAAATTAACTCCGTTGCGCAATATATTAAATTCATACGGTTATGAAAATATAAATCTGAGAGTTATCTTCGTACATTAAGATACATCATCATGTTAAATAACGAACTCACTTTTACCGCACTACAGTCTATACCACCACGGCAGCCAACGAGGGGTTATTATACTTATACGGTGCACGGTTTTAGAAGGCATATGAGCTGAAACAAGGTATGCAACGAGGGCTGCCCTGTTGCCATCTGATGCGGCAGAGAGCGGAAGTTACGGAGATGGAACTAGGAAAACATTTGTCGTCTGACAAATTGCCACAACGTAAACTTAGTCAAAAAAAGGATAATTATTATAACATTATAAACTGTAACATTCAATATTATCATGCTTATTTACTGAAATTAACGTCTTTGGATTTCTGAAAACGATTTATTGCAGAGAAATTGCTACCTTAAATAAAATATAAAAGGTTCACCAATTTCTTTGCTGGAAGTTTTCTCTATTTCACAATACGTGACACAGTATGCACACTCACATTGCATGTTCTGGTCGTTAGTTCATGGCTTTATGAAAAATTGATCCGGTAGCGTACTTCCTCAGACGACAATTCCTTAAAGAAACCGCACATTTTAAAAATAATATTTCTGGCCTGGGAGCGGAGGTACTTTAACTTTGCCCTTAGTACCTGTGCCACTGGTACCAGACTTTGAAGGTGACATTGTCAACAGTTCACAAAAGACAGCGTAAATATGTGAATTTTCAGCTTATTGTCACAGTTACACAAAGCACCTCACACTCAAATTTGCGTTACGCACTGGTCTTGAACCGAACTCCAAAGTATACGCGTACCCGTGCTCAGTTAATTTATGAGTAAATATATGCATTTCCTAACGACACTTGGTAATGTCTTATTCAATACTGCGTAATGAAAAGCAATAACACAAAGGCAAGATTAGAAGTTGAAGCATATCATAAACACGGGAGTCACATGTTTACTCTCGAAGCGATAATTCGAGAACTATACGTCATAGAAAAATAGCCTTTGTACAGCCTGCCTCAAAACTTCTTGCCCCATATAACAAAACATATTACATTTTCGAATTTCCAGTAGTAATTTTTAGTGCATGGAAAAGAGAAATCACTGTTGCTCATGCTTGTGCTGTGCGTTACGAACTATGCAACGCTGCACGCCTATGATAGGACAATCGCTCTAGGCGAGCCCTCCCTAGCTCCGCCTCAAATGTCTGCTAACACCGTGCGCCTTGTAGGTTATGTGAGCGTAAAGAGATACGGGGCAAGCTTACCTGAAACAAATCTTAGATGTGGGACTGGCCCCGTAGCTCAGTCGGTAGAGCACCTGCCTACCGTGCTAGGGGTCCCGGGTTCGATTCCGGGCGGTGAGGGTGGGGATTTTCTCCGACTTCCCCAGAGTCTGGAAGTGTGAATGTGTGCGTGATGTAATGATAAAAAAACCAAAGTATGTTCCAAAGGAGAACGGCCGCCGATATCACCATAGTAGTTAAAGGCGGGGTATAAATGGAACAAGCAAAAAAAAAAAAAAAAAATCTTATATGTGAAACACCTTTTTCACAAGAGGGGTGGGCTGTGCTTTCAGGCAAGACTAATATTGGTGGGTTGCATAGATACCAAAACCTAGGGTGGCTGATTCATCTTATTTTATACGTATGTCAGAATCTCAAATGTGCTACTATTAGTTTGGGAAGAATTATTGAAAATCTTCACTTTTCATACATAAAGCGGAACCTGACGTTATGAAAGATGGCATTCATCCAATTTTTGTTTTTCAGTTATGCTATTCACATCTAGATTCATTATTTGTCTCTCTCTCTCTCTCTCTCTCTCTCTCTCTCTCTCTCTCTCTCTCTCTCTCTCTTTTCCTCTCCCTATACCGAAAATATTTCGGGAAATGCTTCCCCTCCCCCTTCAGATTCAGTAGATCTCAGAGTTCGATTTTCATTAAAATAAAAATAACGAATTTGTGTGTCGAATGCATATTTCTTCCATCACTAATACTGTAAAAAAGTATAGGTTTAAAAATAGTACAAAATGAGAAATTACTGTCAGGTTCTTCGGAACACACGAGGTGGGAATTTCCATATAGCCACGCTACAGTTTGTATCATTACTCACACTTAATGCCTGCCGACGTAATCATGAGAGATACAACTAAACACATTGCAGGTGAAACACAGCAAGAGCTTCCAGAATTTGCAATCATAGTTAAGCTAACGTTAATATTTGGTGAGTTATAGTTCATATTTTGGTAATAACTCTAGACGCCTGTCGCAGTTTATAGCATCATAATAGCGAAGGATGATGGTGTGCATTAACAAGTAGAGAATATGAACTCAATGTTGTAGAATATTAGATAGATGTTAATAAGTCTTAAGCTTCCATCAGCACAGAAATATCTCTTAAAGTAGTAAACGACAATGATGTATATACCTGTCGCAGCATATAATGCATAAAGCACTTCACGCTCTTATTTCCCCTGTTACATTGTGAAAATATGTCATCTCAAATTATCGTGTATTAGTTAATTGTTTGAATTATAAATATGATTAATATTAAATATACTGGGGATCTTCTTTGTGTTATTTTGTGGTGGAAACCAACTTAAATGTTTTGGAAACGTAGAGTCAGAATGAAAAATTCAATGCCATAGCCGGGATTTGAACCACGGATCTTCTGGTTTCCGTCCAGCAGCTCTACCATTGAGCTACTATGGCCAACGTGCCGATATGACATTAAATTCTCCAACTGACTCGTATTTTCCCGGTAAACCACGTTTCCACAATTTAGTCTACACACGGCCAGTGTGAAAGAGCAATTAATTTCCATTAATTGACCTAATAGTGTTTAACTATAAAGCCCGGGCCTTAAAGTACTTACATGTTGTAAGTCGCCATTAAGGTAGTTGTCTCATGTGTTTATGAGAACCCCGAAGTGATTTACCGGGAAAATACGAGTCAGTTGCAGAATTTAATGTCATATCGGTACGTTGGCCATAGTAGCTCAATGGTAGAGCGGCTGGACGGAAACCAGAAGATCCGTGGTTCAAATCACGGCTATGCCATTGAATTTTTCATTCTGACTCTACGTTTCCACAATTTAGCCTACACACGGCCAGTGTGAAAGAACAATTACTTTCCAACTTAAATGTTGTTTAAATTTAATCTATGTAAAATTTCGCTTGAAAGTAAGACCTTTTTGTTAATGCTAAGTTAAACTCTCGTAATACCATGTAATGCTACAGTACGTTTTCTTTTTCACTTTAAAAGGGAAGTTCTAGCTAGTTCATACTTTCAAAGCTATAAATATAACATTCGAAATTTAAAAAAAAAATAGTTTCAAACAACAATCTAAAATCCTAACGGCGTTAGGTACTGTAATAAATCCTATTAAGAAGATGTAGTTTTGATTCCGGTTGGTTTAACTCTTGAAGTTCAATAATTTATGAATGCTCATATCAAACTGAATCTGATTAATTTCATAGGAAATCATTAACAGTAATGTTTTGAAGTAATAATGACAATACTATTGACAATATTTCCAAGAACTGAAATGTAGTGAATGTGACCCAATATGTGCCAAAAGTTTTAAATATTTATGAGGCTCTCTATATCAATTTCAGCAAATTTTTAAATGTGTTTACTGTAGTACCTATTGCAATTCTGTATATGAAACACAGAATAAGCTGTAATGGCATAAAAGTTATTTTCTGCACAAAAATAAACAGAAAATGTGATGTTAATGCGTGCTTTGTACCTGAAACGGCATGATATTGTTCACTCGTAATCAATGCTTCAAAATTACAACACAAACAGTTGAAGGTGCACAATAGTAAGGCAAAATGCTCTAAACATGAGCTCACAATATTTATCTAGACATATTTTGCTTCTCTAGAGTCTGCCCTTTATGGAATGTACCTCATTTGGCAATAAAAATAATTATATATTCAAAAGTTACAGATACGCTTATGTTTTAACAATGTATAATTTGTGGGGTTAATATAGGAGCAATGTTTCAAACAAGAGTTCTTTCTGATATCAGTGTTTTGTTTTATTCTCAATTGTTGTTATATTTTGTAAATTTATTATGATTTTGTCTCTGTTTCATTTTAGTTTTTTTCTCTCTTTTAATTACATGTCCGTATAGCAATGTGCGCTGACTTACTATTATCTTAACACACACACAAACAGAGAGAGAGAGAGAGAGAGAGAGAGAGAGAGAGAGAGAGAGAGAGAGAGAGAGAGAGAGAGAGAGAGAGAGAGAGAGACAGAGAAATACTCGGCCCCTCTGCCAACAGTTTGCCTCTTTGCTCAAACCTTCTATGAGCTATTTGCACAAATGTAAATCATTTTCGCTCACAGAGACCGAATCTCTTTGCTCAGATATTTAACTATTATTTAGGCGGCTTCGGTAGCGTGGTGGTAGCGAGTCTGCCTCACGTTCAAGAGGTCCCGAGTTCGAATCTCGGTCACGGTGAGTTACCTGGGTAAGGCTTTTCCAGGGTTTTCCCCTTATCCTGAAATACGAATGTCGGGTAGCTCTAAGCTCTATGCACCCTGGGCTCATTTGAGCGTCATTTCACCCATTTCATTCATCGTCCGACATGACTTAACATTGAAGGACGTAAAAAAAACTGTTATTGTATTTTTGGAATAGTATGCCACTCCATAACTTACAGAGAACGTAATAAAAACAATGTCAAATAAAAGACTTCAATGGCCAATTCTCGTCGCAGTTACGACATACAAGCAACAAAAGAAATTATTTTCGTAGCAAATCAGTTTATCGCGTGCAGTGTGGCTAGTTGCACCGTTCTGCTAGAATCACATGTTCCAGATCTATACCTTCTAAGGCCATAAAGGCCTCTTTATCATATTCGCCATTCACCGTAGCTTTGGTTTCTTATTTTCAAAAACGTAGGACACAAACCACTAGCCACAATCTGCTCTAACACAGTAGCTCCAGTTATAGGAAAAATGTACTTTTGAGAATTTTTGTTTCGAAGGTTGGATTTTTGAATACGTGGGATGAAAAAAAATTGAATTTAATACATTTACGTGATTATGCGTGCCTATGTGTGTTAACAACAAAACTCAAAAACAATAAGTTGGTTAAAGTCCAATTTTTTCATTTAAATTCAACATCTGTTAATAGTGAAATACGGAGATTTTCATGAAAATCTCTCACCGGAAACTGCCCGTTACATGGATTATTTTTCAAAAATTATGATTTCTGTTTTAAATGGCTCTAACAATTTTGATTAAGCTACCATATGTTCAGGATATTTTCATGAGAAATGAAATGTGCACTTGAATTTTCCGAGAATAGTCTTTGAAGCACTCTTCATTTATATGCATAATTTGTAAACTGTAAAAGATAAGAAAGATTTAATTCATGCAAAGAAAACTGAATTTAAATGCTATCAAACAGTGACATACTCAAGATATTTATAAAGCTGGCCATGGAAGCCTGAGAGAAGATAACAGTGCAGTCCATGTGCAGTATACCTATGGAAAAACGCACGCCTCGGACCATTACTGATAACCAGGCATTAGATCCCGTACATCTTTAAAGGGATATGAGGTTCACGAGTCTCGCAGAATATCACTACTGACGTCAGTCCCGGGGACAACACGCAGGGATAGTCCAGTTCGCAACGCGTAGCTTTAGTTTCATTACAACTACTGTTCGACACGAAGGTAGACTGCTTTCCAGGGTGTTGTGCAAGGTGTTCGACATATTGTGTTAATAGTATTACTTTCACAACAATTATTGGACAATCTCCATTTTATAAGTCAAAAGTTTTGGGTATTATCAATAGCCATTAAACAGCTTGAAGAATGTAATTTCGAGCTGTCTAAAAGCAGTCGAGGAGATGTCTGCAAAAATTAACAAATATACAGAATGCATCACCTAAGAAACAAGCAAAAATAAATTGTACGGTATTATACACAAAAATGATGGATTTTAAGAGCCGCGTAGATAATATAATAAATTAACTAAGTCTCGGACAAACACATGAAAATGATTTGTACAACTCAAAGTTAAACAATAAGTTACACGAACTTTCTTCCAATATTTTATATTGTTTCACTGAGAGGCGCAGAAAATTCACATTCGACAATTTACGAATGTATATGGTTGTTCACTGTAATTCCCGCATCGAAAGCAATGAGGAGGATGGCATGTTGAAATTTAGCTTACACTTTGTATCCGTACCGGACTGTACACACACAGTGCTTCGGTATACTTATTGACACGGACGTTTGTTGATGTCTCGCTTGGCCTTGTATAGTATCTGTACATGTACGCGATCCAATGTCTGCTGATAACCAAGTATTTCAAAACTGTATGACAAAAGACTGTAAGATGCAAACCAATGGTAATGAATATCCCTGAAATGTTTAGTAAATTGTTTCTAGATAATTTTTTTATTTTAAAATCTATAACTTTCTTATGCAAAGTATTTGCATCTGCCTGGAATCCCCTGCTTTGGGGGGGTTGGGTGCGGACTCAGGTCTCCGAACCGGCCTCGTGACTGTTTCGGTTTCCCAATATGTGGGATGACGATTGACCTTGACCGCCGTTTCTTTACTAGTTTCTATCTAGTAAAGTGTAGGGACGCCCTCCTCTGTACTGCAGTAACTCCTTGGGGTCGGCAGCCCTCTGTCTCCCCTCACCTAATTCTCCCTCCCGGGACATAGGTGCAAAAGACCAGTCTGGTCGAGGTGCCGAATCCCCTCCGAAAAATCCAATCTAATCCATAGTGAGTCATCTTTTCGATTAAAGAATTTTGTAGCAAATTACAGCGATTTTTTGATTTTGCACAATATAGGTAACAGCAGGACATTTTATTTCTAGTAGTGCCAACTGTACAGAAACTAATATATGTGATGGATTGGCCCGTAAGTCCTAGTGTTGTTTCCTTAACTGAAAGTTTTACATGCAAAATAAAATGCTTTGGCAGTGCAGTTTCTATTATTCGATAGAGAATTATGTACTCGACAAAAGTGTGTTTAGTTTTTGTATGCTTAGGTATACAATGCTTGTTCTTTTCCGTCGACGGAAAAACCAGTCAAAAATGCTTTTTGGCAAAGGAAACAAACGAAAAAGTGCATTCATTTTCTTTTTAACGTTTCAATAAGGTGGAAGATCCCTTTACAGTTATATCCAGTGATTCATTTGTAGTTATAACATTTAATAAATATCCTGATGGTGGGAAAGATGCACACTCCTGAAACGTCGATTTCTAATCGTCTTTTCACCTGGATTGCTTCCCGAGAATAACTTGAGCATATTCGTCGCCAGGAAAGCTCCAGGTCTTATTTTAATATCATAAACTGATTATCCTCAAAAATTTAAAAATAAATACGATAAGAATAAGATTTAGAAATGGTTGATGTATGTCAGAATCTCTTTAGAAACTTGTTATTTTAGTCACTTATGTCACTTATAGCTTCTCCTGTTTCCGAGGTCAGTTTCTTTATTCAAAATGCATATTTACAATTTGTTTTCATAAATAAATATGTGCTATATTACTGTTTGAAGAATAAGTTTTATTTAAATAATATATTATATTTTAGTGGTATACTTTTAACAATTATCAAAACTCGTGATTTTTATTTTCCCAATACAAAATGCTTGTGGCATTGGTTATGAGAAATATTATTTTTCTTGGACGTTTACTTATTTCTAGCTCTGACTGGACTAAGGAGTTCCATGTGAATGTTCGTAGAGAGCAATAGAGACATTTTACTCTCATTAATACGCGTTGGCGATGCAGTGCAACTTTTCTCTCCGTAAATTCCAATTGAAGTTTGTTCTCCATCGTTTTTTTCCCCTCGGCCAAGCATCCACATCTGGCGCATCATGAAGCTCCACTAACGAGAATTCGGTGAATGGCTTGTCAAAGCCACAGGGCTAGAAATGCTTGAAACACGCCTGAATTAATGACGAAATCAGACTTGGTTTTGCTGCCAGACATGATCAACGGCTGTTTCCTAAAACGAAGAAGACCACAGTGACTATAAATAAAACTGTGTCATAATAGTCTCAGAGAAATTTCCTAAAGTATTTTCATCAGTTGTTATTGACGCCTACAATTGCAAACTTTGATGTACATGCACATTTTTGCAATACTCTTGAAGGACGGTCTCCATCACGTATCTAATTTTATATCCCCTGCACAAAGAAACTCTCTTAATATTAATTCCTTAAATGCTACACAATCTATCCATTCACCGGCAAACGTAATCTCTAACACTTTAATAATAATTGTTATTATTCAGCAGTTTTTCTCCTAAGGTTAAATGTAGTCTTCCTTCCAAAAAGCTTTCCCCTGTTCCGTATTTCAACTAATTGATCTTAACGTTGTCCACATTCTGTATATTTCTCGACCCTTTTCTCCCATTCATATCTCTTCTAGAGTGTTTCCTAGCTTGCAGTTTCGTCTCACCCAATTTTGTTTCCTCTATTTGATCACTTTCAACATTGTTTTTTTTTTTTTTATTTTCGCTTCTATTTTTGAAACATACTTACCTTTTATTTTCTCTCTCGGCTTCGCACGCTTCTTTCTTCTCCATATCCACATTTCAAATTTGTTCAATTCCTTTTCTTTTCGTCATACAGTTCAAGTAGCTGCACTATAGCCATGTACTCCAAACAAATCCGCCGCTAATTACTTACCTAGTTCTTTGTCCAAAGTTCTAAAACGAATGCTTATTTTCCTATTTAAATATATATATTTGTTATTGCTAACCTCAGTTTGACTTCTTTGCAACTCATGTTAGCACTTATAAGTGATTTCTGAGTATCTAAAGTTATATATTAATTGTATAAGCCAATTTCTCTACGCTTCTCCTCAAAATACAATTGTCTGAATATCGTAACTTCGTATTACTGATTAATTAAATGCAATTAATGTGTAGTGTTTAACGCCCGCTTTTACTATATACGGCACCGCAGGCAATAACACTGATGATACATGAGATGAAGATGGAGCAACGGTGGAATGAGATGGCGGGGAAACCGGAGATCCCGGAGAAAAATCGCCCCAGCGCCGTGTTGTCCAATCATTAATTAGTTTATCCCTATTGGTATATTTCTCTTCTGTTACAGTGCCTTATCATCAGAAAATCTTCATTATTTATATTTTCTTCTTCCTATTACTATTCTTCCTTTCCCTGAAAATAATCATTCACTAAGTTTTTCTAATAATTTCAATAGGATGAATGCTAGGGAACATCACCTTTGTGAGCCTCTCCTTATTCTACCTCCGTTTGAAATATTTTCTTGTATTCTGGCAGTGATTACCTTCTTTGTGCAGAGATTACACAATACTCTCTCGTTGCAGTCCACACCACTTACCTTCAGTACTTTTAAATTTATTCCTCTACTCCTGTATCAAATACCCTTTCCAGATACACAAAATTAAAGCAGACCATACCATGCATTTTAAATGTAATTTTTTCCATTCATTATATTTCGTGTTTCCATTCATCGAAGAGTGTGGGTGAATTGGAAATTGCACCGTCAAAAAGTCCTCGGAACAGTTGCTGTTAGTGAAAATTTTAAACGCTTTTGTGGATCAACGGGACGAGGAGAGACTCTCCTCAAGATGTGGCACCCCAGCTATTACGCAAACACAACTGAAGTTAAATCCTATCATGTGTCATTTCGAACAAAGATCATCCAATTTGATACCGAATGTTACTTTTTATCGGAATACTTTAACAGGCGATTTAGTTGTAAGCACTGAAGAAACACAATATACTTCAAAATAATCAAGTCATGAAAGCAATAGTACTGTAAAACAATTTCCCAACTAAAGAGCACCTGACTAAATAATAGATGCAAATACTTAAAGCATCCATTTATCCTAAAAAAATTAAGTTTCTATTAATTAATTAGAAACATATATTTCGTTTCTGGTGAGATGTATTTCGTATGGCCGAGCCGTACGCCAGGTAGAATTTTCGATATGAGAAATATCACCTTTTAGCTACAATATATGTTCTTCCATGGTGTATTAAAATTATATTATTCTAATTAATTAAAGGAACCTATTTGAAGATGTAACCCTTTCATTTATGTTAATACCATTGTGTATTTTTAATGACTCGATAGGCGACTGCCGGGTCTGATTCGTAGCATGTTCGGGTAGCTCTGCAGTTATGCACCTATGGGAGTAACGTCATTTGCAATTCATAACGTTATCATCTGAAGCTGATTTTTGATTGCGTTTCCTATACATGTAGATAGTTATCATGATGTATATTAAACAAGATCGTGTGTTGACTGTGTTAAGTTTTACTCTAACGGAAGTCCAGTTAAAAAGAAATATGGGCCAACCGAGGAAATTTAAACGAAACAGCAGCCACTCAAAGAAGTCAAAGCAATTCGTTGTGTTGCACTGCAGCGTGCTTTTAATATAATACTTAACTGATTCCCCAAATCTAATTCCATGTGATTAGCTGTGGAGACTTACTTCTTAATAGTAAAAGTTTACACAATGGCTCTCCATACGGTCGACAGTTAGAGCATAACATTCGGAGAGCATTTTGCAAAATTTCGACTGGAGAAGTTAATCCACCTTTTATATGGTACTTCATAATCAAGCTAAGACTAACATTATTCATTTATTGTATTGTTAGCATAATCTAGGACACAATTATGGGTGGGGTTGTGGATACACAGTATTTTTTTTTTTTTTAATTTACGTCCTCCAACGTTAAGTCATATCGGATGATGAATGGAATGGGTGAAATGATGCTCAAATAAGCCCAGGGTCTATAGAGCTTAGAGTTACCCGAAATTCGTCTAACAGTGTTCCGCCGCGTAGAGGGTCGCTGGTTCGAGTTCCGCCTTGGGCATGGGTGTTTATGTGTACAGTGAATATTTGTGAAACTAGGAAAAAAAATAATAAAATAAACGGAAATAATGAAAAATCGGTTTAATAAGGAAAAAAAGAAAGAAAAATAGATATATATTTTTAGTTAAAAAAAAACAGCGCCCTTGAAGCAGCGGACTGCCAGATGCGACATTCAGGAAAAATCGTGTAATTAGCTGTGTCGTGCTACCTTATTTGCCAAAAAATTAAGTATATTGAGAAACTTTTGTTAATTAGATTTAAAATGTAAATGAAAGCATCTAACGCAAGTTTCTCCTTTATGTATTTCAAAATTGTAAATACTCAGTTTCGACTAAGTATGCCCCAAATGTTTTTCTTTTATTTTATGTTTATATTACTGGGAAGGCATTCCCAGTTGTAATCTCATGCATTTTAATTACATGATCTTGTGTGTGTGTGTGTGTGTGTGTGTGTGTGTGTGTGTGTGTGTGTGTGTGTGTGTGTGTGTGTGTGTGTGCAAGACTACTTATGCATAAAGTTACGTTTTGCGAGTTATATTTAGATTGGAAATGCAATTAAACTTAAACATAAATGTAATGAAATGTCCTTCTCACAAACTGCTACTTGTAAACGTAGGAATACCAGTGTAAGAAGAGAATAGCGTTCGTTTTCTTGTCTCGCATCTGGCGAAAAATCTGGCGAAAAACTCTTAAAACATTGCTGTTTATGTATATATTTGGTATAGTATGAAAAACGTAGGTTTTATATTGAATAAAGTCGGTCAACTGTGGCTGATTGATGAACAAAGTGCTCTTCAGATATATGTTACAGAATCAGCCTTACAACTGTGCTGTCATACGCACATCCCCCAACTGAATTATCCAATTCCACCATTGGAGTGTGAAACGCAGCCCAGAATGCTTGCCGAGTTAGAATTATTGATTCTTACTATTCTTACTGTTCGTTCAACACACCAATAATTCATTGTAAACAAATCTTCCGAATTCGTTCTGGATATAGCCTGAAACCACGAAATCGTTTCGCATATTGAGTTTGTGCAATAATAAAACAAATCCCGAACAATACCGCGATCTATCAATGCAATACGATTTGTAGTGTTAGCAGAGCTGTTCTATTCTCGAATTTAAAATGTGCCACAGAAAACGAACACACGTTCACGGGAGTAATGTGTGAGCGTTTCTATAAATATTATTTTAAATAAAGCATGTTCATCTTCATGGTACTGTAGAGAGAGCAAGTTCTACAACATCAGATGTCTGTGAATGTTTCCAGGACTTCCGTGCGATTGTCATGCTTTTCCGGATCTCTTCCCTGTCACCACCCAAATACTTCAAAGTAGCAACTGAAACCAACAATGGGCCTGAAAATGTGTCGACTCTTTGTTACAATATTGTCATGTAATTTTTATTTTCAGTTGTTTTATTTTAATTTATTGTTGATTACTTGTGCTTTTATTCTGCAGCACTAATAAATAAAACACGTTAAAGCGGCACAATGTTACCTCCTGTTGTTTATTGAGTGTGACTGTCCAGTTTTCACTGCCACTTCACCAACGTGAAGTGTCACTTCACTTAGTCCTCCTTACCAGTTCACTAATGCGGTCTAGTTCAATTTTCCCTCGTGCACCTAGGAGAAATTCCTAAGGACGACATTTCATATAAGCTTACAAAACTTTACATCTTTAAATAACTTTTGATACATTTTCACACACAAGAAAGCATACATATGTCCACTGTGATATGAATTTTGAAAACACAGTTTAAATATCACATGTTATTTTAATGCATTATTCTTTAAAATGAAGCACACACACTACGGCCGCGCCGTGGCTCAGTGGTTAGACCGCTTGGCTCTCACCAAGAAGGCCCGGATTCGATCCCAGGCGACCACAAAGTTAGATTTGTGGTGGACAACATGGCGCTGGGGCGGCTTTTCTCCGCGATCTCCGGTTTCCCCCGCCGTATTATTCCACCGGTGCTCCATCTTCATCTCATGTATCATCAGTGTCATCGCCTGCGGTGCCGTATGTAGTAAAAGCGGGCGTTAATCACTACACATTTAATTTCATTTCACACACTATTACAAAATATGTCCTTCTTCAGAAGCAGTGAAGCATTGAGAAACAACGGTATTACACAGTGAAAAGAAAATCAGTAAACTCATCTAAAGAATGTCTGTTATCCTTATGCATTAACGTAATTGATTGAATCGTTTCCTTGTTGAGTGCATTAGCTGCGTTAACTTACGTTTAGAGGGAATGGTGTATTTTTTTAACGTCCTCCAACGTTGTTATATCGGACAATGAATTAAATGGATGTAATAATACCCAAATGTACCCAGGGTCCATAGAGCTTAGTGAGCCGACATTCATATATCAGGATATGGAGAAGAACCGGAACATAACTAATCCAGATAATTCACGCTGACCGTGATTCGAACTCGGCACCTCTTGAATGTGAGTTGGACACGCCACCACCACGTTCCTGAGGCGAGTGATGGTGCTGTATGTTGGTAAATAGTGGGTCTACTACCTTCTATTAGTTCAAGAAATGTATCCCGCCTATTCCCTCAAAAAAGCACATCATTTTTTAAATTTGTTCAATTTGTACCCCGCCTTTAAATCCAATGGCTATCAAAGGTGTTAACTCGTATTCGTGGGGTTTTAATAATTAGATTACGCACACATTTGCTTTCTCATTCATACTTCCAGACTCTGGGGAAGTTGGTGAATCATCTTGGTTGGAGAAAAATCCCCACACCCAGCCGTGAATCGAACCCGGGACCCCTCGCACGACAGGCAGGTTCTCTACCGACTGAGCTACAAGGACATTTTAGATTCTTTTTTTCTTGATGTTAATTCTGGTAACATTTTATTTATCAATGAGTGAGACTTTTAATTGTTGCAGAAGGGGGCATATTTTTCCGCTAGTTTGTGATGTATTAAATCATCACTCCAGTCGTGTAAGACATATATGACATTCTCAGTTATGCTCAATACAAACACGTTCCAAAGCCTAGGCGGTGAACAGTTGATCCGGAATGTAATAGAATCCTCCATTTCCATTATCTGTGCACAATTGTCCCTCAGCCAAATTCATTCTTAAAATAAAGTGCTTCCTTTGCTATAAACTGCAACAGCTTCAGGTTTTCATAGAATTCTGAAAATTAAATTAAGATGTTATGTTTACACGAATTGTGCTTGGATTAATGTGCTTATTAATGCTACTGACGGCACTCTGTTTACATTAACTTTCAGATGTAAACAGTGCACTGGTGTGAATGATACAACAAAATTTAATGCACTTGCTTGCTATTCAGATCACGTACAATAATAATCCCCACTCTCGCTATGTCTTTTAGTTTCTCCACTAGTTCCTCCTGCCTTTGCAATTAGGCCGAGTTCAAACAAGACTTGCTGAATAATCCTGCAACTGCAAAGATGGAACTGAAAGGGTTGGGAAAATGGTTGCAACGCAGAGTGAAATGACCTTAAGAGCAATGTCAAAAATGAAAACACTATAGCATGTTTTCAATCTATGTGCTACAGAAGCACTAATGTCTATCCGTATTTTGTTAAAACACCATCCAGGAGCGTTAATGAATAAAGTAAACTGATTTCTTAAAAAAATACATCATGTTACATGTCTATTTTTTTCTGTGAAAGAAATAATACAGGAGGCCAGCTTCGATCCCAGGCGACCGCAAAGTGAGATTTATGCTGGGACAGGTTTACACCGTGAATTCCGGTTTCCCCCGCCTTCATTTCACCAACTGCTCCATAATTATCTTTCCTATCATTCATTTCGCCCTCATTCGGTTATCGACTTCTCTCATTGACATGCCAGGCATCGGGCTGATCACCCATCCTGGGCTCTGTACCCCATCCAAATCTTCGGTACCTAGGCCGCGCCGTGGCTCAGTGGTTAGACCGCTTGGCTCTCACCGAGGCGGCCCGGTTTCGATCCCAGGCGACCGCAAAGTGAAATTTGTGATGGACAACACGGCGCTGGGGCGGGTTTTCTCCGGGATCTCCGGTTTCCCCTCCATCTCATTCCAGCAGTACTCCATCTTCATCTCATGTATCATCAATATCATCGCCTGCGGTGCCGTATGTAGTAAAAGCGGGCGTTAAACACTACACACATTTCTTCGGTACCTCAACCGACCTTAAGGAATAAAGGAACAAGAATCCCCTAACTCTGCGATAAGTAGTAATACTAGGGAAAGTTAAAGAAGAAGAAATAATTCACTCCTAAAAATACACACATTGATGTTGTAATTACTTATGGATAAGATTAATCATTTTAAAAAGAAACGATAGGGAGATTGATAAATAACTGCAAAATTAATGCCCGTAAGTTAAAATCAGGATATAACGTAATACACCTGAGTTAAGAGTTTTTCTATGAGAAAGAGTCATTATGGAGGAAATTTGGATGTTCAGGTATAGACAATTGATACAGGACCGTGAAGCGAAGAAAACCATTAGCTCAGGATGATCGTAGGATGTTCAGCTATCACAGACATTTCAGGGATTAGAGTAGACAAAACTTCCGAAAATTAAAAAGAGAACAAGTTTCTTATTATTTCAGCAAGTTATACACTAAGAGTAGTGTTTCATAGGCAAATAGAAAGCCTCAATATTAGTGAAATAAAGCAGGAACGTTTGTTGGGGTAGTGATATGTTGCCTGCACTCAGGTTGGTAAAACAATGACCTAGTGAAGTGGCTCGGACAATTATGCTTGAAACTCGCATCCAGGAGGTCCCAGGTTCCTTCCCCGGTAACTCAACAATCTAACCAAAGGTTTTTCGTGGTTTTCCTTGGTCACTAAGCGAATCCGGGTTGGTTACTTCCATTTCTGCGATTTCTGGTTTCTCCATTTTATTTCACCTTTAATTTAATCTCATCTTTCCAGATCAAAGATGTCGGTGAAGGAGAGAATATGGTGAATATGATGAAATTTACGGTAACTGCTGTTCTCTGTCCTGCGCCGCGGCGTAGTGGGCTAAGGCATCATGCTTTGGTTCTCAGCATCGTGAAGAAACTGAAGAGCTTACGATAGTTAAGCGGCCTTTTTCAAGAAAGCCAACTTTCCGGGTGGAGGTGCCGAGATGCTGACCACATCTCCTCCCCGTATCGGTTGGATGATCGCCCACCGCTACCTTGTGTATATGGCAGTGAGGTTGACCCCTATATGGGTTGTCTTGCCATGGGTTATATATACAGCAATGCTGTTCTCGACGTAAGGGTAGTGCAGTGGTGGCCCGTTTTCGCAGGGAGATTACGTCAAAACCCATGAGGCTGGCGACTGCTCAAAGACACCAAGGCAAATCTTCAGCACATGTTAGGTTAATTGCCCGTTAATTCTGCTCCCACATACTCACTGGGTACTCCCATTCCTCTCTCCCTCCCTCCCTCCCTTATTCTATAATCTTACATACATTACCCTGGCAATAGGTTCAGTGTGGAATCCGCTCCACTTTTTTATTCTACCTCTAGCTCTACCTCTACCCCAACCATTCTATAGCCCCATGATCCTGGAATCTAACAAAACTCCTTAGTTTAACGACAAAACAGAAATGGAGTAAGTTATATTTTATATATTTTGTGTTGGTAATTCAGGCTCTATTTGTTGGCATTTGTTAATGTAAAGCCAACAGGAATAACACGAAATTTAAAACACACATTTGCCGTTGCTAATAATTCGGATTCAGTTATAAGAGTATTACGTAAAAGGTACTGTACCAAATCTGAGGAGCTTTCAGATTTTCCAATCAAGTCTGTATAATTAAAGCGTTTTCAGTTAAAGAGCACAAATCAATAACAAACCTACTAATCGTCTTACTGTCATTAATCAGCTTGCGTATACGCAGTAGTTATCAAAGGGTGTGCCGCGACGCATTCGTACGCCATGAGATGCTTTAACAGTGGCAAATACCTGAGGGCGTGTACACCTGAAAATGGTTGTAATCATTAGAACGTGCGTAATACGGTTTATTGAAAGCCTATCATGCTCTTTTTATCTAAAAGAATTAAAAGTTTATATCTATTAATGTATGCATATACATTACTGGCTTTCAAGTATGCTGAATTATCTGAATTATTTAGTTATAATATCTCACAGATTTTATGTATCATTTGTCAGCTTTAATCAATTTTTTCAAAATCTATATACTTATTTTAAAATGTAGTGTAAGATTCATGTGGCTTTTTTCTACACAACGTTGTCTGTTTTATATCTCTTGAACAAGCTACTGCTACAGAGTGATTCTTCTATCTACTTCATGTTAGAGAGATAGCTCGGTGGTAAAGCGCAAAGCTCACATTCGAGAGTCCCGTGTTCGATCTCTGGTGACCACCCACTAAGACTTGGATTTTCCCTGATCGGCAAAGTGAATGCTGGAGGGATGTGTATTCTACCACGGCTCTCCTCTCTCTCATTTCTTCTTCCTCTTTCATGTTACAAAACGATTCCAGGGTCGTGTGTCGGCCGACGGCGGGCAGATGGCGCTGAAGCTTGCGATTTGGAATTTCTTTTTGGCTACATCAGAGGAAGACAGTTCGATCCTTCACTCTTGAGTCAAGCTTTCACTTTTTCTGCTGGAGGAGACCTCTGAGCCACTCTCTGGCGGTTTGGGCAGGTTGCCATCGAGCACCTTCCAGTCGGATGGTCAAGCCAGTAACTGTTAGGAACGTGAAACCCATCTTGGACCCATTTTCTACTTTCGAATCCTAAGTAGGTCTCGACTTTCAGAATGTAAACAGCCTAACTTGGTCCCGAGTTTCAAAATGTAAACAACCTAACTCAGTTCCACAGAAAATTAATAATGTGTACTTTCCATTCCCATTTTAAAATACTTAGAATTTTCAGTGGAAATGTGTTTCACCAGAACCAATTTTTAAACGTAAAATGAGATGTTACATAAAAACAATTTGCTGAACTAAATGTATGTAATACATTTTTAAAATTAACACAGGAAATGTTTGAGAAACAGTTTAAAAAACGTCAAAGTATGTAAACGGAAAAAACACATACACTTTCTGCAGTCACTCTAGGAGTACTTCTCTTCTGTATTATGTCTCCTTACATTTAATGTAACTGTAACATTGGATATCCTGAAAGGCCTTAATCAGCAAAATTTTGGTGTGGGGCATAAAACGTATCCACCATTGGATTTCACATGGAATAACTCGGTACAACTTGTTCTATATTATATAATGTGGATGTATATTCTGCTCAAATCTTAGAGGGGGAGGGATAACGACAGTTCAGTGACGTACTCTTCCAGAAGGTAATTGCTGCCTTGTTGTAGCAACAAAAGTGTCTGTCAGTTGTTGCTATAAGACCATTGTTGTTAGGCGACATGAAATAAATTTCTCTTTAAAAAGTGTCTCTATTTGAGGGCATCTAAATGTCCGATATGATGTATCAGTAGACACACGATATTTTTGTGATTAGTTATTTGTATCATTATTTTTCAGCCCAAGTAATGCAGTTAGCTCAAATGCATGATACTAGTCCGATGGCGTTTAGTCTGTTTTTTCGTCCATACAGTGGTTCGGGTTCACGTGCCACGTTGTTGGTAGGAAACTGTATCAAGAATAATGCAAGTTTCCACACTAGGTGATGTAATGCACAACATATTTTATGATTCATACATATAATGGCTGGGTCCAAAAGTTCTAGCGTTCTTTAAGTGAAAGTTTGGCGCACAGAACATACATTTTACGTTATTTGATAGATAATTATGTCCTCTACTAAAATGAGTGCTTAGTTCTCGTATGCTTATTGTACCTTTCAGATCAACAAAAAGGAATGTCAAGTCGAAAACAAAAAGCATTTTCGAGACTTTCTGCTTTTTGCGTTTAATCGAGGTGCAAAAGCCATAAAGTTTTAACACAAATATTTAGTTAAACCTAGCATGTTTAGAATTTCTGAGTGGATTTATGCCTCTAGAAGCACAGTCATTCAATTGCAATACTCCTCTGATGAACTGTCATTACAAACTCTCTTTGTACTTTAATAGGCATTAGAGAAAGTGATCCCATACCAATATTTCACTGAAAATATTGGCCGTTAGGTCCTCTGAATTCAAGGGAAGCCTTTTTAGGAAGAGGTCCGCGGGAGCGCGCGAATGTATTTGTGGCATATTTTAAAAATGAAAAGTCAGTTACATAGGAAGCTTCATATTTAAGCTCAATATCTTTTAACTGTGCAACACAAGATTTAAAAAAAACTCCCCACTCCGAAGGACCCATTGAAAAAATACTTTTTAAAAAATGTTTATATAGAAATTGACTTTTTTTTTAAAAATAGCTACAAGAATTTTGTTTAAAATGTCATATGTTTGAAATATTTTGATGACATATGAACTGCACATCTCGAATTTTATAGGAATAGCTCTAGAAGTATGAAGTTCCTTTCATACTGAATGACTTTTACATTGCTGTAAAGCACACAAAACACACAAAAGCTCACTGCATAAAAACTTAGATCCCAAAGCGCACGATGTTTGCCAAACAATCTTTTTATTTAACCATTTCCAAGATATTCCTCGAAACTTTGATTTGCTGGACTTTTCAATTACTTTTTTTCAAATGGGAAGATCTTATTGGCCGCGCCGTGGCCGAGCGATTAGACCGTTTGACTCTCACCAAGACGGACCTGGGTTCGGTGCTAGGCGACCGCATGTGAGATCTGTGATGGACAACAGGGCGCAGAGACGTATTTTTTCCGGGAACACCAATTTCCTCCGCCATCATTCCTACAATTGCTCCATTATCAGCTTTCATTCATTTCGCCCTCATTCTGTCATCTACTTCTCTCACCCTCATACCAGGTATCGGGCTGATCACCCATCCTGGGTTCTCTATCTGATCCAGAATTTCTGTTCCTTAACCTGAAACCTAAAGACATAAGGGATAGAAGAAGAATCCCCTAACACCAGATAGTGGTAAAACCAGGGAAGTTAAAGAAGAAGAAAATAAGAAGAATGGAAGTTCTTATTCTCTCTCTCTCTCTCTCTCTCTCTCTCTCTCTCTCTCTCTCTCTCTCTCTCTCTCTCTCTCTCTCTCTCTCTCTCTCTCTCTCTCTCACTCTGTTGGCCAGGCAAAGAGAGCGGAACTTCGAAACCATCAAATTGCGACCCGCTCTTAAAAGGTTCGACTGTCATTTAAAGCTACTCTATTCCCCCAATCTCTTGTACCTACAATTTATTTCTGCAAAGTTTATTCCGATTAACATAAAACAGATAGCAGAATAAGCGTTTGTGTGATGGTTTGTACAGGAATGGGTAAAAAAAGTCATGTAAGTGCAGCTCATCCGATTTTTAATAGCTGTTTCATCTCTATACCCCTTTAACATTTATGGTTATATATAGGGAGTTACTTGAGAAACTGTTGGCTGTTTAAAAATTGAATTTTTAAATAATAATTCTACAAAGATAATGAAAATTGTAATTAGGTACAATTCGAAAACTATACAGTAACCCACCAGAGTAAGTAAACAAGCTAAGACTTGCATATAACTCGTATGTCAAATCTGCTGAAAATAAATGGGAAACTAAGTTAATAGAATCTGAAATAGAGATAAACTAAGTATTATTTATCCATTGAGCTGAAGGTTTTGTTAACTCTTTTATCAAATATGTTTACCAATACATGCACATACTTCTAGATTGCGGAGGATAGCGAAAGATTCTGAGTTAAAAAAAGAAAAGAAAAAAAGAAAAGGGTTCTGCACCCCAACCGGAAACTGAACCCGGGACCTCTGGCTTTAAAAGACAAAATGCTTACCACTCAACCTCACAGGCAGTCAATAAACTGTTATATAATTTTTTTATTGGTTTATATGAGTTTAAGTTTGGCAGTTGTATGTCTAAAAATATCCATAAGGTAAAAATAAAAAACTTTACTCTATTACTTACTATTACACGATAGCACTCCCTCGCACATGTGTAGCCAAGGTCGTAAGTACACGAACTGTTGAACGAGAGGTCTGCTATTCAAATCATGCAGGACCTACGTTTTCCTTGACTTCATAACTGCCAAACACCAAGGGGTATCCTAACCTAGATCTGGAGCATTTCGTTTCCCAATTATCATTTCATATATCACCAGTCACACTCTGTGGTATTAATTACGAGCCTTAAACTCCATTTAATACATGATAGCACAGCAAAATTAGCGGTTGCCTAGATAACACTCCAAAGCATGTTTATCATGCTTAATAAGGCACATAATTACTAATCGAAAGAAAAATATTTGCTTTACAGTAGTAACTACATTGGTTTTCACCTCATTATAAAATTACATTAAGGTTGCTTTCATTTTCAAATATGTGCTAACAAATCCAGATGCGCTACACAAACACAATTACACATAATTCTCCGCACATATGCTAAGAGTGGTGTCAACAGATGAAGTGCATTGTGCAGCATGATACTTACAACTACGAGTACAATATTAGTACCCGTGTTTCGAAATAGATGGTATTGCTAAGGTAAATCAGTGTTACCGTCGTGTACTGTCATTAGTTACACGTCGCCAAGACAAATTTGGTACTCATTCATGGGTTTGTTTGGATTTAACAGGTCTTTCAGCTAGTCGTTCAATATGTTTTCGCTAAAATGTTAGAGGGGAGTGATTCACTTTTTATTTTTGGATGGGAAAATTTGCTAGGACAGAAAAATTATGTAAACCTTTGGCTAACTATGACAACAGATATTACTTCAACGACTCGAAAACGTTCGTTTTTATGATAATTGTCTAGGACGCCCGACGGGTGTCGTTACCAAGTAAGTAATTGAAAATTTCCACAATATGATTCTCACTTCTCGCCGAAGGAAAGTTAGAGAAGCGGCCATAGGTGTATTCGCGGGAACGCAAATCATATTTTGCGTTGTAATTGCAGATGAAAAAGTTGTCGGTTCGATGGGTGCTACGTTTGCTTACACTCGACAATAGGTGAATGCGGCTTTCAACTTCGAAGCTGTGTTTGCATCGTGTTGTCATCGTCGATGGGGTCTGGACTCATCATCATACTCCGGAAATCAAACAACAATCAAAACAATGGGTTCCTTCCGGTGAATATGCTTCAAAGAAAGCAAAAGCTCTTTTTGGGATGCGAAGGGTGATATATTTATTTACTAAGAAACGAAAATCAATTCAACAGTATCACAGTGAGTTATTGACCCAATTCGACAAGAAGTTGAAGGAGACACAGTCCCACCTGGCTAAGAAGAAACTGCTGTTTTACCACGACAACGCACCGTACACATTCAGCCGGTGTTGTTGCCGTTTAACTAGAAGAATGGCGTTACGAATGGCAGCTGCAAGCCCCTCCCAGGTAACCGCATTGAGATCTACGGTGGACAACAGGGCGCAGAGGCGGATTTTCTCCGGGAACACTGATTTTCCCCGCTATCATTCCACCAATTGCTCCATTATCAGCTTTCATTCATTTCTCCCTCATTCTGTTATCCACTTCTATCACTCTCATACCAAGTATCGGACCGATCACCCATCCTGGATTCTCTATCTGATCCAGAGATCCCCTGCCATTTTTAACTCCAAAACCCGGAATTTATAGCCCTGCAAAACATATCCTTGTCTCAATGATGGCTTCACTTGTTCTAAATTTTGTTTTCCGAACTTTTTTTTTTGGGGGGGGGGGGGTATTTGAGGACAAGAAATTTTAGGGATTCAGATCGGGCAGAGCTAGAAATTCTCTGGGTCCGAGTTTCTGTTCCTCAACCTGAAACCTAAAGACATACGGGATAGAGTAAGAAGAATCCCATATCACTAGATGCTGTTAAAACTAGGGAAGTTAAAGAAGCATTTTTTTTAATTTACGTCCTCCAACGTTAAGTCATATCGGAAGGTGAATGAATTGGGTGAAATCATGCTCAAATGAGTCCAGGGTCCATGGAGCTTAGAAATACCCGATATCCGTTTTGAAAGATAAGGGAAAACCCCGGAGAAACCTTATCCAGGTAACTCACCCTGACCGAGATTCGAACTCGGGACCTCTTGTACGTGAGGCACACACGCTACCATCTACGCTACCGCGGCGAGCTTAAAGAAGCATGCTAGGTACCAGACCACGGGATAAGTCCGAATGTGTGTGTAAGTAGGAATAACCTGCATATTGATCAAAGCTGTGTATATATCATTAGGGCTAGAATAAGCATTACGCATTTCATATCATCAACTGGGTATTGCCCAGTTACATAAACACAGCGGGTACCATTGAAAATGTAAAAATTTTTGAATGCCCTTGCCAATTACTTATGTTTTACTTCATGGATATTTATGATATAAGGCCTCTATATGAGATTTTCTTATAAATGGTTGTCTTATAAGGTTCTTAAGGTGAACTGGAAGGCCACAATAAGTTAAAAAAAAAACTTTTTTTGCTTGTTAAAGTACTACAAGGTTCAGTGATTCAAATGGTGCAACTTTTACGTCTGTAAGCCAATTATTACAGATTTTATGAAAGTATTATTTAAGTGATGATTTGCGGATGTAGTTGGTTTCATTTGCCAGCTGTTTCACGACAATATTGTTATTATTTTCAAAGCTTCCGCAATTTTCTTTGATTGGTAAGTTTTATGGGATATTTATGCGTGTGCAGCACTGCTTTTGGGTAACACTGGAACAACTAGCTTCTCAACTGTTTATAGAGCTTTTTTTTTAATTTACGTCCTCCAGCGTGAAGTCATATCGGACGACGAAAGGAATGGGTGAAATGATGCTCAAATGAGTCCAGGGTCCATAGAGCTTAGAGTTACATGACATTTGTCTTTCAGGATAAGAGAAACCCCCGGAAAAAATTATCCAGATAACTCACCCTGACCGAAATTCGAACTCGGGACCTCTTGAACGTGAGGCAGATACGCTACCACCACGTTACCAAGGCGGGCGTTTCTAGAGTAACACGTGTTTTATTTTGCTGTGAAAAAAGGTTATTATTTGTTTCTGAAAACTTATATTTTGTCCAAGTTCTCTTCTTTTATAATTAATATGCATAAATTCAGTAATAGAGTGTTCAATAAACGGGAAAACGTTGAAAAACCACGTTCTCTTGTGAGTATATTTGTTAATGCTGAAGCTGTAAAACAAAACATTAGTGACTCGGTGGAGTTCAAGAAAGTGGATTGTAATAATTCTGTGTCTGGCAGTTGCTCCAAGAAAAAACTGGATGCAAGTGCTAATTATTATAAAGAATTATTGAGGAAAAATAATGAAAAGTGTTGCAATGAAATTGTAAATATGGATATTCTCACAAACATTTTTACAGAATAATGTGAAGTGTAGCCCCTCATATGGTGGAGGAATGTATTGATAAAGTTAGTATTTATTTATGCTCGATTTCTATAGTTTTAATTTTTTCTGCAAATAAGGAACATTTCCTCAGAAAGTATTAAACCTAAGCTCAAATTGTTACAGCTGTTTATAAACATATTTTACACATTTTAACACAGAGGTTTTTAAAATGTCTCTTATTATTGAAGCAAGGATACAACACAGTGACGTTTTTTAATTGACAATAAAAATATTACTCTTAAGTAAAAGCAAGCACAAAAAATACTGTGTTAAAATGTTCATAAATGTTCGCTTATTATGCAGTAAGACGTTCATTGTGTTACTGTCTGTAGTTTCTGAGAAAATGTTCATTGAAATTCTGATAAAAGTGTTTGACTGTGCTAAACTTTGGTTGACATCATTTGGACAAACCTAGTTAAGGTTAAAAATCAGTTGCATATGTTCTTTCCTTGCTTTTTAGTATAAATCAGAATTCATATATGTAAGCCAATTGGTTTGTTACATCAAAAAACAACCACCGAGATGGCTCCGCGATAATTTGTGAGACACGCATTCAGCAGGTCCCGGGTTCAATTCTTGCCAACCACCCACTTTGAATTTGGGTTTCTTCAGGTTTTCTCTAGTCGATTATGCTATTGCAGAGGGGACTTGGCACGGAGGACCAAACTTGTGCTATTGTACCTGTCCTCTGGAAGGAAGTATGAGACGAGAGGAGATAGAGGGCGGCGACTCCAAGGAGCCACGAGAGTGCAGAGGGCATTGTCCCTAACATTTACCCGTTTGAAACTCCCCGGCAGTCCAGTACAACCGACATCCCTCCTACCGTGGCCCCGAAACAGTCCACCTGGCCGGCTCGGAGACAGGAGAACGCCATACCGGAGCTCAGTGACACTTGGCAGTCTTGTACAGCCGGAATCCGTCCCGTCACGGGCCACTAGGCCAGCTAGGAGACCGGAGACTGTCCTACCGGAGGAAGAAAGTGTTTATCAGGAGCATATCATCCTGCCATGCACTGCCGAGACACCCGCCGACATTTCTACCTTGAAAGAAACCGCCAGATGAAAGATGATGTGAAATGATAATGGAGGTCAAATGGAGGTGGACGGGCAGGAAATTCAGGTATGTAATTTATCTATCCAGTATTCGCCTAGCGACCCTGGGAATCTCACGCAAAAAAAAAATGTTTCAAGTAGGTGGGCCACGGGAATCGAACCCGGACCTCCCGAATGCGGGCCAAACAAAAACCGCCTGCGCCATTTCACTCGGTAGTTTTCTTATAACTAATGCTTATAATGTGTCTGCAGCTTACGTATGTTTTGTGTAAAGGTATTATTTGAATTAGGTTGACATTTTTGATTAATTAGAGCCAACTGAAAAATTCAATGCCATGCCAGTAGATCCGTGGTTCAAATCCCGGCCATGGCATTGAATTTTTCAGTTGGCTCTAATTAATCAAAAATCACCCATATACCGGAGTAATGTATTTAAAAGGATTAATTCTTTAAGGATTAATTCCTCAATATAAATTTACATTAGGTTGACATGCTTGGCAACGTCTTCAAACAAGTTCAAGCAGCAGACACTAAATTATTCTCTTCTGCAGGCATCTTTTTCAAAACGAAATAGTGAATTTCGCTGCCAAAGCGTTTCAGTTTACTTCAACCAGTATATATAAACGTAACTTTAAAATGCATTATTTAATACCTGAAAATAAAGTTAGAGGATATTCCAGTGGTGCCTTATTATTCGCCAACTTAGTTTGTTCCAACCATAAACTTCTTAGGAGGATATGTCGTTATTTCTACAAGTTAAAGAAAATTACCTGAATACGTCTCAGATTTACTACATTCTGAAAACGTCTTACCCTATTATGGCCAATTTGGGATCATATATTACATACTGTACTTCAGGAAAGCAACAATCTCTGCGTTAATCCGTAATGCTCCACACTTAATTGGGTTTTGCAATCGACCATCCATAATTACTACCTGGAACTATAAATAAGTAGAATCCAGTTACTGTTAAAGTTTTTAAGTATATATTCCAATTTAATTTAAGTTAACGTGAATTAAGGATTGTCATATGAGTTGAAAATGATACCCAAGAGGATAAAGCTGTGTAACATTGTAACCAGAGGTCTAGTAACAGCGACAATTATCTGCAGATAATTATAGTCTAATTATAAGATGGACTAGACATGTGAGCGCCCTTCAGCCAATCAGCGTGTTCAGTGCTACTCGGTTGACCACTCCCAAAAACATTGTAGTGCTAATCAATACATAATGTTATTATTAGGTTTTGCTTTATCTACTACTTAACGATAATAAGAAAGGAAGTATTGTATTCTATAAAAGATTCGATACCGATATTTCACCGGAAATACACGTTTTGAGATTCGCTGAGTAAAAAAAAAATGTTTTTAGGAAAAGTACGTGCGTGTGTGTATGTGTGTATGGGTAGCAGCATAACACAACTAAAAGATCGGTTAAATACCAACGTTGGGGTTTAACTGAAGCATTTTTCAAGGATGCCACACGAAGATTAGCAAGAAAATTCCCCTACACGAAACTACCCTTTAATTGGAAAGTTTTCCTTCTTGTTTTGTAATTTTTTATACATGGTTCTAACGATTCTGATTAAAAACCAAATGTGGAACATTTCTTCAACATAAATGAAATGTACAGCAAAAGCCCGAAATAAAGCGGTACGAAATACCGTGGATTCGCATTTAACACTAATCCCCGTTAAAAAGTATTGTAGATAAATATTGTACTTGTTTATTGGGAAAGTTGCGATAAAAATATTCCGCAATCACAGATTCAGCAGTATGATTTTCACCACACCCGTGTTCGTAGACACTGACCGCTGCACTCCAGGAAAGTAGACGACATGTATAATACTGCTGAATGAAATCACGCCCTACAGTTGGGGAGGGAATGGGGAATATATTGATGTCGTCTGCAACTGAAATTTATAGTTCTTTTTTTTTTTTCACACATTGATCTTTGTATAAATTAATGATGCCTAGTGTACTTTGTAAATTAGAATCCAAAACATTATCTAGTCAGAGTCAAGAAGTTGTTCCAAATGTATAAACATACATGGAGAGACCAGCTAAAAGCAAAGAACTGGTTACATCAGACCTTTTGCCAAAAATATTCAAAAAGCTAAAGTGCGTATCGGATAACTTAGGGATATCAGAAAGAACAGTGAAAAGAATTGTTAAAGAATGCAAAAAAAAAAATGTAAATCGGAGCACAACTTTGGAACTCCGTGTAAAAAGCACAGCGTTCTGATGACTTCGACAAATGTGTCATTAGAAGAACTCAAAAAGTTTATGTTCAGAAGAAAGGTGCTCCTGCAGTAGTTAAATTAATTATTATTTTAAGAGAAAGCATTAACATTCGGGGCAATAAGTCATCCTTAAACAGAATAGCGAGAGAATTAGGATTATCCTCCCTTTTACTACAATCAATCACTACGGGGAGAAAAAACGTAGCGCATCAGTGCGTCAAGTAAAATTTATTGACTTTTTTAAACAAGGAAAAATTAGTTTGGTGTAAAATATGTACAGTGGAATATAACTCAAGATCGGTTACGTGCTAGAATAATCACCCAGCATAACCGGTGACTGATTTTAAAACTACTGCAATATATTTACCTTATATATGAGAGTTAAACACTGTATTTAATTTATCACTGCATGCATCTTTCCCTCCTCCAACTGAGCGGGATTGACTTTTTGTCCCTTCTACTCTAAAATCTCTATTTACCGCGGTAAGGTTATAACGCGGGGATAAAGGATGTCCTCCAACAACCACGTTATGTCGGACTTCTATTGTATTTATACACTGAATATTCTGTCGATAGGCTATAGTTGAGAGATTTTCTTTGTTATTGCTTTGAATTATCAAATAATTACATTTTTCTCAACTGTTCTCTCATGAACATACAAGCAACACGGAATTTCAAAGCCATCATATTGGACATATTATTTAAACATCTGGTTAACCTTTTATTTACTGTCCCTACAGAAAAATGAAATGTGTAGTGTTTAACGACCGCTTTTACTACATGCGGCACCGCAGGCGGTGACACTGATGATACATGAGATGAAGATGGAGCACCGGTGGAATGAGATGGCGGGGGAAACCGGAGGTCCCGGAGAAAACCCGCCCCAGCGCCGTGTTGTCCACCAAAAATCTCACTTTGCGGTCGCCTGGGATCGAACCCGCGCCGCCTTGGTGAGAGCCAAGCGGTCTAACCACTGAGCCACGGCGCGGCCACACTGTTCCTACAGTACAACGTGTAACAGTGTAATGAAAATTAGTCCAGATCCTCAATAATAATAATAATAATAATAATAATAATAATAATAATAATAATAATAATAATAATAATAATAATAATAATAATAATAATAATAATAATAATAATAATAATAATAATAATAATAATAATAATAATAATAATAATAATAATAATAATAATAATAATAATAATAATAATAATAATAATAATAATAATAATAATAATAATAATAATAATAATAATAATAATAATAATAATAATAATAATAATAATAATAATAATAATAATAATAATAATAATAATAATAATAATAATAATAATAATAATAATAATAATAATAATAATAATAATAATAATAATAATAATAATAATAATAATAATAATAATAATAATAATAATAATAATAATAATAATAATAATAATAATAATAATAATAATAATAATAATAATAATAATAATAATAATAATAATAATAATAATAATAATAATAATAATAATAATAATAATAATAATAATAATAATAATAATAATAATAATAATAATAATAATAATAATTTTAGGAGTAGTTCGTAGAAGAGTGAGGCAAGAAATGTATACATATACAACAAATAACGCTTTTCTCATTTGTTTATTTGATGTTTTCCATTACTCTTGCGTTTCGATTATAGAGCGAGAAAATATTTGTCCCGCTATTGGCGGTTATAACCACCTTTTTTAATTAATGTCTTCCAACGCACGTCATATCGGACGAGTAATCTCAATGTCCAGCTATTAGAGGTGTGTGTGTGTGTGTGTGTGTGTGTGTGTGTGTGTGTGTGTGTGTGTGTGTGTGTGTGTGTGTGTGTGTGTGTGTGTGTGTGTGTGTAAGGTTTAACGCCCGCTTTTACAACATACGGCACCGCAGGCGGTGACACTGATGATACATGAGATGAAGATGGAGCACCGGTAGAATGAGATGACGGGGGAAACCGGACATCCCGGAGAAAACCCGCCCCAGCGCCGTGTTGTCCACCACAAATCTCACTTTGCGGTCGCCTGGTTCAGCTGTTAGATATTAATATTTAACTTCATACGAGTATATCTAACAGTTTCTGCTAAACTAACAAAACAGTGTGCGTCGTTTACTAACAAATGCAACAGGCAAGTCGCTGCCATCATCATCGTTGTTTCATAATAGAAATACGAAGAAAAATATCAAATTATGGTATGGTTATGTTAAAAGGAAACAACTTGTGAAAACGTATTCTTTCCCTTTAATTATTTAATTCTGAACTTCTGAATATTCGGTCCTTAAGTAACTAACGTGATAACATTACGCTCGAACAAATATCCGAAGACCTATCAACGGTCGTTGTGCCTCTAAAACTTATTTATTCAACATATACGTGTGTCTATTAGCTCCAATAGCCATTCCACATAAAGCATTTTGAAAGTTTTAAATAAGAGCCAATAAATCGTATATCTGTTCTCAAAGCACGTTAATTTTGAAATGAAATGCTAAATCCGTCTGCCACAATGCATCATGAAACAACAGGTCAGACATTCACTTATAAATGAAAACAAGCTTATGGTGGTAGTAGTAGGAAACGTGGTAGTGTAATATCTCCTTTAGCACTATACAAAAGCAGCCACATAATATTCTGTGCTTTGTTGTTTGTTTTTTTTTTCTCCTGCTCTGTCTTTTCTATTTTAACCTATTTCATGACACAACACGTGGGTAACTGTGAAACATCGTAGAAAGCGCTGTATAGGAAGCACATTTGGCTTGGCTGTAATGGCGTGGTTGTTCCACTAAAGTGCTGTGTATCCTTTCAAGATTAAATTCTTAAAATATCATTTTAAATAATGTAACTCCGATATTAGAGATAGTCATATAATAATTAGAGCCTCGATTTTTGTTCAGAATAAAATACTAAAATATGCATGCACATGTACATGAGAAATTGGAAAAACATAAACCATAATCTGCAAAAACAAGTGAACAAAAATCAACATTGGGATAATCTTACCTTATTTATGATTGATGCAGTAGATAAGAAAAGTTTACCTTAAGTTTTCTTGTGTGAAGCTCTTAAAACTGTCGATAAAGAAGGTCTTATACAATGAAAATGTCCTTTCTACATCGCATGTCACAGGTTTTATGTGAAAAGCACCACAGCTCTTCTAAGTGAATTCCTCTTGTATTACAGTTTTGTCACTAACAGCAGACAACATTTTGTTGATTTGACAGATTGTTTTGTAACCTGACTAAGGTTATCGAAACGAGCGGGATGGCTCAGGCGGTTTCGCATGTGGCCCGCATTCAGAAGGTCCGGGTTCGTTTCCCGTGGCCGAACTACCTGACCCATGGCTTTTTCGGGGGTTTTCCAAGGTTTCCAGGCGAGTGCTGGGTAGGTTAATTACATCCCCAGAATTTCCTGTCCCCCCATTTAATCTTCAATATCATTTCATACCATCTCTCATCTGGTGGTATCTTTCAGGGTAGAAGTGTCGACGGGTGTTTCGGCGCAGTCGTGGCTCCTTGGGTCGGCCGCCCTCTGTCTCCTTTCGCCTCATCCGTCCTCCCGGAAATGCCCCACTTGGGGCTTGGATACAATAAACCACAAGTTTCAGGGCCAAATCCCCTGCGTAGTAATCCTAATACTAAGCTTACCGAGAAAGTCAATAATATAACGGATTATTTCCAGGCTCCAACTGTCTTATAATTTCGAGAATCGGCTATGAATATACTCTTACTTGATATTTTCCTCAATACGTTACTCAAAACAACATTCCTGAGCTATAGCAATGCTGGCTGCATCTTCCGCATTTAACGAATTTAATGCCGTCTTGAATTGTTCCGCGTAATATAACAACCTGTAACAACATACCCAACTAGTTACAACTGGCTCAGCGGTTAAGGGCAAATCTGGAAATAATTCAGAAGACGTCTGAACACTTAGTGGTGCCTTCACAGGCAAGTTTTTAGTACTGGAGGCAAGTAAGTCCATTTCTTTATATCTGGCTTTAACAGTTTCAGTGAAGTGAAAGTATGTGCAAGGTAAGTCAGATGAATTAATTTTGGATAAATATTTTTTCAGTCCAATTCCCACTTTTACTATATATGGAACACCATCATTAGAAATAAAAATACATTGCCATACTATACTCCACGTGGCTAGATTGGCTACAAAAAGGCTAAGGAGTCGGATAGAGTCAAACTGAAAAATTCAATGCCATAGCCGGGATTTGAACCACAGATCTCCTGGTTTCCGTCCAGTCGCTCTTACCCATTGAGCTACCATGGCCAAGTGCCGTCAATACATTAAATTCTCCCATTGACTCATATATTTTCCCGGTAAACCACTAAGGGCTCTCGTATTCGAGATACACCAGTCTGTGGCGACTTACTACTATACCAAAACCTTAGCCTATCTGCTGCTAATGTGATGGAACGATTAATTTCTATCAATTAACTTAAATAAAAAAGAGGAGCCATTGAAAAACTTTGGAACCATGCTGTGGTTTACCCTGTCAAGTACTTGAACGTTTAAGACGAATGATTTGCTACCCGCTTTCGTTGAACCCACTATAGCACAAACTACACACTGTCCAGCGGCGTCTGGCGTTGTATCTATTGAAATCTGGAATTTTTCGTGTTACAATGTATTCCGTATTTTAGAAGTTACCCCTGGTACATAATTTTTGTGTAATGTAGGGTCAGCCGGAGCTCCTTTGTTTGTGTACTTTTCTAAGAAACTTCGAAGCTGCTTATTATTCAGTTTCCAAGACAGAATTCGCCCGCATCGGTAGCGTGGTGGTAGCATGTCTGCCTCACGTTCAAGAGGTCCCGAGTTCGAATCTCGGTCAGGGTGAGTTACCTGGATAAGGTTTTAACGAGGTTTTCCCTTATCCTGAATGACGACTGTCGGGTAACTCTAAGCTCTAAGGACCCCGGGCTCATTTGAGCACCATATCACCCATTCCATTCATCGTCCGATATGACTTAACGTTGGAGGACGTAAATTACAAAAAAGACCGGAATTTTGGCACTTACTAAAGCTAAATATAAGTCTTTTGAACAATTGTCACTCAAACGTGGTTCTTCACCTGCTTGGCTTCTGATTAATTGTTTATTTAAATAAGACTTATTATTCCTGTCATTATGGTGTGTTATATTTCTGTGCTGTACAACTTCAAACCTTTTATTTGCAGAAACACTCTTTTCACATACCAAGCAAAACAAAATTTTACCATCTTCACTAAAAAAAATATTACTTCCACTCATTCCTATATTTACGTGACATCGCAGATTGAAATGCTCTTGTAGGCGACATTTCTCAAACTAAAGCACAAGCGCTATTCTAATAATTAACTTCCTCAGTTGTCGACTAACAACACGCTACTGAGCTCTGAATCAATTGTCGATCCGAGAAGTTGATATGTGACGGAAAATGGGAAGCACCAAACCATGTGAAGACATGCCTGATACTAATAATTAGTATTTCCTTTGACTTTATTTGTGCTATGGGTATTTTACCTTGTTTCGTCTCTAATCTTAACTGTGCAATATTATTTTACAAGACGTCTGAGTGTATCTCTATTACACAGATGTAAATAAGCACGCTGATTACCTGATGGTGATTGTAAGTTATATCATCACATGTTTACTACACGGCAAAGCGAGAAGGCGGGAAAAATTCCAAACAGAATTTTTTTCTTTTGTTGCAATTTAGGTCCTCCAACGTTAAGTCATATCGGACGATGAATGAAAATGGGTGAAATGATGCTCAAATGAGCCCGGGGTTCATGGAGCTTAGAGTTACCTGACATTCGTCTATCAGGATAAGAGAAAACCTTACCCAGGTAACTCACCCTGACCGAGATTCGAACTCGGGACCTCTTGAACGTGAGGCAGACACGCTACCGAGGCGGGCAAAAGAAATACAGAGATGTTTACCTGAGCTTATCGTACATACCCGGCGAGTTCAGTGTATGTACACTCTGTTCAGATGCAATCATGTCTTCTGGACAGCAACTGTCGTACATCGGCAGGCGCCAGAAATCTTATATAACGGGATTGATTATTGTGACAAGGAGAAAGAAGGGGGAGTCAAAATCGTTATTTTTATTTATATTTTCATTCAGATCCATCATTATTTAACTATCAAGAGATTGTATTTCAGAATAATATCTAAAATTATATACACATAAATTTGTATACCTTAACAAAGCAATGTATTTAAATCCTGTTGTTTATGTTACGGCATCATCTATTTGTATTTGTACAGAAAATTAGACCATATACTTCCTAAAATTATTTCATAAGGACAACTTTCCATTAATGCCAGTTTTTTTATCTAGAAGACTAAAGGAATTGATTAATTATTGATTAATGATTAATTATTGAAACAAGAAGCTCGAAGTTGATGATTTGTATACGATAATTGCAACAAAGACATCTTTCAGTGACGGAACATTGCTGATGATATATTTAACATTGGGCCTTTGCCAGTTGAGTAAATCGCCATTTTATAAGTGATTCCCCTTGTACAGATTGCTTGCATTAGAAAATTAGTTATATTACCGTGCACATTTTATAGTTGCAGTAGGCATTTAATAACAAAAGTGTAGTTGGTTTTCTTTTTCTTGGTTCACGTTATGGTAATTGCAGAAGATAGAACCTATTTTCAAACTTTGAGGAATATTGCAATATTTACGTGGATGCATATATAATGCATTTATAATCATTAAAATTATTTTTTATGATTTTGCATCCCTGTTACGTATAATAATTGGCCAACCTTTCACGTCACACACGCAGCTTCCAAGTGTTCTATTTGTGCTTCGTGACTTACTATATACCAACTTACTAATATTTCACTCTTCTAATCTGCGTAATAAGAGACGATCGTAGCGCTGGTCACTGAAGGTCAATAATCCTCAACGCTCTGTCGAATAGTACTTCGTTTGATTTGCTCCAGGCGTTCCGAGTTTTGCTAGAACATACATCCATTTGTAAATAAGCACATAGGTTACTTTTAAATATCTTTTTCTTGATCGTTTTCAGGGGCTTTTTTAAATACTAGTAATATTAATGTTATTATCTAAAGGGGTAAAATATAATCTAATATCACATTCAAGAGCAAAATATGCATTCTTTCATTTAAAACTTTAAATGTGTTTTACCTCGGAATATGCATTAATATGCTTATCAAAGACTACTCCAATCATCTGGAAAAGCGTGACATACCAAATATAGATATTATTTAAGCATACTTTTAAGCATATAAAATCAAATGTGCCTTTTGCATACAAATCCGGGCTCTAATAATATTTCCAACGGTCATATAAACTTTCAAATCAGATTCAAAGTAGCGAGCAATGTGTGTGTAAATAATGTGATCATAGTGTGTCGCCAACTTTAGCGCACCATAATATTGGTCATATTCCAGGGCAATCCCTTAATTCTTAGCGTTGAAAAGTCTTATATTGTGATCGAGCTTATTTAGCGTATTTAATTGAATTTAACAAAACGCGATTTTGATTGTAAAGTGCAAATTGTTAAAGCGTTATATACACGTAAGATACTTTTTATAATCGAATATGCATGATTATCAGATGACACTATAGTTTCCAGATTTAGTTAACCAAGGAAAATATCAAACAATATCTAGAGTACATTGTAATGTCAACAGCCACATCCGCTCTAATTCCAATGTATCCTTGTTTGGATTGGATGAAGGTTGTTGGGTGTACCATATGGACTGTGTATAATTTTGTTTGTGCCCATGTTTGCATTGTATCTCACTTCCTTATACGACCCAACTTTTCCTACAACCACCAAATTATTGAGTCAAAGCACCCCATTGCAGACACCGAAGGTAATTTTTCCGTGCGTATTACAAGGAAATATTACACGTTTGGGGGCTGTGATTCAGCA
This sequence comes from Mantis religiosa, assembly GCA_030765055.1. NCBI lineage: Eukaryota > Metazoa > Arthropoda > Insecta > Mantodea > Mantidae > Mantis > Mantis religiosa. The sequence continues at coordinate 355,225,399 of CM060950.1, forward strand.
AATTTGGTTCGTAACGATCTATTAACATTCTCCCGTAATCTGTTTAATATTCTGTGCCTGGTATTGTGAAAACCGATTCTCTCCTCATTTCCTAACCTTCTCCTTCTTTATTCGTTATTGCCTCAGCTACGTATTTTGGCGTTTGTTAGGTTGCACATGATTTATGTCATATGGCCTTAGAGTTATTGTTATACCTTCTCTTTTGTTTCAGTACATAGGGGTTTCTTAAAGGCTCTAGCTGTACTATATCGATTGCATTGCATTTATGCTGACCTGTGATTTTAAGGTCGTGTAAATAGTACTGTAGTGGTTACGAAAAGTCTCGAGAAATCCTAGTTAGGTTAGCCGGAATAATAATTTTAAGTTTGATTCTTTCTAAACGAAAACGCTAGCGTTACCATTGATTATGGGGGCATCCCTTTCCTGCTCTGCAGCTGTTTACATTTCACTACACATCTAACCCTATGGCAAAGCGGGAATATAACGCTCCTGGTGGGAACCGCCTCTACAAACATCCATGAATTTTCCTCCATCAATCAGCAGCATAAGAGCATTCCATTAATGTAACCCTGTGTCTCTCCTTCCCGCTTCCCATATGTTTACTACAGGATCGTTGTAGTTTTAGACAACTATGCAAGTTAGAATATTGGTTGCGGAAAAATAAGGTGCTAAGATCGTGGAGTAGAACGACAGTACCAAAATAAGCATTTTCAAAACGATTCCTTCCCGCATTACATGCCTCATCATCATATCCGTTATGTTAGTGTTTCCGATTGTAAAACCTGTTAGTGGAGCGTCAGGTGTAAATACAATGCACTCTTGTACAGTACTAGACAAAATGTGTCTGATGAGAAGCCTACTGGATGATACTGTTTTAATGAACGCGCGACTTGTTCAATGCAAAAGAGTGTACAGTACGCGCAAGTAATGTTTCTCATCCAGTACTCATTAGTTCAGACAGTAAGCATGTATACACTTGTCGTGTGAATTACATTTCATTTTGACTACAAAATGAAGTGTTTCATAAAGTGAGATAATACTTATGCCGGACTTCTGTTATTGGCTGATCTTGCCCCTCATCCTCTTAACTTTAAAATGCTCAGTTTGGTACTGCCTCTTTATCAAATTGTTTGCATATTGTTTTCCCGAATCCTCTTTTTCGCCAGAAAAAAAATATTTATACACATTTAGGGTATTAATTACTTTCGTCTGAATCCTCTAAATTAATTTTCACCATTCCATTTCAAAACATAACATTTATGTGTATTCATATGACATTCTCAACTTAATTTTGCATAAATTGTTGTTAACTATTATGTCTTAATCTTAAAATGCCGAATATTTAAGACATGTTTGCATGAAAAATGAACTTAGGTAAAACTTGAATATTCTGGGAATAGCCTTTGAAGACCTCCTCCTCATTCTGAATGACTCTTGTACAATTGGTAAGCCTAAGAGAGCGACAAAATCTTGCTGCACAAACATGAATACCTTATTTAAACACAGTTTTAAAATTCTTGTGGCTTTCACTATTTCCGAGATATTCTATGCTATTTGATTTAGTTTTCAAATGCTACAAACTTTATTTAAGCGGTAAATCTCTATTCATTTTTCCTCGGAGACGGGCAAATAGCATGAAATTTCAACGTCGTCACATAACGATTCGCATTTTAAAAATCAGACTATGCTTTAGTTTAGTGTGACTTACTTTTACAGCGAAATATGTAAAAATGTAGTGAAGATTAATCTTCATTAACAAGAAATAGTTACAAGAATAAGCTTTTGTGAGAACAGTTTGCATAAAAGTGAAGTCAAATGAATCCAACATATAGATTTTTCTATCACATATATACTATTCTCCAAGCCACTCATCAAATGTTGAAAACAGCAAAATCGCCATTTCCTCTAACGTTTAACAAACTAATTTTGTAAACGCTTATTCTTCTATCTACTTCATTTTATTCAAAGTAAACGTTGTCTTATTGCTAATTTTCTTGTCGATGCAAGGAAATAAGGGTATACAGCAGGCTTAAGCGACAGTCACATCTTTAAATAGCTGATCCCTAAATGTTAACTTGGAAATTTGATTCAATTTCTTAGGTGGTCTCATAAGTAAAGTCATTTTCTTTTTTTATTTCTTTGTTTTGGAAAATTTGTTCGGTTTCTTTGGTTTGGCAACGCTATTTACAGGATGCAATGGCTAGTGTTGCGTACATTGTGAGCATGTATCACTCTTCAGTTGTTAACAATCACAAAATATAGATAACAAAGTTTGAACTTAGTCCTTTTAAAACATTACTGGAAACAATATTATAAAGCCGCTGCTGCAGTAGCTCGAAGAATATGGGAAGTGGAAGGATATATTAGTAAGCGTGTGGCCCAGCGATAGTTCGGACGTTTCAACAATGGAGATAAAACACTAAAGAATACCCACGTTCTGGAAGACCTAAGGTATGGAATATTAAAGATGCACACCAAGTTTTGCAAGAAAATCTGCAAAAAAAGTATCTGTAGGCTTTCGGAATAACTTGGTGCTTCAAACGATACCATACTTCACCACAGTAAGACGCTTGGAAAATCATACAGAAGCTGTAGATCTGTACTCATGAACTGACACCTCAACAGGCTGAACTTACAGTGGATATCTGTCGTCAGCTTATCCGTAATCCCATAGATGATAGATTTGTCAGGAGAATTTTCACTTGTGATGACAATTGGGTATATTACCGAAACCCTGATGCCTCGAAACAGTGGCTTGATCCCCGTGAACCTGCCAAAGTCATCGTTAAAAAAATCAGTTTAGTCCCAAAGTAATGTTGTGTATCTCACGATTTCCTAATTTAGGGAAGCCTAACCAAAAACCAGACAAATATTAAGGAATATCTCCGAAATGGTTCACTCCATAAAAAAATATTGGACATTAAAGATTTGTTTTAACGAACTCTAAATTTTGTCTATCCCCTAAGGTTTCCTAGTTATGTAAAAGTCGTCCAGAATTTCTGAAGGTATTCCTAGAAAATTCAAGATAAATACATTTCATCTGTCATAAAAATATCTTATAACATGATCTTTTAATCAAAATCGCTAAGAGCCATTTTTGAGTTTATAAAAAATTCCTAAAATTATTCCATGTAGAGGGTAGTTTGGAGTGAGAGATTTTCTTGAAAATCTTCATGTCGTATACTCGGAATATGCTGAACTTAAGTACAATGTTATGTACTTAATGGACTTTTCGAGTTATGGTTTTGAAGCGCGAACACGCTGCACACATGCGCAGTGTATTCAGAGGATCCTAAAACACGTATTTTCGGTGAAATCTCGACATCGATTTTTTATGGAATGCATACTTCCCCTACTTACTAAATATAGCAGAGAAAGTAAAAATATGTCTATTTGATGAGATCTAAAGTTATTGTGTAGTAACATTCTAACTCATATGGTTTACCAACTATGAAAAAGTAATACAGAATGAAGACTTATCCAGATACTTTATGACATCATTTGATTTGTCAGGAAAATGTTTTAAACCTATGAGATATTTTAAACAAACTCGCCATAAATTTTTGAGAAAATTAAAATTTTCTAAAAATGTTGCATACAAAGAGTAGTCTCTGATGGGATAATTTTCTTGAAAATCTTCGTGTTGCATCCATCGGACGGTGCTGAACTTATGCGCTGAGTATATAACGTCTTAGAGACTTTAGTTGTCCTATTAAAACCAGATACGTTTCCTGTCTTTCCTTCACTGCTGCACTGCGCACGCCTTAAATTATTTCCTCTTCCCATGCGAGAGCAGATAATGCTGTGACATCACACGCTCAACTCGTATTCAATGCAAGCATGTATAGCGGTATGAGCTAACATTACCCAACACTGCCTGTCCTTTATACTCATGCATTAAATGTGAATCGAGCGTGAGGTAAGCACGAAACGTACAGCGATGTATAACCTAAATCTGTTATGCTGTTACAAAACACGGTGCGTTTCAGTGGTGAATAAATTGTACAAATGGAGAGAGCGGTTATCCCCCACCAGATACACACAGACCCATATACATGCATGCACACAACCAAAAATACAAACACACACATACTCTCTCTCTCTCTCTCTCTCTCTCTCTCTCTCTCTCTCTCTCTCTCTCTCTCTCTCTCTCTCTCTCTCTCTCTCTCTCTCTCTCTCTCTCTCTCTCTCTAATACTGAATATCTAGAATATAGATTACCTTGGATAGAATCAACCTGAAATATTCAATGCCATTGCCGGGATTTGAACCACGAATCTCCTGGTTTCCGTCCAGTCGCTCTTACCCATTGAGCTGCCATGGCCAACGTGCCTTAAGAATGGGTAAGAGCGACTGGACGGAAACCAGGAGATTCGTGGTTCAAATCCCGGCCATGGCATTGAATGTTTCAGTTTGACTCTATATATCCAAAACCTTAGGCTATATACGGCTAGCGTGAAGAAACGATTAATTTCCATCAATTAACTTTTATAATAACAGTTTAATGGTGAGGCCTGGGATTTAAGTAATCACAACAGTAAGTCGCCGCAAATGGCGGATCTCGAATACGAGAGCCCCTAGTGGTTTACCGGAAAAATATATGAGTCAATTGGAGAATTTAATGTCAGGACGGCACGTTGGCCATGGTAGCTCAATGGGTAAGAGCGACTGAACGGAAACCAGGAGGTCCGTGGTTCAAATCGTGGCCATGTCATTGAACTTTTTCAGGTTGACTCTATCCAAAACCTTAGCCCATATACGGCTAGTGTGAAGAAATGATTAGTTTGCATAAATTAACTTAAATAGATTACCTTGTTTGTATATGGAACTATTTTAACCATAATACATGGTAATTGGAAGGTATTATAGTATTATATTATGATGATGATGAAGATTATTATTATTATTATTATTATTATTATTATTATTATTATTATTATTATTATTATTATTATTATTATTATTATTATTATTATTATTATTATTATTATTATTATTATTATTATTATTATTATTATTATTATTATTATTATTATTATTATTATTATTATTATTATTATTATTATTATTATTATTATTATTATTATTATTATTATTATTATTATTATTATTATTATTATTATTATTATTATTATTATTATTATTATTATTATTATTATTATTATTATTATTATTATTATTATTATTATTATTATTATTATTATTATTATTATTATTATTATTATTATTATTATTATTATTATTATTATTATTATTATTATTATTATTATTATTATTATTATTATTATTATTATTATTATTATTATTATTATTATTATTATTATTATTATTATTATTATTATTATTATTATTATTATTATTATTATTATTATTATTATTATTATTATTATTATTATTATTATTATTATTATTATTATTATTATTATTATTATTATTATTATTATTATTATTATTATTATTATTATTATTATTATTATTATTATTATTATTATTATTATTATTATTATTATTATTATTATTATTATTATTATTATTATTATTATTATTATTATTATTATTATTATTATTATTATTATTATTATTATTATTATTATTATTATTATTATTATTATTATTATTATTATTATTATTATTATTAATTATTATTATTATTATTATTATTTATTATTATTATTATTATTATTATTATTATTATTATTATTATTATTATTATTATTATTATTATTATTATTATTATTATTATTATTATTATTATTATTATTATTATTATTAATTATTATTATTATTATTATTATTATTATTATTATTATTATTATTATTATTATTATTATTATTATTATTATTATTATTATTATTATTATTATTATTATTATTATTATTATTATTATTATTATTATTATCATTATTATTATCATTATTATTATTATTATTATTATTATTATTATTATTATTATTATTATTATTATTATTATTATTATTATTATTATTATTATTATTATCATTATTATTATCATTATTATTATTATTATTATTATTATTATTATTATTATTATTATTATTATTATTATTATTATCATTATTATTATCATTATTATCATTATTATTATCATTATTATTATTATTATTATTATTATTATTATTATTATTATTATTATTATTATTATTATTATTATTATTATTATTATTATTATTATTATTATTATCATTATTATTATTATTATTATTATTATTATTATTATTATTATTATTATTATTATTATTATTATTATTATTATTATTATTATTATTATTATTATTATTATTATTATTATTGTTATTACTATGCCGCAAACATCTGTTATAAAAATATTAATTCAAAATGAATCCAAAGTATACAGCACTGCTTATTGAGGTTCAATTTACATCACATTACTGTAGAAAATGAATGTACTAGTGCAACATATTAATTAACAACCTGCAAGCGAAATTGGAAGAAAGCAAAGGAATAAAGGAGAGCAAATTGATTTCTAAGACTGTTCATACTTCTATTAGAGGAAAAATAATCAGATTCACCCACGTGATTCAGCGTGTATGATTAAAAATAACAAAAACTTTTCCAAGTAAAGGGCAGTTTGCAGCGGGTTAGAAGATACTGGGCATAAATACAAAGCTTTGTATTCACCCGACTTTTCATCTCTAAGTGATGTAGTCTCTCGCTTTCTCTCCTCAGACTTAGAGAGAGAGGGGGGGGGTGGGAGCTCTTCGGTCGAAATTCAGACAGTTTCTAGACTTGTATTTTCATAGACATAGACAGCACTAAAAGGGTCTAAATCAGGAGAACGGTTTTAAAGCTATAAGTTCCCAAATTCGGGATTCGAAAATTGCATCCGATTCTTTGGATCCAACGGCAATATGCGAGGAAGCAGAAATGACGCGAATTAATGGTGAGAAGTTCTCCAATGGGGATATAAAGGAAAAGTCAGATAGAATTTATTTTTTTCAATTTTTCACACACATACGTTGAATTTTTCGAACCGCTGAAGTCACAACCTCGAACTTACACTCAAATTACAACTACGGGTTTCTCAATCCCTCTTATTTCGGTGAAATTCAGATTACGATAAGCGCTCTAGAACTACAATGCACGAAATTTTACTTGGCCCCTGGTGTGTAGAAAGAGAAAGAAATACGCACTCACCATCTCTTTCTAACCTGCCCCTGTTTTATAGTCAGCCAGGCAGGGCAGACACATAAGTGGCGGATGATCCTTCTTGGTCCTCCAAATTTGGTTCCTGTTCCCCTTTTCCACTGTCAAAAATGTTACGTTTCCAACACGTTAACAGCCGACGCTTCACTTGCAACAGACCGCGCCGTGGCTCACTGGTTAGACTGCTTGGCTCTCACCAAGGCGGCCCGGGTTCGATCCCAGGCGACCGCAAAGTGAGATTGTGATGGACAACATGGCGCTGGGGCGGGTTTTCTCCGGGATCTCCGGTTTCCCCCACCATCTCATTCCACCGGTGCTCCATCTTCATCTCATGTATCACCAGTGTCATCGCCTGCGGTGCCCTATGTAGTAAAAGCGGGCGTTAAACACTACACATTTCATTTCACTTGCAACACCACTGATGCCTGCCTGTGCTTAGCCTCATACCACAGCAGGTAATTAGGGAATACAATAGGGTTTTAAAAGGGACTGGGCATTTCAAGCAAAGAAACCCAGCGCTCGTGCTAGACAAGGATAGTGCAAAAAGTGCCAAGTTAAATCTCGTACATTATAGGGATGTCTATTAGTGTCCTGTGTCAATCTCCGACATATATCGGACGATGAACGTTGGTGATAATGAATGACTCGTGATGGATTTGCGAAATGAATCCGGGGACCCAAGCGCTGAATCTGCCCAACACTCATCGCAAGAGTTGAGGACAAACCCCGGGAAAACCTCAACTAGACAGCTTAACCCAAGCAGGATTCGAACCTGCGTCCTCCATTTTGTAGTTGACGGTGGCCCAACGCTCTAACCAACTACGCCACGGAGGTGGTCTCGTGAATTATAAATGGAAGTACTGCACTAAATATAAGATCATTAAAATATATAGTAACCGTTTCAGGGTTTTCTCCACTGAATGAAAAAACTGAGAATTGCTGGTAAAATTGTGTCGTCAGCACCGCACCTTATAGCAGATGCCGGAATCGTTGATCATTAGCTCTTAAGCAGATAAAACGGTGAGGGCCTGCGGAAATGGCTACTGTGTTATTTAATACCCTATACATATACAATCATTTTGCGAAAGCTACGCCTGAAAACTTGAGAAATCGGCACAAGTTTCAAATAATAATAAAAAAAGATGTTAAAATTTGGAGAAACAACGACATGTAAACTGTAGTATCGTTTTATCTTTTATTTTCGTTAATTTGTCTGTTAGACTCTTTTAAACTGGAGAAAATACTTCCTAGAATCATTGTGTATGTAACGAAACTGCCTAAAAGTTCAAATCTCGGCCACGGTGAGTTATCTGTGTAAGGTCTTTTGCAGGTTTTTCCCATATCCAAATAGATGAATGTCGGATAACTCTAAGCTCTATGGACCCTAGATTCAGTTAAGCACCATTTCATTCATTCATCGTCCGATATGACGTATTTTGGAGGACGTTAAATAAAAAATAACTACATAAGGATATTAGATATGTATTTAATATATTTAATATAAAAACATACATTTCATGTTTTATTGTTTGCAAATTTTATTGCGCTTCGTCTTGTTAAATAACTCAATTTTTCGGACGTAAATGTCTGTTTACAGTGTCAGCGAGTATGGTCACATATGAAAATCTGCATTCTGCATTTGCGGAAACCACATGAGAGTATCAGCTTAAGTAATATCTTAAAATGATTGTATGAATGGTGTATTATAATAGCTAGTAATATTAGAAGTTCTGAAATTATCCAATAAGGTCTCAAAACCTCCAGTGATATTTACCATCAGTATTTCGCAAATTACACTGATATAAATAAATCAGGGGATATCATAAAATATATCCAATAAAGTTAATTCTATTCACGTTATGTTTAAAAGCCAATTACCATTTCGTGGCATTATGGACCATTAGTTCTGGATAGATAGCATAGTTAAAGTAACGGAAGGTATGCGTAGTGCCTTGCAAGGGATGAACGGATGAAATAAAGAACCCGTAGGAGACGTAGCTGCAGGACAAGCTAACACAGACGACAGATGCCTAGAATTTGCTAATAGTTCCAATCTCTGACTATCGGTAGTGTGGCGCTCGGCGGCGACCCACCCAAGCCACTGGAGGGTCGTTCATAGGCTCCCCTGCAGCGGGAACCCAACAAAACTCAAACCATCAGTGGAAACTTGATGGACCACCCTCTGACGCAGCCGTCAAAATGTTCCAAATCGCAAACCTCTGTGCCATCTGCCCA